>UESW01003884.1:1461268-1584223 GCA_900491605.1 Calamus simplicifolius | reverse complement strand
TAGTTATAGATACAATATTGATACAAAAGATAACAGGTGATCCGATTCCAAAAAGTGACAGAAAATTATTATTTAGTTAGAAATAATAAAACAAGAGAAGAGATCCAATTTGATTGAAAATCTTATCTTCAATCTTCATGCCAAAGAAGCTAGCTTACTAATGCAGAATCCAGCTTACGAAGCAGAGGATGTCAAGAAAACAATCCTCATGGCAACTTATGTGCTTCATATCTGAAGAAAGGTTAGCAATGGACTTCATATTATATCTACAAAAAGAATAAGATATCTTGATTTACCTAAAAGTTGATCATTCACTCCTAGTCCCATTCGACTGTCCTTCTTTCTATTTGCCCAGTCTACTCCTCGTGTTTCTCCTATTTGCCCACATCCTCATCTCAACCTCCCATATCCACCCAACCTTCCCAAACCACCAACCCCTGTCCTCCACCAACAACCCACCTACCCACCAACAAGAACATGGCACTTTAATTAAGTTCTCCAATCATGAATGATGTGAGATTCATCTGTCATAAGCTAGAGCATGATCGTCGCCAATCTAGATGCCAAGAAGTTGTTGTATACAGCACATTGATAACTAATAAACTGAAATCGTGCCAATATGAGATATGAACTTTGAAAATGTACCATTTGGTCTGTATTAATTGGATCAATTTAATATATATTAAAGCAATAAACTATTGCACATGAATTTCATGATGGCTATGATATTATTTTTCAATAACTACATATATACTATCATTATTATTATTGCCGGAGCATGCGAAGGGATTTCTTACGAAGCTGTTTGGCCATGTTACCACTTTATCTCTTTTTCAAAGCTGCAAGATGCCTAGTTTACCTTGACCAGAGATTTTGGTGAGAGAGTCTGTAAGGCCATGTATGTTGCTGGATATATCTGAACCTTGCATTTTGGATACTTATTTATCAATGCAATATTTTGTTTAACTTAAATTCTCATCTATTGTTATTAAATCATTAGTTTAGATTTATAAGCCTGAATACTCTCTAGGGTTATGCCTCAAAGGACAACCAGTTGTGTCATGATCCCTAGTCCAAGGACTATTTAAGGAGCAACATTTCTTCTTCTTGAAAAAATTGCTCCATTTTCTCCTTTTCTATAAAAAGAGGTAATAAAAATGAAACAATAAAAAATTCCATTTATCCATCCTTGACAGCAGCCTCACTGGTAGTTTCCTGACCAAGAATGGTAATGGTAATGTACAAAATAGTTTTAAAAAAATAAAATAGACTTCACCTAAACAAATTGAAATCTACTCTATATCTACTCATTCTCGCAGCACAGACCTCATCCTTAAAAATCATCTTGATTAGCTCAAACTTTGTGATACGTCCTTAGAATGCCACAAACTAAAAGAGACCAATTCAATTTACCAAGAAATGCATATCTAGATATTGGCCTAGTAATTTAAACTTTAACCTCATTACTGGATTCAGTTTGGAAAAGAAAAGAAAAATATTAATACGTCACATATAAAAGAACCACCACATTCTCATAACTTATCAGGATAACAGATATAAAGAAAAAAATGGCTTGTTTTCCATACCATTAACTTCAATATGCCATAGTAAACATCATAGGTCTCACAAAACCTGGAAATCTTTTCCGTTTAATAGCATGACTGCCGACAGCTAGTATAAGTAATAGGGACAATAGGATCTGTTTGATATAAATTGTCCATAAAAGGTAGCAAGGCCATGGAAAAGCTACGCACAATCGGTATACTAGTAGAGTACTGGCCACTCAACTATGGACTTAATAACTTTTGTTGGATCCAGCTGATACTCCTTCGGAGGTCACTACAACCTAGGAGATCACTCTATGGTGTCAAGAACGTAATCATTCATTTATTCAAAATTGGTATAAAGGCTATCTGTTCCTAAGGACTTGACAACTTTATCCGAACGATGATCTAGTCTTCTGTGTGTAGCCGTAGGTAAATACTAGACACATCTATAGTAAATGGCACACATTGCTCAAAATGAATTCTCTGGACATAACATAAAGATCTATATCTCTATTATCATCAAAATAAATCATAACAAATCTTTCAACGAACATTCTTAGAACTTGGGTCATGATCATCATGAAAGTACTAGGAGCATTGGACAATCCAAAAGGCATCACTATCCACTCATAAAGACCATCCTTAATCTTAAAAGTTATTTTTCACTCATCCCTAGGTCTAATCCTTACTTGGTAATAGCCACTACTAAGGTAAATCTTAAAGAAAATAGTTGCTCTATCATCATATCTAGCATGTCATCAAAACGGAAAATGAAAAATGATACTTAATTGTTATTTTGTTAATGGCTCGACTATCAATACACATCCTTCAAGTGCCATCTTTCTTGGGAGTTAAAAGGATAGGTACTGCACATGGACTCAGACTTTTCCTAATAAATCCCTTTTTGAGGAATTCTCTAACATGTTTTTGTAATTCTAAGTGCTCAGTGGGATTCATCCTATAATGTGAAAGATTAGGCAAAGTGGCTCCTGGGACTAGATCTATAGTATGTTGTATGTCCCTTAAAGGAGGTAATTGATCAGGAAGTTCTTCCAAAAACACATCTTGAAATTCTTTCAAAAATTCTACTATCTTTTGAGGGTGTTCTTTTCGGGTTTGATCATGAATTTTTCTAGTAGTTAAAATCCAAAATTATGAGCCCTTAGTGATCTCACACTCTAGTTCTTTAATGCTGATCAGATTTAATCCCAGTTTTTTTCTGTCAAGTTACTAGATTCTCTCTTAATATGATCCTTAGGTGGAGTTGAGTTTATCATAAGATTTTTTCCATGGTGATTAAAGTAGCAGGAGTTGGATCGAACATATAAGGTAGCATCATGATCATATAACCAAGGTCGACCTAAGATGATACTACTAACTCCCATAGGAAGGACATCACACCATACCTTTTCTTGATAGGATTGTAGTTGGATCATGACTTGGCATATCAGTTTAATGGGGATGGAAGTTGAGTCTATCCAGGATACCTTAAAGGGATTAGGATGAGGAACCATAGATAAACCTAAGGTTTTGACAGCATTGGTTGAGATGGTATTAACACAGCTCCCGCTATCTATGATGATCTTACATACCTTTTTCCCTAACTTCACAAATGTCTATAGGATATGGGTCCTACGCCAATCCTCTTATTCTTTGGTTTGGGTTAAGATACATCTAACAACTCTCAATAAATCAGATGACTCAATGACTTTCTCATCTCCTTCATATTCATCCACTAAGTGTATTTTAGCTTCATACACTTCTCCTTCATGCTCATCAGTTGATTCAGGATCTTCTTCCTCTTGTTCTTTTATGTGTAGGGATCGAGTTGGGCATTGACTAGCATAGTGTCCCAATTTATGATATCTAAAATAAGAAGCATTAGGATTAGGTTTTCTCTGAACCTCAGGTGACTTATCCTTATCTTCCTTGTGGATCAATGGGGTGCTAGGAGTAGGTCAGCTTGGGTGCACTTGAGTAGACCCTAATTTTTGATTAAGGATACCATTTCTAGTAGGTTCAGATCGACGGATTATGGGTCCCCTTTGGAATCTCTCGTAGTCTCTAGCTATCTGATAAGCCTGTTAAGATCATAGACTTCTCTTAAAAACTATTCTCCCTGAATGTTCTCACGTAGTCCAGTTCTAAATCTAGATAGGGTCACAGCTTCAGATTCATCTATGCTACACCTCATAACAATACTCATCAAAATTGGCTATGAATTCAAAGACGGTCTTGCTTCCCTGACTCAGCCTCTGCCATTGATTTAAAAGTCTCTAATGGTAGGATATGGAGAGATACTTTTTTTTAAGCTTAAGTTTCATGGCTCTCCAGTTAGCTATGGGTATGTCTCCCCTTTGCCTGGTTATCCTTTCAACATTCCCTCAGTATAGTCTAGCTTGTGGACTAACTTAAGTTTGGCAAATTTGACCTTCCTTCCTTTCGACATCTCATACCACTTAAAGTATTGGTCCATGTCACTTCTCAATCAACATACACCTTAGGATATAAATCTTCATCAAAAGTGGGTGCATTGAGTCATATATTCCTAAAGACTCTTTTCTCCAGATCCACAAAGTCTTGGTGTGGGCATCTAGGGTTATGTTTAGGGGTGAGATTATGACGATGGGCTCTTGGACCAAGGAGAGTTGGTCTAGGTGATTCAGGTTTAGTGTGGTTCAATCGATTTTCTGCAATGGTCCTGATTTGCTCTTTCATTTGGTCAAACCTATTGTTTAATTGTCCAAATTGTTCAGTCATGGTTCTCATTAAAGTTTCAAGATTGGGATCCATGGTGTAACTTGGTTATGTTTGGGGATGTTGGTAATGGATTCCTAACCTGGTGGTCATGCAACACACAAATTATTCTAGGGTTTCTAGACTTAGAAGCTCAAGTAGAATGAATCAACTCAACAATTATCCTTTCTACTGGCCAGGTAAGAGGTGGGGTTATGAGAGGCTCCCCTACTCTCGCAGGGACCTAATTAGAGAACCACAAGTTCACTTAAGGCATTTTCCCCCTAGCCCTAGACACCACTTTCAAGAAATAACTGAAGGATTGAGTGCACAAGTTTCATCGCAATACTTGGAACTCAACTACGTGGGTGTTCCTAGCTTTGCTTTAGGTTTTTACTCAATTTTAATTAGGCTTGGGATCGAGATGAGGGTGGTTATTTTGGGACAAGGAAAGGTGATGAAATCCTTTCCCTACCTAAGATAGAAAAATTGCCCTTAAGTGAATTCAATGATGCATGTATACACATATAAAAACTTAAAGTAAAATATGCAAATATATATGTATGTATATATTTTATTTTATTTTATTTTTTATTATTATTTTTTTATTTTGTTATAAAATTAAAAAAAAAAGAAGAAAACTATAATTTTAATGAAAATTAATTAGATGATTGCTAAGGGTCTCATGTCCGACCGTAGCTCATTACTTCCATGGGTCATGACAGTTGTTGGCCCAGATGGCAACCCAAGAGGGGGGGTGAATTGGGTTCTTAAAAATTTTAACACTTTAAGACTATGTGCTTTGATATGAAAGTGCTTGAGTGCAATGTATAGATAAATGGTAAGCACAAATAAATGAGATAGAGAGAAAGAGATAAAGCACGGCAAATACAAAGATTTTATAGTGGTTCGGTGTATCTAACACCTACGTCCACTCCCAAGCAGCACTTGGGTCCACACTATAATCCACTTGATTACAGTTGAGTTGTTTTACAAGCTCACAACTCAAACTTGTTGTTTTCCCGGTCACAACGAACCCAGCCTATTTTTTCGGGCTCACCAGCATAAAATCCAACCACAATCAATCCTTAGCTTGTCCTGAGGTATACTACCTCAACTAATTCAATCCCCTGATTGAATTAGCCAACAACAATGAAAAATAGAGTTTACAATACAAGACAGCTCCTTAAGTGAGCAAATATGCAATTAAATGAACAAGGGTAAGAAAAGCCTGTTTGAAGCGAATTTGGTTTGAGCTTTTCTTCTTTTCTTCTTTTTCTCTTCTCCTTTGAAATGTTGAATCAGGCCTCAGCTTAGATTCTTCACAAAAATTGCAGTTGAGAAGTTGGGAAAAATAGGGCTTTTGCTTTCTTTTTCTTCACTTGGAAAATCCTTCGATTTTGAACTTGAATGCTTTGGATTTCTCTTTTGGACTCTCTTGGATTGGTTGATGTAAGCTCTGAGTCTTTCCTTTTGATTTCTCTCTCAAGATTTTTAGATTTTTCACAAAATATTTTCTTTTTCTTTTTCTATTTTTCTCTCTCTTTTCAAACAGACGGTTCCCCCTTTTATAGATCCCTTAATCCAAGATTAGGTAAAAAAATACCATTGCAGAGTAGTTGGATTGCTTCTACACACAAAGAAAAATAGCCGTTAGAAATTAGGTGGAAAAATATTACCGTTGGAGTCCGTTCTGACATTTGAAAAATCCGTTCCTGACAGGTTGGAGTTGGCTCCGAATCGAGTGTCCAAAAATAGTAATAAGAAGTTTGTTGAGGAGTCGGCTCGGCACTATCAGGAGTCGGCTCTGAAATTTCAAGATGTCGACTCTAACTTTGTCCAAAAAAAATGCTCTCTGCTCTAGGTTAGACTCGGCTCCAGAAACTTAGGTGTCGGCTCCGCAACTTTCAGGTGTCGGCTCCGAAAACTGAAGCAGAAACTACTCTCTGTATCTCAGGTTGGAGTCGGCTCTGAAACTCTAGGTGTCGACTTCGGACCGTGCCAAAAATGTAGAAAGGTTCTGATACGCCCTGGTCGGCTCCTGACTGTTTGGGTGTCGACTCTAAGTTCTAAACTTATATATTTTCTTTTCAATTTTGATTCAAAACTCATTTCCTTACACCTTTTGACTGATTAAACATTTTTAATCCCTGAAAACTTATTAAATTTGTTAGAAACATAGTGAATATACTCATGTCTTTTGTTAATCACCAAAATCAATAATTGGATCAATAATCTCTCCCCCTTTTTGATGATGACAAAAATATAGAGTATATGCATGATTAAACAATAAGAGTTGCAAATCAAATTTTCAAATTTTAAGTTCTCATAGTTAAGCTCCCCTTGAATGAGGTAGCTCCCCTATGATACTCAATTTAACATCTTCTCTCCCTTTATCATTAAGACTTAATGAGCATATCAAATTAAGTGCATTTAAAGCTTGATACTCATCTCATCAAAACTACTTGATGTCAAAACTTAATAAGCATATCAAATGGTCATTTAAAACTTGATACCAATTAATTAAGCATTTAAAGCATACCAATTAATTAAGCATTTAAAGCTTGATACTCATTCATTTAAAGCTTGATACTCATTAATTAAGCTTATTTGTTCCAATGCATATACAATCTTCTCTCCCCCTTTTTTGTAATCAACAAAAAGGTTTTAGAAAAGATTCATGTTCAATTAATCTTTCTCAAAAGAACAATCAAATTGCATTTCAAATACAAGTAATTCACTCATTTTATTTCATCATCCAAAGTTCAACATTACATATGATAAAAAGTAAACATTTTACATCAAAAAGAATTTCATTTCATCAAACTTCATTACATTAAAAGTAACTTCATTTCAGAAAAAGAAATTACATCAAAAGTATCAAAATGCAGTATTAATGATTTCTAAGAAGCCTTTGCAATTCTTCTACAATTTTTTGCATTCCTTCACATTGTAGTTTGACATAATTCTTTAATCTTCTATCAAAAGTCCACAGCAGTAACAATTTGTCCTGAAGCTCGGCGTTGCACTGGGAATAGGTTTCAGAATCACCTCCAATATCTTTAATCTTCTTGAAGAGTGGTGAACTAAGGATTGATTCAATTTTGCAACCCTCATCCAAGAATAAAACATTCTCTTAAATTCATCAAACTATTTCAATTTCATTTCATCTCTTCCTTTGATAAAATCTAAGCTGTTCTAACTGAACATCAGAAAAACTATAGAAAGCTTGAACAAATAGGAACTTGAAGCAGGTGCAGGAGCTGCTAAAGGTGCAGGGCTACTAGGTCCTGGCAAAAGATGTCTCATAGAGGGTCCAGGTGCTGTAGCTCCAACATCAGTAGCTCTTTCATCCAAGAGACTTTTCCTTTCCCATTCCCATTCCTTCTTCACAAATCTCATTCTATGAATAGTTGCCAAACTGTATAATCAGTGTGCCTTAATTCCTTCTTTGGGCTCACTCTCACCAAAATACAACCCCTGGCTTTGAAATGCTAAAGTCAAATCATGCCATAGGGTAAACTGGACTTCTTCTTATTCCCAATCAGCTATGTGCCAGATAATCATCCGAGGCAAATTGATGGGCTTTCCAGTCACAACAGCATCCATCACGAAGATATCCCTCTCAGACATAATCAAATCTGCCAGTCTTGGGAAACAATACCCTTCAGATATTATGAAGTAGCCTCAGCTCCAAAGGTAACTGATTTGCAAAAATTCTTCAAAACTCAGTAATTTCTGTTCAACAATCTTGTGAGGGCAGGTGATCTTTCACTGTGAATGGTCCAGATAGGTAACAAATCTAACAGTTGGATAAAATTTGGCGGTGATATTCAATCCAATGCCTCTCACTGACACTAACTAATCCATCATCACCTCTAGTCAAATTTGAGTAAAATTCCTTAACTAATGCAGGATATGTGGGACAATCTAGTGAACATATCTTCTCAAGTCCCAATTTCAATCAATTGTCTCCCAATAATAAACCTCTTCCTCAAATAACTCAAAGTCCACCTTCCTACCGGTTGTAACTCGATTGCTGGAGTGTCTACCTGAGGTGAGGAGCTGGACAGGTGAGCGGACTGGAGAAGGGAGAAAGAACTTGGAGACGGCTGCCGCTGGACGCCTCGAACGGTCCTTTCCCGGTCATCATCGGCGCCACTGCTAGATCCCCTACTTAGGTGCCATAGATGTAGGTGGAGTGATTAATCAGAGGGATTTTGGGTTTTGGAAAGAGTTGGAAGAGTTTGGAGGGGTTGGAATGATTGGAAATGACCGAGGGTCGACTCGTGCCCTTAAATAATCAACCTGGGACCACGTCGAGTCGACTCGCGCAAGGCGTGGAGTCAGCTCCCGAGTAGTCACAGAGCAGCCCGAAATCGAGTCGGCTCCGCAGACGGGGGTCGGCTCTAAGGTTCAGACAGAAACAGGGTCGACTCTTAGGTGTCGACTTCACGACAGTTTCAGAAAAAAAAGTTTCAAAATCTGAAATTGTCAAACTAAAATCTTTTTGTGATAAAAATCATGGATTTTGAGAATCAAATTGAAATTCTAGATAAAATTTCCTTAAGATTTGAGAAATTGAAAGAACTCTAGATAATTTCCTTAGGGGTTTCAAAATCTATTCCAAAGGATCACAAATCCCTAATTCTCCTCTAAGATAACAAAATCTTTCTTCGCTTAAAGGTTTTGTAAAAATATCAGCTAATTGTTCTTCAGTGTTAACATATTCAAGACAAATTTCTTCATTAGTTACATGTTCTCTTATAAAGTGATATCTAATTTCTATGTGTTTTGTCCTTGAATGTTGAATTGGATTTTTAGTTAAATTGATTGCGCTTGTATTATCACATTTTATGGGTGTCTTATTAAGTGTGATACCATAGTCTTCAAGTTGTCGCTTAATCCATAGGATTTGCGCACAGCAACTTCCAGCCGCTACATATTCAGCTTCAGTAGTTGATAATGCAACTGAATTTTGCTTTTTGCTAAACCATGAGATTAAGTTACTTCCTAAGAATTGGCATGCACCACTTGTGCTTTTTCTATCTAACTTACATCCAGCATAATCAGAATCAGTGTAAGCAATCAGATTTAATGTGGAGTCTCTAGAATACCATAAACCTACATTTTTTGTTCCACTTACATATCTTAGTATTCTTTTAACAGCAATTAAATGTGATTCTTTAGGTTCTGACTGAAATCTAGCACATAACAAACAGCAAACATTATGTCTGGTCTACTAGCAGTTAAGTAAAGTAGGGATCCGATTATACCTCGATAATATTTCTGGTCAACCTTCTTACCTTCTTCATCTTTGTCCAGCTTGCATGAAGGACTCATTGGTGTTCCGAGGGGTTTAATTGATTCCATACCAAACTTCTTTAGGATTTCTTGTGTATTTTGTTTGGTTGATGAAAGATTCCCTCTTTGCTTTGTTTGATTTGGAGTCCAAGGAAGAAGTTGAGTTCTCCCATCATGCTCATTTCAAATTCGCCCTGCATTAACTTGGCAAAATCTTGACATAGAATATTGTTAGTAGCACCAAAAATATCATCAACATATATTTGTACTACAAGTAAATCTTTACTTTTCTTTTCAAAAATAATGTTTTATCTACATTTCCTCTTGTGAAATCATTTTCAATTAAAAATTTACTTAATCTATCATACCAAGCTCTAGGTGCTTGTTTCAAACCATATAAAGCTTTGTGCAATTTAAAGACGTGATTTGAAAATTCGTGATCTTCAAAACCTGGTGGTTGTTCTACATAAACTTCTTCATTTATAAAACCATTTAAAAATGCGCTTTTAACATCCATTTGAAATAAGTTAAATTCATATGACATGCAAATGCAAGTAAAAGTCTAATGGCTTCTAATAGCTACTGGTGCAAAGGTTTCATCAAAATCAATACCTTCTCTTGATTATATCCTTTTGCAACTAATCTAGCTTTGTTTCTAATTACTATGCCATTTTCATCTAGTTTATTTCTAAATATCCATTTTGATCCTATAACTGAATGATTTTTAGGTCTTTCAACTAAAGTCCATACATTATTTCTTAGTAAATTGATTTAATTCTTCTTGCATTGCTAACATCCAATTATTATCTTTTTCAGCTTCTTCAATAGTTTTAGGTTCAATTTGTGATACAAATGCAAGATGATTACTAATGTTTCTCATGGATGATCTAGTTCTTATTCCTTGAGATGGATCACCTATAATCAATTCCTTAGGATGACTATAAGCATATCTCCAATCCTAGGTAGATCTACATCATTATAGCGTTAGTATCATCATCTTAGGTGAATCATTATCTTTAGCTTCTTGTTCTTGATCTAAAGATACATCAATATTTAATTTTTCAAGATCTTTCTCAATTATGTTTGTATCTTCCTCATCATCAATTTTTCAGAACTAGATGCTAAAGACTCATCGAAAACTATATGAATGGATTCTTCAACTACTAAGGTTTTCTTGTTAAATACTCTATAAGCTTTACTAGTTGTTGAATATCCTAAGAATATTCCTTCATCAGATTTAGCATCAAATTTGCCTAAATTGTTTTTACCATTATTATGAATAAAACATTTACAACCAAATGCATGAAAATATTTTATATTGGGTTTTCTATCATTCCATAATTCATAAGGTGTTTTCTTTAAGATTGGTCTTATTAGGGCTCGATTTAAGATGTAGCATGCTGTGTTAATAGCTTCCGCCCAAAAGTACTTTGGTAGGTTACTTTCGCATAGCATGGTACGGGCCATGTCTTCTAGAGTCCTATTTTTCCTTTCAACTACACCATTTTGCTGTGGAGTCCTAGGGGCTGAAAAATTATGATTAATACCATTTTCAGTGCAGAAACTTTCAAATAAGTGATTTTCAAATTCAGTTCCATGATCACTTCTTAGAGATACTATGGTAGTGTTTTTCTCATTTGTGACTTTCTTGAAGAATTTCAGGAATATCGAGAAAGTCTCATCTTTGTGAGCTAAAAACAGTACCCAAGTATATCTAGAATAATCATCTACAATCACTAGACCATATTTCTTTCCTCCTAGACTTGTGGTTCTAGTTGGTCCAAAAAGGTCCATGTGAAGTAGCTCTAATGGCCTAGAAGTTGAAACAACATTTTTAGATTTGAAAGAACTTCTTGTTTGTTTTCCAAATTGACATGCATCACATATTTTGTTGTTTTCAAAAACTAGTTTAGGTAAGCCTTTAACTAAATCCATTTTAATTAATTTTGAAATAAGGTGTGTGCTTGCATGACCTAATCTACGATGCCACAACCAACTAATTTCATTTATGTTAGCATTGTCAGCAATCAAGCAATGATCACTCAAGATAATTTTTCTAGATCAACCAAGTAAACATTGCCATGTCTATAACCAGTAAATACAATGCTATTATCAATAGAATTAGTTACAGTGCATATTGAAGATTTAAATGAAACATTAAAGTTTTTATCACATAATTGGCTTATACTAATTAGATTATGCTTCAAACCATCAACATAAAGTACATTTATCAATAAATGTAGATGGAGTTATACGAACTTTACCAAGGCCCATAATTTGACCTTTACCATTATCGCCAAACGTAACAACTCCACCTTTCTTTTCTTCCAGGGTGATGAATTCATCTTTGTCACCCGTCATATGTCTTGAGCAGCCACTATCAAGGTACCACTTTCTTTTTGATCTTTTGGCAAGACATTCCTGCAACATAATTAAACTTTATGTTTAGGTACCCAAGCTTTCTTGGGTCCTTCATGGTTAGTAGCAATAAAAATTGTTCCTTTCGGAACCCAAATTTTCTTTTCCTTTAGTGTTTAAATTTTTCATTATTACTTATTGTTTTGCACTCAAAAGATTTATGTCCTTTTTGATTACACATTAAAACAAGTAATATTACTTTGGTTTAGCTTTTACAAAAATATTTTTCAATGATTTTTGTTTTCTAAATGTGTTATACCCTAAACCTGCTTTGTCAAAAACTGCTTTTTGACTATAAAATCATATTTAGTTTAGTTGAGCTTAGTAAATTTCTCAACAATGTCTTTATACTTTTAACATCTTTCTTTAGAAAATCATTTTCATTAGAGATTGATTCTTTTCTTTAATTAGATTTTCATTCTCAGATTTAATCAATCAATCTTATGAGCAAAATCATTCTTTTCATTGTGTTTTTTATCTTTTAAATCTTTACAAGATTTAATTTCATTAATTCAAAGATTTTGTTTTCTTTTTCAAAGCCTTGAAATCAATCATCAATTCATTAAATGCTTCAAACATTTCATCAAAAGTAAATTCATCATCGGGTTTCGGTACTTACCTCTTCATTGTCGTCCGCCATGAAGCAAACATTTGCAACTTCTTTTTGTTCTTCTTCTTCGGAAGAAGACTCTTCACTGTCAGTCCAAGTTGCCATAGGCCTTTTTCTTTTTCTTATAGGCCTTCTTAAGTAAAGGACAATCATATCTAAAATGCCCTGGCTTTTTACATTCATAACATACTAAGGGCTCTTTCTCTTTGTCCTTGTCCTTTTCCTTTTTCTTATCCTTTTCTTTTTCTCCTTCCATTTTTGATCCAAATCTCTTCTTGTGGAAGGGCCTCCTTCTTTGCATAAATTTCTTGAATTTCCTTGCAAGGAGGGCTGTCTCATCATCATCATCCTCTTCATCTCGCTGCTGCAACTTTGAGGGCGATGGTTTCTTCTTTCTTGACTCTTCCTCTTGATGTTGTTTCACTTGAAGCTCATGAGTCATTAGCGAACCAAGAAGCTCTTCCAATGGTAGGATGTTCAGATCTTTGGCTTCTTGTATGGCTGTCACCTTGGCTTCCCAAGTCCTTGGAAGTGACCTAAGAATTTTGCGAACAAGCTCAGAGTTAGTATATACTTTCCAAGACTTTTCAAACCATTCACAATATCAGTGAATCTAGTGAACATGCATGTGATGGTTTCATTTTGTTCCATGGTAAATAATTCATATTTATGAACCAAAATATTTATCTTTGATTCTTTTACTTGACTTGTTCCTTCATGTGTTATTTCCAACCTATCCCAAATTTCTTTTGCGGAATTACATGTTGAGATTCGGTTGAATTCATTAGAATCTAAGGAACAATACAAAATGTTAATGGCTTTAGCATTTAATTGTGCCATTCTCCTATCATTATCATTCCAATCCCTTTCGGGCTTAGGAACAATAGTGCCATCAACTACGTGTGTGGGTGTACTAGGTCCATTCATTATTACTCCCCACAATTCATAGTCAGAAGCTTGAATGAAATATTCTCATTCTAGCTTTCCAATATGAATAGTTGGTTCCATTAAATAAAGGAGGTCTATTCGTAGAATGACCTTCAGCAAAACATGAACCACTTTGTGTTGCCATAAGGATCTTTAGCCCTTGATCGTGAGATCAAATTCTAAATGAGCACTTGCTCTGATACCAATTGTTGGCCCAGATGGCAACCCAAGAGGGGGGGTGAATTGGGTTCTTAAAAATTTAAACTTTTGAAAATTGCTTTGTGAAAGTGTGAGTGCAATGTAAGATAAATGCAAGCACAAATAAATAAGAGAGAGAGAAAGAGACAAAGCACGGCAAACACAAAGATTTTATAGTGGTTCGGTGCAATCCACACCTACGTCCACTCCCAAGATTCACTTGGGTCCACACTATAATCTCCCTAGATTACAGCCGAGTTGTTTTACAAGCTCACAACTCAAACTTGTTGTTTTCCGGGATCACAACGAACCCAGCCGGTTTTTTTGGGCTCACCAGCACAAAACCTAAACACAAGCTACCTTAAGCTTATCTACAACGATAACTACCTCCACTAATTCAATCCCCTGATTGAATTAGCCAACAACATGAAAAATAGAGTTTACAATACAAGCAGCTCCTTTGAGCAAATATCAATAAATAACAAGGTTTAGAAAAGCCTGATTTGAAGCGAATTTGGCTTGGCTTTTTTTCTTTTCTTCTTTTCTCTTCTCCTTTGAAATGTTGAATCAGGCCTCAGCACAGATTCTTCACTAAAATTACAGTTGAGAAGTTAGGGAAAACAAGGCTTTTGCTTTCTTTTTCTTCACTTGGAAAATCCTTCGATTTTGAACTTGAATGCTTTGGATTTCTCTTTCGGGCTCTCTTGGATTGGTTGATGTAAGCTCTGAGTCTTTCCTTTTGATTTCTCTCTCAAGATTTTTAGATTTTCACAAAATATTTCTTTTTTTCTATTTTTCTCTCTCTTTTCAAACAGACGGTTTCCCTTTTTATAGATCCCTTAATCCAAGATTAGGTAAAAAAATAGCCATTGTAGAGTAGTTGGATTGCTTCTACACACAAAGAAAAATAGCCGTTAGAGATTAGGTGGAAAAATATTACCGTTGGAGTCCGTTCTGACATATGAAAAATCAGTTCCTGACAGGTTGGAGTTGGCTCCAACTTTTCAGGTGTCGGCTCCGAATCGGGGTGTCCAAAAATAGTAATAAAAAGTTCATTGAGGAGTCGGTTCGGCGCTATCGGGAGTCGGCTCCGAAATTCCAAGGTGTCAACTCTAACTTTATCCAAAAAACATGCTCTATGTTCTCAGGTTAGAGTCGACTCTAGAAACTTAGGTGTCAGGTTGGCAACTTTCAGGTGTCAGCTCCCAAACTCTAGGTGTCGGCTCTGGAAACTAAAGCAGAAACCATTTTTCTGTATCTCAGGTTGGAATCGGCTCCGAAACTCTAGTGTCGATCCTGGACTGTGCCAAAAATGTAGAAAGGTTCTGATACGCCCTTGGGTCGGCTCCTTACTGTTTGGGTGTCGACTCTAAGTTCTGAACTTACATGTTTTCTTTTTAATTTTGATTCAAAACTCATTTCCTTGTACCTTTTGACTGATTAAATATTTTTAATCCCTGAAACACTTATTAAATTTGTTAGAAACATAGTGAATATACTCATGTCTTTTGTTAATAATCAAAATCAATAATTAGGTCAACAACATTATACTTTCGTATACCCGCTCAGGAGGTATGAAATCCTAAATAATGCAATTCTTTTTTATATATATGTAAAAAATTTCAGCAATATGTATGAACATGTCCTAGCCTGCTCTGATACCAAACTGATGCAGGATGTACCATTCAAGAGATTAACATAGAGCAATGATTTATATTTTAAGGTACTTTACTTTCCAAAATGAGTAAGAATAAACTAAGGATAAATATGTGAAGAGTAAAGTAACTACCCACAGAACACGATTCACTAAGTAATAAAGAAAATAGGATCCTAGGGTTGAGAACTCACTACTTAGAACATGCTCTTTCTTCAACAAAATAGAACTTATGAGAAGGGATGGGTCCAATTACCAGGTAATAATGGTCTTTATCCTAGAAGATTGGATTACACAACTCTCAGGATGAGCGTTTGGAAGACAAAACTATGCTATCACAAATGTTTTGGCTTTCCTTCAGTTCTGGAGGCAAGAATGACTTCATCTAAGGATCGTAGCAACTTAGCATCTTGGGGTTGGGATGCTTGGAACAGATGTTAGAATGGGTATTTGTTGGGCCTCTCACCCTCTTCCTCACGGAGTGTCAATGCTCAAGAGCACAAAAAAAAGAAGAAGAAGACTTTTTTCATTAATCATCAATTGTTCTTTACAAGAGAAGGGAGGGGTTTTTATAATAAACCATAACCCTTGAATTACATGGAAAAAGAAAAAAGAAAATAAGGGCGCCATATTATTTCCAAATAAGGAATAGGCGGCATCTTGAAATAAAGGAAAAAGATTAAGGGATAGCTTTCCCAAATAAGGAGATAGATGGCATATTAAAACAAGAGAGCAGGGGATAGCTTTCCCAAATAAGAAGATAGGCGGCATCTTAAAACCAGGGAAAGAGATCAAGGGATGGGCCATATCCTACTTTTCAAAAGGACTGGGCGATAAGTCACCTTGGGCTTATTTGCTTCCTTTTATGCTGAGATGACTTCATAAAAATCTTGGATGCTTTAATTGAGTAGATGACACCTACTTTAACTGGAATTCAATATGGGGGCTTATTTGCTTTCTTTTATGGTCTTTGGTCTTCAACTTCTTATACTTTGACTCAATAAATCTTGACTTGACTCAAATAAAATTACTGGACTCATACTTGACTAAAATTACTAGACTCATATTGACAAAACTTGATTACTGACTTAAAGTCAAACCAACATAAAGTAAGAAATTCATAATGACTCTGGACTCAAATGAATTGATAGGAATCAAAAGTCTAACTACATCAATCAAAAATCCATTATGAGCTCAGTAACCTCTGTCTGATCTTGGTGCCTGCACCAAGTAATCATTGCCTAATTGCTGATGATGCTAAAGTTAATGAGATTGGATGACTATGGCACCATAAATTAGGTCATGCAAGCATACACTTGATTTCAAAATTGCTTAGAAAAGACTTAGTCAAAAAACTTCCAAAATTGATTTCGAAAATGATAGAGTTTATGATGCATGTCAATTTTAAAAATAAACTAGGAATTCTTTCAAATCTAAAAATATTGTTTCAACTTATAGGCCACTTGAACTACTTCACATGGACCTATTTGGACCTACTAGAACCACAAGTCTACAGGTAAAAAATATAGTTTTGTGATAGTAAATCATTATTTTATATTCACTTGGGTACTATTTTTGGCTCATAAAGATGAGACTTTCTCTGTTTTTTTAAAATTCTTTAAGAAAGTCACAAATGAGAAAAATACTACCATAGTGTCTCTTAGAAGTGATCATAAAATTAAATTTAAAAATTATTTATTTAAAAATTTTTGCATTAAAAATGGCATCCATCATAATTTTTTTGCACCTAGGACACCTCAACAAAATGAGATGGTAGAAAGGAAGAATAAGACTCTAGAGGACATTGCCCGTACCATGCTATGTGAAAGCCAATTCCCTAAATACTTCTGGGTGAAAGCTATAAATACAACATGTTACATCCTAAATAGAGTACTTATTAGACCAATCCTTAAGAAAACCGCCTATAAACTATGACATAATAGAAAACCCAATGTTAGTTACTTTCATGCATTTGGTTGTACATGTTTAATTCATAATAATCGAAAAGATAACTTAGAAAAGTTTGATGCCAAGTCGGATGAAGGTATCTTCTTAGGATACTTCACATCTAGCAAGGCATACAGGGCATTCAATAAGAAGTATTTGATTGTTGAAGAGTCAATTCATACAGTCTTTGATGAGTCTTTAGCATCTAGTTCAGAGAAAAAGATGATAAAGAAGATACTAATATTTTGAGAGAGATTTTAAAAAATTGAATGTTGAAGTATCTTCAGATCATGAACTGAGGCTAAAGTTGATGACTCAATTAAGGATAGGGATATTGACACTACTCATAATGATATAGATCTTCCTAGAGATTGGAGATATGCCCATGGTCATCCAAAGGACCTAATTATAGGTGATCCATTTTAAGAAGTAAGAACTAGATCATCTATGAGAAATGTTAATAATCATCTTACATTTGTGTCTCATATAGAACCAAAATCTATTGATGATGCTGAAAAAGATAGTTATTGGATGTTAGCAATACAAGAGCGTTGCCCAGATATTGCAGCCTAAGAGGGGAGGTGAATTAGGTTCTTTTAAAAATATTAATTAGCAAATATATGCCATTTGTCAATTTCAGAATTTTATGAAAAGTGACATAAAGTATAGAGAGAATGTCCAAGCACCACAGAAATTTAAATCACACAAACACAAACAATTTATAGTGGTTCAGTGCCAAACTTAGCACCTACATCCACTCCCCAAGAATCAATTGCGAATTTTTACTAACCACCCTAGCCAACCTAGCTAGCAACTTGTTTACGGGCACAAGGGAGCCTTACACCTAGCCTTCTAGGCCAGTCTCTTGTTTTCAGGCACAAGGAAGCCTTACACTAATCTTACGGGTAGATCTCTACCCTCACAAGTTTTACCATCATGAAACTTAAAGACAAAGCATAATAATATCAAGAGTGTATGCAAGAAGCTCCTTAGATGAGCAGATATTCAAAAGAAATATATTACAAATTTTAAAGAATACTCCACAAGATGGATTCTTCCTTGGAGGAATGAATGAGGCCTTTGATGAAGCTAGAATGCTCTTTAGGATGTGGTTGGAGCTTTAGTGTCACTTTCGTTGATGAAGAATTGAAAGCTCTTGAAGTAGCTCACTCAATATGACACTCTGCAGAATTTTTGAATCTCTCTTTGAATAGTGTCTGCCTTTCCTTCTCCCTTTTTTTATTCTCTCTCATACTCCTTGAAAGCTCATATCAAGGGCCTATTTATAGGCAATGTCCAGAACATAGCCGTTTGGAGACGGAGTGGGCATTAAAAGCATGCATTGAAAAATGATGTGCGAGCATTGAAGGCCAGCCATCATTATTTGAAAAACCCGCATTAAGAAAGAAAATTGCAGCCTTTATGAGTCACACGATGGCATTAAACAATCAGGCGACAAGCTTTGAAAAGCAGTCACCAAGCCGTGGAAAAAAATTTCATTCACCAAAGAAGAACGGCAGCATTAAAGAGAGCAGGCAGCTAGTTTGAAAAACAATCCCCAAGCCGTAGAAGAAGAAGAAATTTTTATTGAGAAGAATGCCATATTTAAAAGCTGAAAGATAAAGTCTTTAGATAGAGAACGGCTAGATTGAAAATGATTTTGTGTTCGTTAGAAAAAAATGACGGCATTAAAAACAACAATTAATGAGCAAGCTACAAGCAGCAATGGAAAGACTCTTTCCTTGAAAGAGTCAAAAAAAATCAGAGAAAGATAGACTCGTTAGGTGACCAATTGGGTGCCTAACGTTATAAAATTAATTCGTTGGGTGCCCAATTAGGCACCTAACGCAAAGATTCCCCGAGTTGGGCGCCTAATGTTATAAAACTAATTTGTTGGGTGCCCAATTGGGTGCCCAACTGAAGCCATAAGTGAGTTAGGTACATAAGCAAAAATCCCAACTGATTTTTTTCTAACTCTGATTTCCCATGAGTTGGGCGCCCAGTTGGGCGCCTAACTCCAATTCCAACATGATTTTGGGATTTTTGCTTCGTAACTCCAATTCTAAATTGGATTTTTGCTTCGTAAGAGTGTTAGAAAAAATTCTAAGTGCTTGTCTACTCAAAAATTCAGTAAAACATTTAAGTCCAGTGCAAGATAAATCAATAAAAATTTAGATAGATAGGGATGCTTCGGAAAACAAGTTTCACATGAAGAATATCCAAAGTCAGTTCGATATAGAAGCAATCTGAAGCATGACATTATTTGTGCAGTTTAGAATTTAAGTTTATTAACAAAATTTTCTTTTGAAATTATTTTTGCCTTGAAAACTCATTCACAATCATATCTCTTTACCTGTATTACCTTTAATATATAGGATACCTTAATTTGAAGTGACACCTTCCTTCATGTTGGATTCCCTGAAATCACTGTCTCAACAATATTCTTAGTACTATACTTAATCATTTTGTATTCATCAAAATCAATACAAGGTCAATGATCTCTCCTTTTGATGATGATAAAACATTAAGTATACAATATATAAAGAACTTTTCAGATCTTATCATTACTTGGCAAGTTGAAGTCAAAGACAAACTTTCAAAAATATGTATTATAAAATATTTCTCCCCCTTTTTCAAATACACTATGTGTGTGTCAAATCAGAATATATGCTTTTCAATTTTTCCAAAAATAGAAAGTATGATTGTAAAAATCAGAATATATGCCTTTACCTATTCTTTCCCTTTTTGTCATTAATCAAAAAGAAGATGAAGGAATATGCATATTTTTATTGTATGTCATTTTTTCAGGGAATAAATCAGATAAATACCATAAGGAGCACAAAAATGAACGCAATCTCGCATAGATCAAGCAGTTGATACATACATATATACAATCCATACACACCATACAAGCCAAACTGATACAAACCATATAAGCCAATAAAGTCATAAACATCATACAAGCCAAACTAATACAATACATGGAGTTATATGCGTCATACAAACAAACTAGTACAAACCATACAAGCCAATACATAGAGTCATAACATCATACAAACCAAAGAGGAGGATCATTGGTTGAAGTCTGGTTGGGAGGACGAAGAACTGGATGTCCTATGACATACTGAGGGCCGAGCAAATAGATGCGGAGCAGGACTATGGAGAATATCTTTCTGGGGCTGCTGCACAACATGATACACCTCTTGGATCAAACTGTGGGTGTGTTGGATGATATTCATAAGAGATGCTAATCTTTCTTCAGCATTGTGAGCTTTGTGCCTAGTTGATGCTATCTCAGTACCCACAAAATTAGTTGATTCAATTAAAATATTTAAATCATCCCATAACAAATAATCTCCCAAAAAATCTTTCGAACATCAATTTCCTCGTTCCTGTAGAACGTCCTTCCACTAAGTATCATGACTTGATGCTCCAATGTTTCCATTCGATTTCTCAAATCATCAAGACAAGCATAGATAGATGAGGAGTGGGGGACCAAAGATGTATCAGTAGAGGATGATGAACTCCCCCTGGAGTTTTTGAGGGATACAACTTTAGAAATTCTATTAACCAATTGTTCTATAACTTCATTATTTAAGAGAATAGGATTTGGTTGAGTGGATGGTGGATGGGTTTCCGGTGCAGATGACGGATTAGGATCACAAGAAGATGGATCAACATTCATGTATTCATCAACATTAAATTCAGATGGATATGCAGGAGGTGAAGGATGATAAGCTTGGAATGAAGAGGGTTCCTCCCTCTGAGCAGGTGCAACGGTTCTTGCACCTTCTCTTTGCTCCTTGTCCACTGGCCATCTATTTTCAATAAACCCATACGACCAAGGGTATGCTCATCATAGTAGTCTACATGGCTAAGTTTAGTTACACTTACTCCCTTAAGCTTGACACCAAAATGTTTGAACACATGGGTAAGAAGAAGACTATAGGGCAGGGCCGCTTAGGTCTACCCATAGCTTATCTCATCACATTGCACATCAGCTCAGGAAAATTCATAGGAATTTGGCTGACAACATGATACATTATGGTAAGGTCTCTATCAGTAACATAATCAAAGCCACCACTCCTAGATGCTAAAATTCTAGACGAGATGTGGTGTAGCAACTGCATTTCGGGATTAAGATGTCTTCCAAAGATTTTGTCATAATTTGTGGCCTCCTCAGTACCGACAACAGTTGCTATTCTACATTATTTATTTTCATCTGAATCCTCAAAGGAACCTATAGTTGGGACTTTTAGAATGGTTCCTAGAGTGTATATATCAAGGCTAATCTTTACTCCCTTCACACTGAGGTCATTATGCCATCACCAAAATTAAGATAGTGATAGAATTCTCTAACAAGTTCGGGATATACTGGTACTTCTTAAGCATATACCTCTAACCTTGTGTTTCTAATAACATACCAATTTGAAAGTTTTTATTGGCAAGAGATCTAAAATTTATTAGTCTACCAAGTGCAACAGATCTACCTCTAGTGGACAAGGAAGTTGGAGATTGAGAGGGAGCACCTTCTTCATGTCCTTGGGAGGAAGAAGCTCCACGAGGTAGTCACATTTTTGAAGCCATGATCAAGATAACAATGGAAGAAATGTGAGAGCTTTGAGGGAGGATTTTGGTCTCGGGAGAGGAAATGAGAGCTTTGGCTATAAGAGAATGGATGAAATGAAGGGAATAAACCAAAATGAACCGATTTCATGCTTTAAACTAAGTAAGATTCCCTTGTTAGGCGCCTAACCAGTTAGGTGCCCAACAAAAAATTAGCTGCTCAACAAAAAGTTGGGTGACCAACTTTTGTCTCAGCAAGCAGATTCTAAAAGTTGGCCGGCTAGCTGGTTGGCCAGCGAGGGATTCCAAGCCTATTTTCCAATAGTTCAGGGTTTAAAATGCATAAAAAGGAATAGACATTCAAATATCAAGGACGAATAATTCATAGATGATCTTAAAAATCCAAAGAAAATAAGGATCCTGAAGATAAGTTAGTATATTCATATGAATCAAGTTTCATGCAAAGATCATAAGTATATAAGAGTGTAAAAATCAACAATCATTGCATCTCACTAAATTGAAGGGTCTAGCATACCAATCTCCCTTCTAATTTCACAAAACTTAGATTTATCTAAAGGCTTTGTGAAAATATCAGCGAGTTACTTATCAGTACACACATGCTCAAGCACAACATCACCATTATTAACATGGTCTCTAATGAAGTGATGTATAATTTCTATATGTTTTGTCCTAGAGTGTTGGATAAGATTTTTAGTTAAATTTATGGCACTAGTATTATCACATTTTATGGGAATGCTATTAAGTTTGATGTCATAATCTTCTAGTTGTTGCTTGATCCACAAGATATTAGCATAACTTTTAGTTGCAATGTACTCAGCCTCAGCTGTGGACAATGCTACTGAAGTTTATTTCTTGCTAAACCAAAAGATTAAGTTAACCCCTAGAAATTGGCAAGTTCTACTAGTAGATTTTTTATCCAATTTACATCCAGCAAAATTAAAATCAGTGTAATCTATTAAGTCTATGCTATATTGTTTGTCATACCATAATCCTAAGTTCTTAGTACCATTTAAATATTTAAGGATTCTTTTAACCATAATTAGGTGCGATTCTTTAGGATTAGTTTGGAATCTAGCACACATACAAACACTAAACAATATGTCAGGACTACTAGCAATTAAGTACAATAAAAATCCTATCATGTCTCTATAATATTTCATATCAACTGATTTACAGTACCACTAGAATCTAATTTACAAGAAGAGCTCATAGGGGTACCGATACTTTTTGAGGTCTCCATGCCAAATTTCTTCAAAATTTCTTTGGTGTACTTAGTTTGGCTAATGAAGATCACTTCCTTACTTTGCTTAATTTGAAGTCCAAGAAAGTAGTTTAATTCTCCATCATACTCATCTCGAATTGTTCCTGCATAAGCTTAGCAAAGTCTTGGCACAAGGAATCATTAGTAGCACCAAAAATTATATCATCAACATATATTTGTATGATCAGTATATTTTTATTCTCTTTTGATAAATAATGTTGTAACAACGTTTCTCTAATGAAGTTATTGCTAATCAAGAATTTGTTCAACCTATTATACCAAGCCCGGGGTGCTTGTTTCAAACCATATAAAGCTTTATTCAGTTTGAATATATGGTTTGAAAGCAAGTGATTTTCAAAACCAAGTGGTTGTTCAACAAATACTTGTTCAGTAATATATCCATTAAGGAATACACTCTTAACATCCATTTGGTATAATTTAAAGGCCATGAAGCATGCAAATGCAAGAAGTAATCTAATTGCTTCTAATCTAGCTACAAGTGCAAATGTTTCATCAAAATCAATTCCTTCTTCTTGACTATATCCTTTTGCTACTAATCTTACTTTATTTCTAATAACATTACCATACTCATCTAATTTATTTCTAAATACCCATTTAGTTCCTATAATAGGATGATCATTTGGTCTATCAACTAGTATCCAAACATTATTTCGTTCAAATTGATTAAGTTCCTCATGCATAACATTTATCCAGTCTACATCATTTTTAACATCCTCACAACACTTAGGCTCTATTTGCAAAACAAAAGCTAAATTCATACAAGTATCTCTAAATGATGACCTATTCCTAACACCATATAATGGATCACCTAAAATTAATTTTTTAGGGCGATTATGAGCATACCTCCATTCCTTTTTGAGTTCACGATTACCTTGTGGTTTAGTTTGTTGAATTGAATCATTGTCATTCTCTTGGCTGACATGATCATCTTCTCTTTCCTTCTCATTTATTATAAGCTCTCTTACTCCATCTTCAAGGATATCTACATCATCAGTTATCTCTCTCTTTCTTGATGAAAGATCATTAATCTCATCAAAAATAACATGAATTGACTCCTCTACTACTAAGGTTTTCTTGTTAAAAGCTATATATGCTTTACTAGTAATTGAGTAACCTAGAAATATCCCTTCATCTAATTTAGCATCAAATTTATCAAGATTTGATTTACCATTATTCAAAATAAAACATCGGCAACCAAAAACATAAAAATATCCAATGTTAGGTTTTCTTATTTTTCAAAGCTCATATGGGGCTTTTTCAAAATAGGTCTAATCAAAGCACAGTTTAAAACATAACATGCTGTATTAATAGCTTCAGCCCAAAAATATTTGGAAGATTACTTTCACACAGCATGGTTCTGGCCATTTCTTCATGATTTCTATTCTTTCTCTCAACAACACTATTTGTTAAGGAGTCCCAGGAGCAAAAAAATTATGGTTAATTCCATGATCATTGCAAAAATTTTTAAAGTGTTGGTTTTCAAACTCCTTTCCATTATCACTTCTAATTGATAAAACTTGAAAATATTTTTTATTTGTTATTTTTCTAAAGAGTTTCAGAAAAGCTGCAAACGCCTCATCTTTACTTGTTAAAAATAAAATCCAAGAAAAACATGAGAAATCATTGATAATAACAAAACCATAATGTTTGCTGCCTAGACTTATGGTTCTAGTCGGTCCAAATAAATCCATATGCAAAAGTTCTAAAGGTTTAGAGATTGAAATCATATTTTTAGATTTGAATGAAATTATAGTTTGTTTTCCAAATTGACATGCATCACAAATCTTATCTTTTTTAAAATTTAATTTTGGCAAACCTTTGACTAAATCCTTTTTTATTAATTTTGAAAGCAAGTCCATGCTGACATATGCAAGCCTACGATCCCATAAGCAACTAGTTTTATCAATTTTAGCATTCATGGTAACTATACAATCAAAATTTTGATCATTTAAATCATTCAAATTAACAATGTAAACATTACTATGCCTGTGACCAATAAGTTTCATGCAATTATCAGCAGGTTAGTAACAATGCAAAAAAGATGATTCAAAAATAACTTTGAAAGCTTTATCACACAATTGACTAATACTTAACAAATTATGTTTCAAACCATTTACAAGTAAGACATTATCAATAAATGCATGGGAAGTTATATTAATTTTACCAATGCCAATAATTTTGCCTTGGCCATTATCACCAAAGATAACTGCTCATTCATCTTTTGCTTCCAAAGTGATGAATTGGATTCATCACCAGCCATGTATCTTGAGCACCCGCTATCTAAATTTTATTTTCTTTTAGTTGCTCAGGTTGCAAGACACACCTGCATCCATAATGTCAAGTCTTCGTCTTAGGTACCCAAGCTTTCTTGGGTCCTTTGGGGTGGGTCCTTTGGGGTTAATCAGCATGGTTCCTTTTGGAACTCATATCTTCTTAACATTATGTGTGTAATATGAATATGCTTTGTGACCAGGTTTTTCATATTTAAAAGCTGTAATTTTTGTAGAATCACTACCATTCATAAAAATATTTTTTAAGATTTTTGTCTCTTTATAGTATCGTATCTAAGATCGGCTTTGTTGTAAATTGTTCTTTGACTATTAAGAATAATTTATAATGTAGTTGAGCTCATAGTAAACTTCTTTACTATAGGTTTTAATCTATCTACTTTATTTTTCAAGTCTTTATTTTCTTAAAGCAAAGATTCATTTTCCTTTGAAAGTTTTTGTTTTTCAAAACTTAAGTTGTTGACTTGATTTTTCAATCCCTTGTTTTTAGAACTTAAGTTAATAAAATCATCAACTATTTCATAAAATGCACTATGCAATTCTTCAAAAGTAAAATCATCTAGGAAACTAGGGCTTACCTCTTCATTGTCTGCCATGAAGCATAGGTTGGCTTTCTCATTCTTTTTATCTTCCTCGGAGCTTGATTCATCACTATCACTCCAAGTCGCAATCATTGCTTTCTTCTTGAATTTCTTGAGACCTTTCTTCAACAGAGGGCATTCAAATTTAAAATGACCTAGCTTTTTATATTCATAACATATAAGGGACTGATCTTTGTTCTTTTCTTTACTATGCTCTACTTTCACAAGTTGTCTCCTTCTTCCTTCAAATTTTTTCTTCCTCATAAATTTCTTAAATTTTTGAGTGATAAGTGCCATCTCCTCATCCTTCTCACTATCACTAGTGCTTTCTTACTTTGTTCATTTAGTGTAGTACCCTTCAGTGCCATTGTTCTTTTCTTTTTCGACTCATCCTCATCAAATGTTGTCGCTGTTGCAGCTCATGAATCATTAATGACCCAACCAATTCTTCTAATGATAAAGTGTTGAGGTCCTTGGCTTCTTGTATTGCAGTGACTTTAGCCTCCCAAGATCTAGGCAAAGATCTTAAAATTTTTCTAACAAGTACACCGTTAGTATAAGATTTTTCAAGTCTTTTCAGCCCATTAATGATATCGGTAAGCCTTGTAAACATATCAGTAATATTTTTAGTATAATTCATTTTAAACAATTCATATTTATGTACAAGCATATTTATTTTGGATTCTTTAACTTAATTAGTACCCTCATAAGTAACTTCTAATCTATCCCATATTTCTTTAGTAGAACAGCAAGTGAAAATATAATTGAACTCATTAGCATCCAATGAACAATATAGAATATTCATGGCTTTAGCATTAAGCTGAGCCATCTTCTTATCATGTTCATTCCATTTTTGGTTTAGGATTTTTCACACCATTTGATCTTATTGTGGGTGTGTGAGGACCATGCAATATGATATTCCATATATCATAGTCAAGTGCTTGGATGAAGATTTTCATTCTATTTTCCAATAGGTGTAATTAGTGCCATTAAATAGAGGTGGTCTATTTATGGATTGCCCCTCACTTAATAGAGAACTCACTTGGGCTGCCATGATCTTTGGATTTTTAAGGCTTAGAAACAAAAGCATCTACTCTGATACCACTTGTTGCCCAGATATTATAATCCAAGAGGAGGAGTAAATTGGGTTCTTTTAAAAATATTAATGAGCAAATATGTGCCCTTTGTCAATTTTAGAATTTTATGAAAAGTGACGTGAAGTGTGAGAGAATGTCCAAGCACCACAGAAATTTAAATCACACAAACACAAATAATTTATAGTGGATCAGTGCCAAACCCAACATCTACATCTACTCCCCAAGAATCCCTTGGAAATTTTTACTAACCATCCTAGCCATCCTGGCTAGCAACTTATTTACGGGCACAAGGGAGCCTTACACCTAGTCTTTCAGGCTAGCCTCTTATTTCCAAGCACAAGGAAGCCTTACACTAATCTCACAGGTAGATCTCTACCCTCACAAGTTTCACCGCCATGAAACTTAAATACAGAGCACAATAATATCAAGAGTGTATACAGGAAGCTCCTTAGATGAGCATATATTCAAAAGAAATACATTACAAATTTTGAAGAACACTCCACAAGATAGATTCTTCCTTGAAGGAATGAATGAGGCCTTTAATGAAGTAGAATGCTCTTCAAAAATGTGGTTGGAGCTTTAACATCACTTCTGCTGATGAAGAATTAAAAGCTCTTGAAGTGGCTCACTCAATATGGCACTTTGCAAAATTTTTGAATCTCTCTTTGAATTGCATATGCCTTTCCTTCTCCCTTTTTTGTTCTCTCTTGGATTCCTTGAAAGCTCAGATCAAGGGCCTATTTATAGGCAATGTCCATAACATAGCCATTTGGAGACATAGTGGGCATTTAAAAGCATGCATTAAAAAATGATGTACGAGCATTGAAGGCCAGCAGTCATTATTTAAAAAACCTGCACCAAGCCGTAAGAAAAAATTTTATAGTCTTTATAAGTCAGACGATGGCATTAAATGATCAGGTGACAAGCTTTGAAAAGCAATCACCTAGTCGTGGAAAAAATTTCATTCACCGGAGAAGAACAACGGCATTGAAGAGAGCAAGCGGCTAATTTGAAAAACAATCCCCAAGTCATAGAAGAAGAAATTTTTACTAAGAAGAATGTCATCTTTAAAAGCTGAAAGATAAAGTCTTCAGACAAAATGACTAGATTGAAAAAGATTTTGTGTTTGTAAGAGAAAAACGACGGCATTAAAAACAACAACCAATGAGCAAGCTCTAAGTCATCGTCGTTGCAGAAAAATGGTGGCGTTAAAAGCTTCAGACAGAGAGAAATGGCAAGCAGCAATGAAAAGACTCCTTCCGAGAAAGAGTCAGAAAAATTAGAGAGAGATAGACTCGTTGGGCAACCAATTGGGGCCTAATGTTATAAAATTAATTCGTTGGGTGCCCAATTAGGCACCTAACGCAAAGATTCCCTAAGTTGGGTGCCCAATTGGGCGCCTAACTCACTTATGGCTTTAGTTGGGATTTTTGCTGTAGTGATTCCAACGTGATTTTGGGATTTTTGCTTCGTAACTCCAATTCTAAATGAGATTTTTGCTTCGTAAGAGTGTTAGACAAAATTCTAACAAGTGCTTGTCTACTCAAAAATTCAGTAAAACATTTAAGTTTAGTGCAAGATAAATCAATAAAATTCAGATAGACAAGGATGCTTTGAAAAACAAGTTTCACGTGAAGAATATTCAAAGCTAGTTCGATATAGAAGCAATCTGAAGCATGAAATTACTTGTGCAGTTTAGAATTTAAGTTTATTAACAAAAATTTCTTTTGAAATTATTTTTTCTTGAAAAATCATTCACAATCATATCTCTTTACCTGTATTACCTTTAATATATGGGATACCTTAATTTGAAGTGACACCTTCTTTTATGATGGATTCCCTGAAATCATTGTCTCAACAAAATTCTTAGTACTATACTTAATCATTTTGCATTCATCAAAATCAATACGAGGTCAACAAAGAGGAATTAAACTAGTTCACTAGAAATAAGGTATGGACCTTAGTTGAAAGACCTGAATATCATCCTGTAAAAGGAACCAAATGGGTTTATAGAAATAAGTTAGATGAAAATGACATTATTGTTACAAATAAAGCTAGATTAGTTGCAAAAGGTTATAATCATGAAGAAGGTATTGATTTTGTTAAAACCTTTGCACCAGTAGCTAGATCAAAAGCAATTAGACTGTTACTTGCATTTGCATATTGCATAAACTTCAACTTATTTTAGATGGATGTAAAAAGTATATTTTTAAATACTTTTATAAATAAAAAAATTTATGTTAAACAACCATCTGATTTTAAAGATTATGAATTTTAAATCATGTTTTTAAACTTCACAAAGCATTTTATGGTTTAAAACAAGCACCTAGAGCTTGGTATGATAGGCTTAGCAAATTTCTGATTGAAAATAATTTTTCTAGAGGTAATGTTGATAAAACCCTATTTTTAAAAGAAAGAAAGAAGAATTATTAGTTGTACAGATATATGTATATGATATAATATTCGGTACTACTAACAACTCTCTTTGTCAAGAGTTTGCTGAGTTGATGCAGGAAGAATTTAAAATGAGCATGATGGGGGAACTGAACTTCTTCCTTGGACTATAAATTAAATAAGAGAATGAAGGAATTTTCATCAACCAAACAAAGTATACAAAGAAAATTCTCAAGTTTGGTATAAAAATTAGCAAACCCTCGGCACACTTATGAGTCCCTCATGTAAACTAGACAAGGATGAAGATGGTAAGAAAGTAGATCAAAAGCTTTATAGAGGTATGATTGGATCTCTTCTTTACTCACTACTAGTAGACCTGATATTATGTTTGTTGTTTGTATCTGTGCTAGATATCAATCTAATCCTAAGGAATCATATTTAATAGTTGTAAAAAGAATTTTTAGATATTTATGTGAAACTAAAAGTGTAGGATTATGGTATTCTAGAGACTCCATATTTGATTTGATTCCATATTATGATTCTGATTTTACTGGTTGTAAACTAGATAGAAAAAGCATTAGTGGTGCATGCCAATTCTTAAATTATAACTTAATCTCTTAGTTTAGCAAAAGCAAAATTTGGTTGCATTATATATAGCGGAAGCTGAATATGTTGCAGTGAAAGTTGGTGTGCTCAAATCCTTTAGATTAAGCAATAACTTAAAGATTTTGGCATCACTCTTAATAAAATTTCTATAAGATGTGATAATACAAGTGCAATAAATCTGACTAAAAATCCAATTCAACATTCAAGAACTAAACACATAGAAATTAGACATTATTTTATAAGAGAACATGTTGCTGATGACGTTTATCTTGAATTTGTTTGTACTAAAGATCAATTGGCTGATATATTTACAAAACCCTTAAGTGAAGATATATTTTATTATCTTAGAAGAGGATTAGGAGTTTGTGATCCATTAGAATAGCTTGAAACTCCTAAGGAACACTATCTAGAATTCAATCAAATTTCATTTAATATCCTCATATTTTCTAAGAAAAATCATCTAGATGTTTAAATTCATTGATTACCCATGCATTAAGGATAAATTATCTAGAATTTGGAGCTTGGCTTGACTTGTTTTAGCATTTAAACTCTTGATATTCTGCTAAAACTATTCTCAAGCGACTCAAGATTTTATCTAGAGTCGACTCGATGGTGAGCTGACTCATGTAAGCAGGAGTTGACTCAAAGTCATTGAGCTCTCTGTTCGCTCGATGGGGAGTCGACTCAAGTCTCTGCATGAGCTAACTCGATTTCAAGTGCTCACTATATTCTGGCTGGCGAGTTGACTCGAGGTGGTCCCAAACAGTTATTTAGTGTTTGAGTCGACACTTTTAGAATCAAAATCTTCAATCATTCTCGAGCCGATATCTTCCCAACCTTCCCCAACTTCCAATTCTTCTTGATTTCAACCCCCATTATCTTCGAATGGCTCCTATACACTAAGTGTCATGCTTCAACCCTTGGTGCTCCGATCACTACTGGAAGGAGGTTTGCAAGACGGTCAACGAGGTAGCCATCACCCAGAGCTCCATCCTCATCCTAACCTCCACACCTCCACATGGCTGGAAGGGTAATCACCACCGAAAGAAAGGTACTTTTCTAATTTCTAGATTCTGAAGGCTTTAATATTGGAAATCTACTGAGAAATATGGGATGGGGAAGACTTTGTTCTTTGGATGTTCCCACCTACCTAGCCTTGGTAAGAGAGTTCTATGGATCCACGGGTAGAGGATATGGTAGACTTGTGAGCTCAGTTAGAGGAATCAGGATAAGAGTTAATTAGAGTATTTTGGAAGATTTACTGGAAATGTCCATGGAAGGGATGACTCCCAATGGTCACTCGGATCGCAGTGAAGCTTTGTCAAGAATGCTGGGAAGAGAAGTTAATGAGTTAGAAAAAGTCTATGCCAATCAGCTTAATTTAGGGTTGAGGCTTCTTCATAACATCTGCAATAGGATTTTGTTCCCCAAAATCGACATATTTGACTACATATCGGAGAGAGACATTGTCCTCATGGATTGTATTCTGAATGGTTATCCTATCAACCTTCCAAGAATGATGTTGAGTTATATGGGAGAATCTTGTTCAAAGAAGAAAGTGAGTTTACCATATGGTATGGTGCTAACTTTAATTTTAGAAGCCAAGGAATAGAGATTTTAGAAAATGAGCCATAGAGGAGGCTGAGACACACTAACTACTACAACGCCTCCACTTTTTACAAAATGGGATTCAGAAAAGTTGATGGTGTTGGGAAAAGGAGGAGGCATGATGCTCTACCAGCTCCGGCCAGAGATGATGATGATGATGTAGAGGAGGTCTCCATACCTTCAGCAGCCCCCAGACCATCTTTATCAACTCCTAGACCTTCAATGATGCATGACCGATTCGCATGCAAGTAAATTTTATATGATTAATGATTGTAGTTGATTAGTCTTCCGAAGTAATAGCCTAAGAGGGATTCAAGAAAACTCACAGTAACTCCGCACGCGAAACAGTTCCACAGAAAAGTAAAGAAGAAAGATCGCCGAGGCTAAGAAGCCTCGATAGGGCTTGCTCTCCCACAATAAAGCTACTAGCAGATTAGAGAGGGTGTACCTAGCAGGATGAGAGATCGAGATGCTGAAGGGGTCACTCTGCCTGGGGATGTGCCCTGGATGACCAAGCCCTGAGCCCGTGGATCTGCAGCTAAGTATCCGCTGACCTGTATGGCGATCACCTTGAATCCTGAATTCGTGGTTACTGAGAGACCTGCAAGAAGACCATCCAAGGTTAAAGAACAAGAAAGAAAAGTCAGATTAGAGGCAAAGAGGCAAGGAAGAAGTAGAGAAAGAGGGGCGGTCAAGAAGCTCTTGAACGTCCACTAGAGGAAAACAAGGGCGACGACCAGGGTTTCTTCTAAGATTGGGATGTTGGCACGTGCAGGAAAAGAGAATCAAGAGCACCAGAGAACCAAATAATAAAACTTATAATAACTCAAAACTGGATTGATTGATTAATAATTCAAAGATGCATAATTCATACAAGATGGTCTCTTTTATAGAGCAAGAGACTAAGGGCCCAAGTAAATACAGATGCGGAAAGAAAAGAGGCGCCCACTTTCTTTCTAAAGTATGGATTAGATTACATGGAAAAAAAAAAACTTCATGCCATACAAATCCCTTTCAAAAAAGGTAATTTGTGGGCAATAAAGGACGTCCCTTTGCTGCTTCTTTGGGCTGAATTCTTCCAAATAGGGTTGCATAATTTGGGGGATTGAGGCTTATCTTGTTGACTTGCTTGCTCTGCTAGATGCATGTGGAATGCTTGTGCTAGTGGATGGCAGGTGTGTGGCTGGCATGTGACTTCTTATGTAGGTGTGGCGCCAACTTGAATTTAGCAGTTGCTCTGTTTGACTATGATGGCCTTATCTTCTGCTCCAATACTGGTGTCTCCTCTTGTAAGCTGAATGAACTTAATAAAAATACCAACTGGACTGGACATGATACATATAAGACCAACTAAAGTGGACAGGACTCAAATTGACCCAAGCTCATAATAAGTTGACTCAATATGATCCAAACCCTAATAACAAGTACCAACTCAAAAGACGGGACTCAAATGCCCAACAAAAATAAAATTGGACCAAATTAAAATAAATAAAATAAACCTAGTTTCTAACTGAATCAAACCCTACAAACCGAATCAGATATTCATAGAGGATTAAGAATCCTCTGCCTGATCCTGGTGCTCGCACCAATTCTTCCGGGATGGGAGGAACTCAACCCCGTTGAGTATGGGTCGCTCTGGCTTTGGTAGCTCTCTAGGAGGTCTGGGTCGAGGTGTTGCAAGTCCTCTCGAGTAATCCATGAATTATCGGATTCGGAGCGACCCTGCCATCGGACCAGGTAGCGTTAGTAACAACAGCTCCGGTCATAATAACTTGATCATCCAGGATACGCTCGATCCACTCTCCTCGCTCAGGTAAAATTTGTGGTGGACACTCTTGGGTAGATTCGCTCATGAAAGGAGAGTTAGGTCCAAAGTACTCACTAAGAATCATTGTCGGTTCCCTATACTCTACTAGGCCTGCAATATTGAAGGTTGAGCTAATTCCTCAATCCGAGGGCAGATCTAGCACATAGGCATTGGGTCCTACCTTCTCTATTACTTTAAAAGGACCAGCTCCACGAGTGTGAAGTTTCTTAACGGTCCCTGGTAGGAACCGTTCAGGCCTAAGCCTAACCATAACAGAATCCCCTACACCGAACTCTTTGGCTCTTCTTTGAGAGTTAGCTAGTCTTTTATAAGTTTCATTGCTTAGATTTATTTTATGGCTAATGTCCTTATGTAAGTCTGTGATATGCTGTGCAAATGCTTGTGCAGACTTTGAGACTCGTGTGTAGAGGGGTAAAGGAATTAAATCAAGTGGATGATTAGGCTTGTACCCATGGACTATCTCAAATGGACTCTTGCCCGTAGACCTGTTTACTGAGCTGTTGTAGGCGAACTCTGCATGAGGTAGCAATAAATCTCACGTCCCTAGGTATTCACCAACAAGGCACCTAAGAAGGTTTTCTAGACTATGGTTCACCACTTTAGTTTGTCCATCTGTTTAGGAGTGAAAGGCTGTAGAAAAATTAAGTTTGGTCCCTAATAGATGCCATAACATTTTTCAAAAGTAGCAGGTGAACCTAACATCCCTATCAGAAACAATGGTCTTGGGTAGGCCATGGAGCTTGACCACACTGTCTAAGAAAAGTCGGGCTACCCTAGATGCGTCAAAGGTTTGCGAACAAGGGATAAAGTGTGCCATCTTAGAGAACCTATCGATCACTACAAAGATGGAGTCATGCTTCTTCTGGGTCTTAGGTAATCTAAAATGAAGTCCATACTGAGATCTTGCCAAGGACGATCAGGCACTGGCAAAGGAGTATATAGACCGGTGTTCTATTTTTGCTATTTTGCAACAGCACAAGTTCGACATCTGACTACTATCAGGGCAACGAGCCTTTTTAATCCTGGCCAGTAAAATTGGTCCTCTATTGCTAAGATAGTCTTACATCTTCCAAAATGACCAGCTAATCCCCCAGCGTGCGTTTTCCAGACTAAGAACTCTCTAAGTAACGTCCTAGGGATACAAAGTCTATTGCCCCTAAAAAGAAACCATCCTGGATGGTATAATCTCCACTGGTACTGAATGGTCCTAGCCGAAGGGTCTTATGAATTTCACCAAAGTCAAGGCAAGTCTCATACTCATCTTTTATTTGGTTGAACCCTATAACTTTGGTGCTAACAATACTCAACAATAAAGACTTACGGCTTAGGGCGTCTGCTACCTTATTTTCTACCCTGGCACGGTATTTCAGGACAAAAGTGTATGCCTAAATGTATTCAACCCATTTTTCATGCCTAGAATTGAGCTTCTTTTGGGAGTTCAGAAATCAGAGTGTCTCATAATTCAAAAATAAAATAAACTCCTGCGGCAGTAAGTAATGTCTTCAATACTTAAGGGCATGTACTACCGCATAGAATTTCTTATCATAAGTAGAATATTTAAGTTTAGCTTCATTTAGTTTTTCACTAAAGAAAGCTATGGGGTGATTTTTTTTGGCTTAACACTCCACCTATGCCTACTTCCGATGCATCACACGCAACCTCAAACACCTTAGAAAAGTCTGAAAGTCTAAGTACGGGTGCATGAGTCATCTTATCCTTAAGCTCTAGGAAGGCCTTATTAGCTGACTTAGTCCACTCGAAATTATCCTTCCTAATACAATCAATGATGGGTGCGACGATGGTGCTAAATCCCCTAATGAATCTCTTGTAAAAGGTTGCTAGGCCATGAAAGCTGTGGACATCGTGGACATTCATGGGTACTGGCCACTCTACGATCGACCTAACCTTTTCAGGATCCGCTGAGACACCTTCTGGGGTTACCACAAAACCTAGAAAGATAACCTTATGCCTCATGAAATCACACTTCTTAAGGTTTGCATAAAGTCTATTCTCTCTAAGAGTCTGACAGATTAATTTGAGATGATTAAGATAGTCCTCTTTGGTCTTGCTATAAATTAATATATCGTCAAAATAGACCACTAAGAATTTTTTCATGTACTCTTTCAGGACTGGGTTATGATTCTAATGAATGTACTGGGTGCATTTGAAAGTCCAAAAGGCATCACGACCCATTCAAACAGACCATCTCTAGTCTTAAATGCAGTTTTCCACTCATCTCCTGGTCTAATTCTAACCTGATGGTAACCACTTTTAAGGTCTATTTTGGAAAAAATGGTGGCACCCACCATCATGTCTAACATGTCATCTAATATAGGGATAGAAAACCTATATTTGATAGTAATTTTGTTGATGGCCCTACTATCCATGCACATTCTCTAGGTACCATCTTCTTAGGGGTTAAGAGTGCAGGAACTGCACAAGGGCTTAAGCTCTCCCTAATGAATCCTTTCCTAAGTAATTCTTCCACTTGTTTCTATAGTTCTTGATGCTCAGTGGGGTTCATCCTATAATGGGAAATGTTTGAGAGGATGGATCCTGGGATCAGGTCAATGGTGTGTTGGATGTCTCTCAAGGGTGGTAACTGATCAGGCAACTCTTCAGGGAAGACATCCTTAAATTCCTCTAGGGTCTCAATTACTTCAGTGGGTTGTTCCTTTTGGATTGATTCATAGATCTCTTTAGTAGTCAAAATCCAAATAGAGTTATCCTCAGTGATGTCCTTTTCTAATTCCTTAGCTTTAATCAAATTAACTCTTGGCTTGCTATCCTTAAAGCTACTAGATCCTTTCTTGATTGGGTCCCTAGGTGGAACTGGATGTATTACATACTTATTTCCATTGTGTTTAAAAGAGTAGATGTTGGATTGACCAAACAAGGTGGCATCATGATCGTAAAGCCAAGGTCGACCTAATATAATACTACTAACACCCATAGGAATTACATCGCACTCGAGCTTTTTTTCATAATTTTGCAATTTGATTAGTATTTGGCATCTAGACTTGATTGGGATAGAGGTGGAATCTACCCACGAGACCTTATAGGGACTAGGATGAGGAACTATGGTCAATCCTAGTGATTTAACTGTATTGGCAGAAACGACATTAACACAACTCCCGCTATCAACTATTATCTTGAGCACCTTATCCCTATCTTAACAAAAGTCTGTAGGATGTTAGTCCTACGCCAATCTTCTGGTCCTTAGTTTGAGTTTGGGTCAAGATACATCTAACCACTCCTAGTAGATCTTCAGAATCAAATGTTTCCTTCTCTCCATCGTACTCATCTATCAGATGGGTATCAGCCTCATAGACCTCTCCCTCAGGCTCAACGAGGGGCTCAGATTCAGTCTTAGGTAATTCATCTATATGAAGGGATCTGACTGGGCACTGGCTGATCATATATCCTGGTTTGTTTCATCTAAAGCATTTTATTTGAGGGTTGGAATTTATCTGTACCTCTACATATTTGCCCTTATTCTCTCTCTGGGGTGTCCTATTTTGGGGTCACTCAACTCGGTTTGGCTTGTACTGGGTCGGCTAGTGTTGGGTCGACTCGGGTAAGTCTAGCGGGGTCTAAGTACTGGGTAGGTCTGGGATGACTATGATAGGCCTGGCTATATCCTGGATATGGGCTAGGGCTCTTGGTAGCCTCTGATCTACGATAGGGTGGCCCTCTCTGAAAATGGGCTTCTTCTAGGATGCCTAACCTAGTTTCGACTTGATCGAACCTAGACCCTAATTTAGCATTAGATTGCTTGATGTCTTGGTTCATTCAGGCTAGTTGTTCAGTGATGATCCTTAAGTGATCCTCAATATTTTGATTAGCCATGGGTTAGCCTGTAGTGAAGGTGGTGACGGGCGAAAAGATGCTCCTTATCTAGTGCACATGTAAACACAATCAAACACACAAGACTTAGACTAACTCGGACTATGGTATGCTAGACCTAGTCATCCAGAGTAAAGGATTTGGCTTAATGCAAGCCAATCTAACAGTAACTCTTCAATTGGTCAGTTGGGACAGGTGGGAGAAGGGAGGCTCGTTTCGCAAATTGCAGGTGCCTAATTAGAATAACCCCAATACTCCGCTTAAGTTGTTTAACATTTGACCTCCCTTCTAGACATCAATTTTAGAGCACATGCCAGATTGATTTGTACTAGTCTCCTCCAGTACACTAGACCGATTGTTGGTGTCCCTAGCCCTTTTAGGGCAAATGTCAATTAAGTTGCTACTCGGTTTTAGATTAGAGGCTTGGGATCGAAATGCACGGGTGGATATTTTGGGTCAAGAATGGGGTCTCAATCCCTCCCTTATCTAACATCAATGAGAGCCCTTAAGAGTAATTTAATGCAGATGAATGACATGCAAAACACAAACCCTAATCCAGAAATCTATAAATAGCAATAAATCTCAAAAAAAATTTTAAGATCGAATTAAATTCTTAGAAAATAACAAAAAATACTTTAAATTATAAAAATTCAGAGAAATAAATTTTGTAATTTTCTAATGTGTATGCAGGTAGAAATAATTTGATTAACAAAATCTTAGGAATTTTCATGTTTTTAGGCATGCAATTAATTCACAGATTGAATTAAATTCTCAAAAAATAACAAAAAAATAATTTAAATTATAAAGAATCCAAAGAAATAAATTTTATAATTTTTTAATGTGTATGTAGGCAAAATCAATTTAATTAATAGATAATATTTTAATAATAATGTGAATTAAAAATCAAGCCCTAACCATGCTCTGATACCAAACTGATGCAGGACCGATTCGCATGCAAATAAATTTTATATGATTAATGATTGTAGTTGATTAGTCTTTTGAAGTAATAGCCTAAGAGAAATTCAGAAAACTCATGGTAACTCCGCACGCAAAACAGTTCCAAGAAAAGTAAAGAAGAAAGATCATTGAGGCTAAGAAGCCCCGGTAGGGCTTGCTCTCCCACAATAAAGCTACTAGTAGGTTAGAAAGGATGTACCTAGCAGAATGAGAAGATTGAGATACTGAAGGGGTCGCTCTGCTTGGCGGATGCGCCCTGGATGATCAAGCCCTGAGCCGTGGATCTGCGACTAAGTATCTGCTGACCTGGATGGCGACCACCTTGAATCCTGGATTTGTGGTTACTGAGGAACCTGCAAGAACACCATCCAAGGGTTAAAGAACAAGAGAGAAAAGTTAGATTAGAGGCAAAGAGGCAAGAAGAAGTAGAGAAGGAGGGGCGGTCAAGAAGCTCTTGGGCGTCCACTAGAGGAAAACAAGGGCGGCGGCCAGGGTTTCTTCTTGAGATTGGAATGTTGGCATGCGCAGGAAAAGGGAATCAAGAGCACCAGAGAACCAAATAACAAAACTCACAATAACTCACTGGATTGATTGATTAATAATTCAAAGATGCATAATTCATACAAGAGGGTCTCTTTTATAGAGCAATAGAGTTAGGGCCCAAGTAAATACAGATATGGAAAGAAAAGAGGCACCCACTTTCTTCCTAAAGTGTGGATTAGATTACATGAAAAAAAAAAACTTCATGCCATACAAATTCCTTTCAAAAAAGATAATTTATGGGCAATAAAGGGCGTTCCTTTGCTGCTTCTTTGGACTGGAATTCTTCCAAATAGGGTTGCATGATTTAGGGGATTGAGGCTTATCTTGTTGACCTGCTTGCTCTGCTAGATGGCATGTGGAATGCTTGTACTGGTGGATGGCAGGTGTGTGGCTGGCATATGACTTCTTATGTAGGTGTGGCCAACTTGAATTTAGCAGCTGCTCTGTTTGACTGTGATGGCCATATCTTCTGCTTCAATACTAGTGTCTTCTTTTGTAAGCTGAATGAACTTAATAAAAATACCAACCAGACTGGACATGACACATATAAGACCAACTGGACTGGACATAACTCAAATTGACCCAAGCTCATAATAAGCTTACTCAATATGACCCAAACCCTAATAACGAGTACCAACTCAAAAGACAAGACTAAAATGTCCAAACAAAAAATAAAATTGGACCCAAATTAAAATAAAATAAAATAAACCTAGTTTTCACTGAATTAAACCCTACAAACCTATTCAGATATCCATAGAGGATTAAGAATCTCTGCCTGATCCTGGTGCCCGCACCATTCAGCTCCAGCCCCACCTTCACCAGCACAGGCACCGGCTTCATTGTCGGCACCAGCAATAGTAGCAAATCCATCTTCAGCCTTTACTGAAGATATAGTGGGGAGGATCAGTGAAATGATGGATTCCAAGCTTCAGAGCATAGAGAAAGAATGAAAGAAGAAATGTGCTCTCAGCTTCTTGAGCTTAAACAATTGGTATATGGATTTGGTGAAAGGCTGAGTAATGTAGAAGACAATCAAATTCTCAGCTGGTTGCTTTAAATCTACTTTGGGATCCATTTTTGAAAAGCTTGAAGCATAGTTGTGAAGGAAAAAAATTGATTTTAGGATGTCCCAGGATCTCAGGTTTATTTGTATGCATGTATTTTATTTAAATTTAATCTAATTAAATTTATAAAATACGTCATGTATATCTATAATTGAAAGCATGTAAAATTTTAAAATTAAATTTTATACCTTTTAGCTTGGGTACCTGATGCAAAAACTGGATGCAGATTTGTTCTCCTGTGAATAGTTTCCTCTTGATGCCTTGCGAGAGTCGCACGTGCCACTCCTCTATTTCATATGCATGCTAGGAAACCTTGAGATAGAGGATGTAAAATCAGAAGGGATGGAGAACTCTTCTCTAAGAGAAGAGACCCTCTCTTCTTGAACTTCTCTGATTTTTGAACTTTTCTTTCTGCTACCTCGATCGTCCAAGAAAGGTTTCTTAAATAAACCCATCGTAAAATAACCCAAAACAACCTTTTTGAATTTGTTTTATAGATACGATAATATTCGATTTTCGAAAGCGGATGGGTTACGGGCGTTTACGCATTGTCAACGCAAAAAAATTATAAAACAAATTTACAGATTCACATCATCTCAATGGAAATATCATAATTTAAATAAAATTTTAAATTCACGTCATTGAAATGGCAAAATCATAATTTATACAAAATTTTAAATTCACGCTATCTCAATAGCAAAATCATAATTTAAGCGAAATGGCAGAATCATAATTTATATGAAATGGCAGAATCGTAATTTACATAAAATGGGAGAATCGTAAATATTCTTAAGTTTTAAACTCTTGTGGCTGCCCACAACGATAATATAAAAATATTCAAAATATCTATAAATACAGAAATAATTAGATTAAATCCGTTTGAAGTCCAAATTAAAATCCGAAAGACCCATGTGAAGATCTCGAACCATACTTCGCATTGGACTTATTTAATTCCCAATTAAAAGTAATTTATAATTTTAAAATTCATAAATAAATGATCAAAGGCTATATTGGATATCCGATTTAAACCACTTTGAAACCAGATCTAAACTACTCTATCGTCAGACCAACCATTGGTCTATGGTTCAAGTCCTATTCCACAATGGGTCTGAATAAATTTTAAAATTTTACTTAAGTTACAAACTAACTCAAGTTCATCCACAGAATAAGTACTACGCTAATGCTCAATGCTAGCTAGATATCACTAGTACAAACTCGGTATTACCCATATGACCAAGTCCCACTTAGATCATGGGTCAAGCCTGTCTCCAGGTCACCTGACTATGTGCATGACTCCATAGGTTCGAATCTAAGTCGGTAGCATAGGAATACTTCCTATACCAATCAATGTGACCATCTAACAATGGTACCCGATGTCCGAATAGATCAAATGTATGCAAAGCAATATTTAGGAACCTAGGCTATGGTTACCGTATAATTCATCCCCTTGTCCAAATACTCAAGATGAATTCAGAGTTCACTGCCAACTTCCAAAAAACATCTAAGTGTGTTTCAACTTGTACAATCCTGTGACTCCTCACATGGATTACTTTGGCCAAGGTTTTGCAAAATTGAAACACAAACCAAGCATTAACTCTAATACTTAGAGTGGACAATTCCATCTTGACTCAGCACTGATTTAACAAGTACTTACTGTACCCAACAACCTTCCGTCACTGAATTAGAAATTCAGTAGTCCAGCGCCTAAGTACATGAGTTGCTTACTAAGTCACCGTGATAGTCTTAGGTCAAAGGGACACTTATACCTATTGCCCTTCTATGAGATACCCTTGACAGTAGAGTACTCAACAGAGGTGAGCCACTGTTCAGTGAATGTACTCCTACACTCACCTGCATGCCATACTAATGCCATACACTCCTTGGTTTAAGAAGACAAACCAACATATATGGCACACAATGATCTATACTTGACTACGTTATTGTCCTAGGTAATAACGTATCATTTGGTCGTGAATCCATTTAAGAATTACTCGACAATTCCTCCTTTCTCGAATAAATGTAATTCTAAGGACTACAACATATAAGAGTTCTATTAAAAGATGAAAAATATGCTATATTGCCAGAATAACTTTTATTAATCAAATAAATTATGTACAATGAATCACAATCGTCTATAAGCTAGACGATTGGCTGTAGGACATATTTCCTAACAAGTTGATGATGGCAATGTCTACTCCAACTCATCTGCAAAACTCCAAGTAGACATTCAAAATGTTGTATTGCAAATTGAAGAGATGATGAGCCATTTCAAGAAGATTCAGAAGGATGGGATGGGAGAAATACTAGAGCAACTCAAGAGAATATTCAAATGATTTCTTCTAGCCTACCCTATCCAGTCAACCCAGCCAATTAAGCCAACCTAACTTTATCTTAGTTATTAGGATTCTATAGCTTCTTAGGAATTAGAAGATTGTTTGTACTTAGGACTTGCACCTAGTATTTTGTATCTTGTAGTTTGTTTTAATATACAAATATTTTGTAGTCTACATCTTGCTCTGACATTGTGATCATATGTAATGAATATGTATGAAACTCTATTTATTACCAATGAAATAGTCATTTGTATTTTTGCTCACTTTGTAAGATATCTTTCAACTATTAATGCAATTTCAATTCTATGTTATTCCTTGTCTAACCTGAGCTATATCTACCCTATGATTCTTTAACCTTTTTGTTGATGACAAAAAAGGTGAAGAATTGGTATGTATATGCATATTGACTCAATGGATAAATGGTATGCACATACCCAGGGGAAGCAAATTCTTAGGGGGAGTTGTCTAAGTTATTTGAATTGTTTGAACTGTTGATATTGTTTGAATTGTTTGAATTGCTTGAATTATTTGAAATATTTGAGTTGTTTGAGTTGAGTTGTTGAAATTATTCTCAATAGAGTTATCCTTGATGAACATTAACAAATGAAGAAGTTTTTATCAAAAGTTTCACTAATATTTTGATCTGATTGAAAATTATTTGAAATCTATGCTTTAAATTTCTATGCATATACTCAATGTTTTCTATCATCATCAAAAAGAAGGAGATTATTAATCCAAATATTGATTTTAATGAATAACAAAAACTACTTGAGTATATTCATTTTAGTACTAATGATTTTGATTAGGTGTTTCAGAGATTTAATCCTTTAATCAATCAAAATCATAAAGAAAAATGAGCTTGGTCTTGAGTCTAGCTAAGTGTCAATTTCAACACTTAGTGTCATCTTCGACAGTCAAGGAGCTGACTCTGGCATGTTTCAGCATGTTTTGGTACTTTTGGCACTAACTCGAGTTGACTCCACCAGATGCTTGAGTTGACTCGGTTAGAAAGACAGAAATACCTCAATTCTGCATTGAGCTCGAGTCAACTCCACCAGAAGCTCAAGTCGACTCAGTTAGCTATATAGAAGAGTATGTTTTTCGGGGTTCAACTCGAGTCAACTCCCGCAAGTTCAATCCAACTCCCGCACAAATTCAAGCCGACCTGCAGAACTGTAAGAGCTGACTCCTCTATGGGCAGAAAATCATTTTTAGTCAACCCATGCTCGAGCCGACTCTCGCACCTATTGAGTCGACTAGAAGCCTGACAGGAGTTGACTCCAAGACTGTCAGAGATGGCTCCAGAGTCTGACATTTCTCCAACGGACTTTAACGGCTCTTTCTCCATCCATGCTAAACACTCTTCCACCTGCTAATAATGGCTAGTTTGCTTATAAAAGAGGATTTGGAAGGTGATTATAAGTAAGAGCCCTCGGTTGATTCAAAGAGGAGAGCATAAGTGAAAAAATAACAAGAGAGAAAGTTCAAACTTCAAAAGCCCTAGAATAAAAACTGAGGTCAAGGAAAATCCCAATAATCTAAAGCAAATCTTGAGGGATTTCCATCAAATCAAAGGAAGAAGAAGAGAGCCCTAGTTCTTCAAAAGCTTCAACGTCAAAGAAACTTCCAAAGTTTCAAACACATCTTAAGGAAGATCAAATAGAGGAAAAGAAGAAAAGCCAACTTCAGAAATCTTCTAATCAGGCTCCTATTTCTATTGATTACATTAGTTTATTTGCTCATTTTGGAGCTTTATTTCTGCTGTAACCAAACTCTTATTACTTTTGTTAAGTTGATTCAATCAGGGGATTGAATCAAAGGGGAAGTTTGGCCTTGTGGAAGCTAGGAGGCTTGTGAATGGTTTTGTTCTGGTGATCATGTGAAAACCAGCTAGGTTCATTGTGATCCCAGGATAAAACAATAAGTTTGAGTTGTGAGCTTGTAAAATAACTCCACTATAATCAGGGAGATTATAGTGAAGCCCAAGAGTTCCTTAGGAGTCGACGTAGGTGTAGCTAATACCAAACCACTATAAAATCCTTGTATTTGTTGTGCTTGACTCTTTCCTTTCTCTCTCCTCTTCAGAATCTGCCGCAATATCTTTCATTGCACTTACACTGCACATTAGCATTACTTGTTTAAATTTATTTAAAATTTTAAGGAGAGATTTAAAATTTCAAGTTCGAGATCATTTGAAATTTTATCAATCAAAGATGTAATGAAATTTGGGCTTAAAGGTAAATTGAGTCCATGATACATGGGCCATTTGAGATTTTGATCAGAGTTGCATAGCGGAAGCGTGGTGGGCCCATAACCCATAAGGACCAAGTTATGAGATGGTGTAGCATTCCCTATGTCAAGATTTAATGGAGTAAATATTCTAAGAGGGAGGCTACTTGGAGCTTAAGGAGGAAATGAAAAAGAAGTACCCTCATTTGTTTGTAACTTAGTATATGTAATGAAAAGATTGATGATTATCGTATTTTGAATAAAAAGATGACTAATCTTATGATCAAAATTTTGGATTTCAAATGTTATTAAATGTGCATCAATTTTAAGGCCAAAATTTTTATAAGAGAGAAGGATGTAAATCCTCGATTATAAAAACAAGGCTAGCATGCAACATGCGCGTCAGCCCATGGGCTGCACGCCACATAGGCTTAAAGAAGGAGCTGCATCGGCCCCCCCTCTTCGCTCACCACCCCGTCCGGCCTTTGCCTCCGCTCATCTCCTCTGCCACACACCATTGTTCCCCTCCACACCGGCAAGGTAAGCGAGAGGGAGAGAGAGAGAGGGAGTGTGGAAGGGCGAAGGATTGTGGCCAGCCGGGCCGTGCCTTGACCATGCTAGGAGAGACACACCGGTACCAGCTCCCCCACCCCAATCGGTCACCAGTGAAAGGAAGGAGTCGGTGCCGCCCAAGGGATGGCTAGAGGTGCAGGAGAGGGCCATTGGGCAGCCCTCCCTTGATGTGGGGACCAAGTCGGCCCCTACCTTGGTTCGGGCCCGACGGTATGCCTGTCGAGCCCAGACCATAGGCGGTGGCCCCCATCGGTGCTGGGGAGACATCCGTGGGGTATAGCCAGCCTTCCTCGATCAGCCACGCCGCCACCACAGTAATGTATAAAACATTAGTATTATTGATGTATACATATATATTTATATTATTTTATGAAATACATTTTTTATTCTTAAATTTGAATTTTCATCTATAAATTTTATTAGAATGCATTAAATATATAATAATTTTAAATAATTTTAAATTTATAAGAATAAAAATTGATAAAATTTTATTAGGTTAATGTGGATTAATGATGGATTTCTGATAGTGATGGATTAGTGATGAAATAGTATGATTGATTAGTGATGGAACAATAATGGATGACTGATGACACGCATTCCGTCAATAATCTATCACTAAACTATGATAGATTATTCGTGACGGACTAGTGACGAAAGTTTTAGTGACTAAATTTTTGTCAACAATCCGTCACTAAATTATGATGGAAATATTTGTGACGGAATAGTGAGGAATAATGAGTGATGGATAGTTCATCACTAATCCATCATAATTTAGTGATGGATAGTTTGTCACTAATCCGTCACAATTTAGTGACGGAACATATGTTCTATCATAAATTTTTTATGGAATATTCATCACAAATCTGTCGCTATTATTTTGTGATGGACCTCTTTCCGTCACTAAATTTAGTGACGACAAAAATTGTGACGGTAAGATTTTCATCATTAATCCATCACTAAACCTAATTTATGATGGAATAGTGATGAAAATTTTTGTCACTATTATGCTATTTTCTTGTAGTGGAAGAAGGGAGCTAGAATTCTAAGTTAGGGACCATGTCTTCTTGAAGGTATCACCAACCAAGGATGTGAAGAGATTTGAACTTAAAGGTAATTTGAGTCCACGGTACATCGGGCCATTTGAGATTTTGACCAAAGTGGGGGAGGTGGCTTATAGTCTGGCACTACCTCTGTCACTCTCTAGGGTACACAATGTATTCATGTTTCTATGATGCAAAAATACGTCCCTGACCCCAGTCATGTAATAGAGTTTGAGCCCATACAAATGAAAAGGAATTTGACCTATGTAGAGAATCCTTTGTGTATCATGGACCGCAAAGATCAAGTCTAAGATAGCGTAGCATTCCCTATATCAAGGTTCAGTGGAGCAACCATTCTGAGTGGGAGGGTACATAGGAACTTGAGGAGGAGATGAAGAAATATCCTTAGTTATTTGTACCTTAGTATATGTAAATAAGCATGGGTGATGCCTATTGTATGATGAATGTAATGATAGTTAAATCTTGTAATATTGAATTTTGTGTCTCAATTTTATGTTTGAGTACATTAATTTTGAGGCCAAAATTTTTATAAGAGGGAAGGATATAATCCCCCACTTAATATTAAAAAAAAATGAATTTAGGTGGTGCGCTGCACCACGTGCTGCCCACATGGGTGCACGTGGGTGTGGGGAGGGAAGAAACCCTTCCCTCACCGCCATTGAAGAGGTTTGTTAACCCCCTTTTCGTTGCTTCAAGGCCTCCTCCGTCTCCCCATCGCTGCTCCATCTCCGCCCTTGTCGTCATCTCCGCCTTGCCGCCACCAATAACCTCCTCCATGTTGGTGATTGTGAGAGAGTGAGAGAGGGGGGGAGGCGTGGATGCACCTCAATCGAGCCATGGCCGTATCATGCCATGGCTATGCCGAGGCCCGATCGCCTCATATCCCTCCTTGGACGGCCACTCTAGCGGAGGGAGTGGCCGATGAAGTGGAAGAGAGGGCTGCTGGGCAGCCCTCCTTCACACGGGAGCCAAACCGGCTTCCGTGTGTTGGTTCAGGCCCGACGGCATGCCGGTCGGCACACCGGGCCCAAGCCCCGAGTTGTGGCCCCCACTAGCGTTGGGGGCATCTGGTGGGGTTGGGCCAGCCTTCCTCGACCGGCCATGCCACCACCACGATGAAGAAGTAGCAGGACGAGGAAGAAAGTAGGGAGGAGGAAAGAAAGAGAAGAAAGAAAAAGAAAAAAAAGGGAAGAAGAGGGGTGGCCTCCGGTGACGATCGCACTGGGTCATTCGTCGATGGCCAGCCGTCCCCTGGGAGGGCCGGCGATGGCCCTAGGCCGCCGGCCATCTCCTTTTCTCCCCTAGTTTAGCCTAGCCCAGTGAACCCCCCTTTTGGACCAATTTTTGGGCCCCAAATCGGGCTAGGCCTAACAAAAGGAGAATGGGGTTTGGATCAGTGTTAATCCTAGTTTCTTGGGATATTTCTATTTTCTCCTTTGGGCTTATATATTTGGAGATATTCAAGCCCCAAGTTGAATCCAGAATTAAATTGGGTAGAGTTTAGGAGTCACTGTGACCTCCTGATTTTGGACATTAAAAATGTAAAAAATTATGTGTAGGTACTCGAAAGCCCGCATAGCTTATTTTCATCATTGGATTAGCGTTCTTAGATAAGTAAGCCAATTATAATGATTTCCACAAGCTATTACTATTAATTATGCCATTTTTGAGAATAAAGAAAATAAATTATCTGTAGTAGCATTTAAAAATATAAAATAGGATTTATGTTACATTATATGTTCAAATGAATATTTGAAATGATTGTTTGAAAATTACTGAATATTTTGGCACCTTGCATATGCCACTGATTATTTGATATGATAATTTAAAATTATAAATTTATAAAATAAGTGGCATTTTATACGTGCAATTGATAATTGCTACAATTATTTTAAATTTATAAATTTTGTAAAATATTTGACACATTACAGGTGTACAGTTGCATTTTGATTTATTCAAACCATTGAAAAGCAAAAGTATATTGAGCTTAGCTTTATTACTTTACATGTTATTATGCCCATGAAAATGGTATTTTGTGGATAAGTTATTAGATGCCACCACTGTCCGCTATAACATGACTTGATATGATATGATGTGTTACATGATACCGGAACCCACCTCCATAGGGAAAATATATGGAGAACACGCACCCATGGGGCATGCTGTAATAGGATACAGCATGATATGCTACATGACTCTGGCATCCACCTCCATAGGGGAGTATGTAGAGAACAAACACACCTAGGGTGTACTGTGATAGGATATGATATGTGACATAATACTGGTACTAAGATCCTTCCTCATAAGGGATGTATAGGGAGGATACACCTTTATGACATTTTGTTTACATGGATGTAGTGTTTGACCATGGGACATTGATATAAAATAAAATTTACATGTAAATTATAGTGGTTCAATAGATTTGATTTGATATTGTACTTTGAAATATTACATAGCATTTGCTTCCAAATTATTTTAAGCATATGATAAGCATGACTTGATACCATGATGAAATGTATTTGAATTATGGAAGCTTGACAGGTGTTTTTACATATGAAAACCTAAAATGGCTATATATGTTATTGTAGGCTTACTTACTGAGTATGAGCTTATTTAAATCTCACAATGTTTTTCAGAGCCACAAAAATGAAAAGGGCAACAACTGGGGTAGATGGAGCAACACGTGTGGGAATAGATCATATTTTGTCATATGTAACCCATAGTAATTTTGTAATTTTGTTAGTTGCCCAAACAATACAGGACTTGTATTAGAAATATTGTGATCCCCAAAGTCCCATATTGGGAATTCTAAAAGAGGATGAGTGGTTTATATTAAGAAAGCAAGAAAAGATAAAAGTACCAATAGGATTCGTTTTGGACTGTGGTGGTCCAAATTGGTGGGGATTTTTGTCTTATCTTGCCTTCTTGTAACGAAACGGGTCCATACGCCGGGTTTGAATCATTACAATATGGTATCAAAGTCATGCACTAGCTGAAAGTGCGGGAGCTAAGTGTCATACAGGACAAAGTGCTACATTCATGGGATGGGAGCCACCTCTTGAACCTATGGGGGCCACCTCTAGAATTATGTCTGGCTAGTGGTTGCCTCTAGTGATGAGGATGTTCCCTCATTAAGGGGGTAGATTGTGATGCCCAAAGTTCCACATCGAGAATTTTAAAAGAGGATGAGTAATTTATATTAAGAAAGCAAGAAAAATGAAAGTATCAATAGAATTTGTTTTGGAATGTGGTGGTCCAAATTGGTGGGGACTTTTGTCTTATCTTGCCTTTTTGTAATGAAACGGGTCTATACGCTGGGCCCGGATCATTACAGGCTATCTTCGAGTATCGGTCACCGATGCCAGTTCAAGAAAACATCCCTATTTCGACCTTGTTTCATCTTCATCCAGCAGTCTTCAACCAGCATTGAGGGGATGGAACCAAAGCTAGAGCCCTTCCATCCCCTCTCTTCTCCCTTTGTTCTGTGCTATCGCAAAGATCCCCTGTCTCAAGGAGTCCCGAGTTCTCGGCAGTAAGGCATCGGCCAGGGATGCTGCTCCACCTCGGCAGCCCTCTGTCGGAGCAGCAGAACAATCGGCCTTCCGCTTTGCTTCCCCTTGTTTTTTTTCTCTCTGATCCACTGTGGAGTCCTAGTCGTTCATGATGGCTTGGCCATCATCACCGGTCGATGGCCACTCGGGTCTGGCAAAAGTTTAAACTCCTCAACACGTTTAGGGGTTCACGAAAGTGCTTTTTGGTGGGAATTTACTTTTTTTCCTTTCTTTCTCTGATTCTTGAATTTCTTGACCTTATAAGGATGTTCTGATTGCATGTGTAATCGTTTGGCAATTCTTGCGCATTGTTTGGTTCAGTTTAAACCGCTTTGATAGAAAGTGTTTATGATGGGTTTAAATTACTTTTTTAATCACTACAAGAAAAAGGGCCATTTGCGAGGGATTTTTCAAGGAAAAAAGAAAAAAAAACCATCAAAAATTTATATTTTTGATGGATTTTCAACAGACAAATGGTCGTCGGAAAAACCCTCCTTGGAAAATTTTTTTAAGGAATTTTTTTAAGGGAATTGATGTTTCGAGAGATTTTTCGACAAAAGTTATCCTTTGAAAATTTTTGAGGGATTTTCAGAGGGAACTTTTCCATGGGATTTTTTGAGGAATTTTTTGAGGAAAAATTTTTGAGGGATTTTTCGAGGAAAAATTTTTGAGGGATTTTTCGAGGGCAATATATGAAGGATTTTTTAAGGAAAACTTTTCGAGGGATGTTCTGAGGGCAATTTATTTAGGGATTTTCCAAGGAAAAATTTTCAAGGGATTTTTCGAGGAAAATTTACCGAGGAATTTTTTGAGAAAAATTTTTGAGAGATTTTATGAGGGATTTTCTGAGAAAAAATTTTTGAGAGATTTTTTGAGGGATTTTTTAAATTTTTTAAATAGATTTTCTTTATTTCTAAGAAAATTATCCCTTGCTAAATAAATATCTGAGGAAAAATCCCTCACAAAATGGCTTTTCGAGAAACAAAATCCCTTACAATATTTAAATATAACCTTTAAAAATATTAAAATATTTTTTTAAATACACCTGATTATATATATAAATTATCCACAAGTGTCGTCATATCCAAGTTCATAACAAACAAGTTTATAACAAGCTTAAAAAAGTTCATAACAAGTTCATCATATCCAAGTTCATAACATACAAGTTCAAAAAAGTTGTACAAGTGTCATCATATCCAAGTTTCATAACAAAAGAAAAAAGTATCACAAACAAATATCATTTCAATCATAGAAAAAAGAAAAATTATAAATTCTTCTTCTTGTGATCATCATCATCATCATCGACATTATCGCAATCACCATCATTTGCAGAGGTAGCAGCTGAAGATGGTGCTGAAACTATAGATGGATTGACCTGCATCTTTTCCATCATAAGATGCATAAATTCCTTGGTACAAAAAATATGAGCAAATAACTCATTGTTTTGAGCTGCTAATTGACTGTTCTGATTAGCTAACTCCTCATTTCGGACATATACACCTCAAACATACTATAAATCTTCTCCTGCTCCTGAATCACTCCTCAGAAACTCATGAGGATGTAAGGCCAGAATATGAGGATCCTGTCATTAAGGTAGCCTATGATCCGAGTCCATAAATATGTTCCTTGTTTACTCCAATTGTCTCTTCCATATATGCATCATGGAAGGCTGAGGCTGCTGTGATGTTTATGCACCATCCTCTCCAGTTGAGCTCTGACTTGATTCCACCTCTTGTCACTTCTATTTAAAATTAGTCTATAAAAGATATTAGATATAATGAGTTAAATATATAAATAGTATAAATATATGAATTAAAGTTTTTTAAATACTTATATGTGATGTTTCTACCTTTTTATTTACCCACTGATTGTCATCCTTTTTCTTTTGATGGGTGTGTCTGAAGAGCTCATCTAATGTAGGTGCTCATTGTTATGGATGGAGCTTAATTTCATCAAGAGGGAGTTTGAATTCGAATTTTGAATTTGATTTGGCCAACTAAGGAAGCTGATTTTGGAAAGGATTTGTTGCAACTTCCAAATCTGATTTTGGGGAGGATTTGTTGCAACTTCCAAATCTGATCTTGGGGAGGATTTGTTGGAGATTTTTAAGGCAGCAAATCAGTCCATGGTTGCCAAAAGTATGGAGCTAGTTTTGGAATGTGATCAGATTGGAGGAGAGAGTCTTTGATCCTCTGGTGTGTCTTCTTCAACCGATGAAGTTGAGCGAAAAAAAAAAAGAGAGAATGGGGAGGCTTTGTGAGGACATCCTCTGTGTGCTGTAGAGAGAAAGTTCTGGATCATAAGAGTTTCTAAGAGAGAGTGTTTTGAGGGCTTGTACCTAATTCAACTCTTAGTGAAGCCTTGCAGATCCTGTGTCACCATGGATGTAGCCCAGTTTGGGTGAACCATTTGAAATCCTCGTCTCTCGCTGTTTTCTTTTGGATTTTAGTTCCTAGTATTATTATTTTTTATTGATTTTATCGCAACTGCGTGCTTGGTCGTACTAATAGCGATCTTATTAGAGGAATATTTATTGTATTCCCTATCAAATTGGTATCAGAGCTTGGTTTTCTTCATATTATTATGATCGAACAAATCAACAAAGAGATGGCAGAAGACAAGATCAAAATCAAGAAATTCAATGGTCACAATTTCGGATGGTGAAGGATGCAAATTGAGGACTACCTATATCAGAAGGATCTTGACCTTCCATTAGAGGGAAAGAAGCCGGATTCAATGAGCGACTCAGATTGGATGATTCTGAAAAGGAAAGCCCTGGCCACGATCAGATTATCATTGATACCTCAAGTGGCGTATAATATTACAAAGGAAAAGACCACCGTGGATATGATGACCGCTTTAACAAAGCTGTATGAAAAACCTTCCACCTCAAATAAGATATTTCTCATAAAAAGCTCTTCAATTTGAAGATGGCTAAGAATAGTTCAATGATGGAGCATCTGAACAAGTTCAACACGATGATTAATCAATTGGAATCGGTCTCTGTTGCTTTTGATGATTCATTCAGGGCTCTTCTTTTCTTATGTTCCTTGCCAGAGAGTTGGGACAATCTTGTGATGACAGTCAGCAACTCGGTATCAGGTATCCTTACATTCAATGATGCAATTAGTTGTATAATTGAATGATGAGATGAGAAGAAAGGCTGTGGTTGGGACTTCTACAAGTGTTGCACTCATAGTGGATACTAGAGAAAGATCAAAGGAGAGGAAGAAGTCAAGAAAGGCCGGTCCAAGAGCAGAGGAAAGTCCAAAGGGAGATTTCCCATGAAGTGTTGGAACTGCAGGAAGAAAGGTCATATGAGCAAGGATTGTTGGGGTAAGAAGAAGGAAAAAGGTGCAAAGAGCAATATAGAAGGTCAAGAAGTAAATGTTGTGAGTACTATTGAGCTAATTTTGAGGATGTGTGCCTGTCAGCCGGCGATGAGGCAAACTCAGATCTATGGTTTGTAGACTCAAGGGCTTCTTACCATTGCATCTCAAAGAGACACCTATTTTTGGATTTTGTCTAAGGAGATTTTGGTCATGTCATAGTTGGCAATGGACAGCATTGCAGAGTTGTGGGTAAAGGAATAATTGTACTGAAGCCAGTGATAGGCAGAGAATTGAGACTTGCACAAGTCAGATACATCCCAGAGTTAAAGAAAAACCTAATTTCTACCAGCCAGCTTGATGTTGAGGGTTATGTATCCGTTTTTGGTAATTCTCAGTGGAAGATTACTAAAGGGTCTATGGTTGTTGTCAAAGGGAAGCGGACAGGCACTCTCTACCTCTTGGCAGACAGTGAGAGTTCAGTTTCAGTGGCAGTAGGAGACACAGGTATAGTGACTACATTATGGCACAGATGGCTCGGTCATCTTAGTGAGAAGAACTTGAATATTCTACACAGGAGAGAGCTTCGCTAAAGAAGGTGAATTTAGAGTTTTGTGAAGAGTGTATCTATGGTAAACAAAAAGCAGTAAGTTTTCAGTTAGCAAGAACTCAAAAAAAGACTGAAAGGCTGGAGTTGGTTCATTCAGATGTCTGGGGTCTAGCACCAGTGGCATCATATGCGGCAATAAGTACTTTGTCACATTTATAGATAATTTTAGCAGGAAAGTCTGGGTGTTTGCTATGAAGGAAAAGTCTGAGGTCTTTGGCATCTTCAAGAGATGGAGAGTCATGTGTGAAAGCCAGACTGGAGCAAGTCTTAAGTGTCTCAAGATAGATAACGGTGGTGAATACTGCAACAGAGAGTTTGATGTCTACTACACAGAGCATGGAATTAGAAGGATCAAGACCATCCCAGGGACACCAGAGCAGAATGGTGTGGTAGAAAGAATGAACATGACCATTCTTGAGAGAGAGGAGTATGAGGTTTGACTCAGGTCTACCTACATATTTTTGGGCGGTAGCACTGGACACCGCAGTGTATTTGATCAATAGGAGTTCATCCATGCATTGGATGGTGGGATTCCAGAGAAGGTTTGGACAGGAAAACAGGTAAAACTTTCTTTTCTTAAAGTATTTGGCTGCATTGCTTATTCTCTGATTGAGAAAGAGAATAGAGTAAGTTAGACTCCAAGTCTACGAAGTGTGTTTCAATTGGATACGGTGGCGATGAGTATGGCTACAAGCTCTAGGATTTCCAGAACAATAAGATCATTCGGAGCAGGAATGTGGTATTTGATGAAGAGCATACTTACAAAGACAGGAAGGATGCAGTGGAAGAAAAGAAACAAGAGTTTATAGAACTCGATCATGTCAGAGATGGAGAAATTTCCCGAGTGCAAACTAAAGATGGAAACTCTGAGGATGTGGAGGAAGAAGATGTGGTTGGAACAGACAGCCATATGCATACATCGGTACCTCAGCCGGTGTCCCACAGTTGAGGAGGACCACAAGGGTTACCAGGCCATCACAGAGGTATTCTACTAATGATTATTTTGTACACAGATTCTGGAGAGCCAGAATGTTTTGTTGAAGCCATGCAGGATGAAGCTAAGGTCAAGTGGGAGTTGGCTATGAAAGAGGAGATGGACTCTTTAAAGCAAAACAAGACTTGGGATCTTATGAAGTTATCCGCTGGCAAGAAAGCTCTGTTCAACAAATGGGTGTACAAGATGAAGAATGAGGTCGATGGTACCAAGAGATACAAGGCAAGGTTAGTTGTCAAGGGGTATGCACAGAAAGAGGGAATTAACTTCCAGGAGATCTTTTCCCCAGTAGTCAAGATGACATCCATCAGGGTGATTCTGAGCATGGTAGCAGTGGAGGATCTTCATCTAGAGCAGCTAGATATGAAGACAGCATTTCTTCATGGAGATTTGAAGGAGCTGTACATGCACCAGCTAGAAGGTTTCCAGATCAGGGGAAAGGATGACATGGTCTGCAGATTGAAGAAAAGTTTGTATGGTCTAAAGCAGGCTCCGCGGCAATGGTACCTCAAGTTTTACAGTTTCATGCTAGAGAAAGGCTTCACCAGATGCCAGTCAGATTATTGTGTATACTTTTAGAGGTACGTTACAAATGAGTTCATTATTTTATCCTTGTATGTGGACGATATGCTTGTAGCAGGTTCCAGTATGAGGAAGATAGAAGAGCTCAAGAAACTGATGGCAAAGAAGTTCTCAATGAAGGATTTGGAAAGGCGAAGCAGATTCTTGGCATAAGGTTCAACAGAGATAGAAAACAACGGAAGCTATGGCTATCTCAGGAGGACTATGTAGAAAAGGTACTGAAGAGGTTCAATATAAAGAATGCAAAGGCAGTGTCAACACCTTTGGCAGCACACTTCAAGCTCAGCAAGCAGTTGTGTCCAACAACTCAGAAGGCAAGGGATGAGATTATTAGAATTCCATATGCCTCAGCCATGGGAAGTCTAATGTATGCAATGGTTTGCACAAGACCGGATATCACACAAGCAGTGGAAGCAGTCAACAGGTACATGCAGAATCCATACAAGGAGCACTGGAATGCAATGAAGTTGATCTTGAGATATCTCAGGGGTACGTTAACTTACAGTTTGTGCTATGGAGGTGATAGTCTTCAAGTACAGGGATTTGTAGATGCAGATCACTCTGGTGACAGAGACAGTGGGAGGAGCACCACTAGTTATGTTTTTACTGTCGGTGATACAGTGAGCTGGGTATCTCAGTTGCAGAAGATAGTGGCATTGTCAACTACAGAAGCTGAGTATGTGGCGATCACTGAAGCTAGCAAAGAGATGATCTGGTTACAGAGGTTGATGGAAGAGCTCGGCAAGGAGCACGAGTGTAATATATTATGGAGTGACAGCTAGAGCGCAGTTCACTTGGCAAGGAATCCAGCATTTCATGCAAGAACCAAGCACATTCAGCTTAGGTATCATTTCATACGCAGTGCATTGGATAAGGAGCAGTTGAAGCTGAGAAAATTGATAGAGCTAAGAATCCTGCAAATATGTTCACCAAGGTTGTGAGCAGAGACAAGTTGAGTCTCTGTTGCAACTTGGTGAAGCTTTCCAAGAGATAGATCAGGAGAGCGCGGCACAGAGAAAGAAGGTAGATCTAAGATTGATGTCATTAATCTCCAAGTGAAAGATTGTTATGGATGGAGCTTAATTTCATCAAGAGGGAGTTTAAATTTGATTTGGCCAACTAAGGAAGCTGATTTTGGGGAGGATTTGTTGCAACTTTCAAATCTGATTTTGAGAAGGATTTGTTGCAACTTTCAAATCTGATCTTGGAAGGATTTGTTGGAGATTTTCAAGGCAGCAAATTAGTTCATGGTTGCCAAAAGTGTGGAGCCAGTTTTGGAATGGGATCAGATTGGAGGAGAGAGTCTTTGATCCTCTGGTGTGTCTTCTTCAACCGGTGAAGTTGACCAGAAAAAAAAAAAAAGAGAATGGGGAGGCTCTGTGAGGACATCCTCTGTGTGCTGTAGAGAGAAAGTTCTGGATCATAAGAGTTTCTAAGAGAGTGTGTTTTGACAGCTTGTACCTGATTCAACTCTTAGTGAAGCCTTGCAGATCCTGTGCCACCGTGGATGTAGCCCAGTTTGGATGAACCACGTAAAATCCTCGTCTCTCGCTGTTTTTTTTGAATTTTGTTCCTATTATTATTCTATGTTTTTTTGTTGATTTTATCGCAACTGCATACTTGGCCATACTAATAGCGATCTTATTAAAGGAATATTTGTTGTATTCCCTATCACTCGTTCAACTTCTGCGTCTAAATTTCATAATATAAACAACATTATCAATTTTTTAAACAAATTATATGAAATAAGAACAGTATATATGTAAAGAAAAGGATATTACCAAATTAGAATTTAATAATATAAACAATAGTGAAATGTACAAATATAGTTGGTGTGCTTTTAGGACATCAACACAATTAAGGAGTCACAAATAATAGAGACATGCAATGGCTAAATTAATCAATCCTGTCTAATTAGTTAACTATCACACTTCTAGGAGAAGTTGATTCAATCTCAAGTTCTTCATTCCCTTCTCAATTGTGCAATTGAGTTGTCTTGGATGGATCAAAATAGTGATCCCCATTTGATCAAATTAATCCAATTAGCATTGCATCCCTTCATTCTATTCAACTCACCTAATCATCAATATGCAGAAAAATCTACAGCTCCATGAATGGGTTTTTCACCAATAAATGAACAAACATGAATTGCTATAAAATATCTGCTTTAAATAAGACTTGGTGGTTATGGTTATGATCACAGGATACTATAACCATGGTTATGTTTGCTATGCCCATGAAGCAATAAGCTACTGAAACTTTCTAATGACATAATCCAAGCTTGTACTCAGAGTTTTTATGCAAATTAAATAAATAATAAGCAAACACCCCTAAATATGAATGTCCTAGATATCAAAGACAGATGGTGCCCAACCTACATAAACAATAATGATGATTTGTGATTATAAATGATGTTTTAAACATATGTAATAAATTTACATACTTTGAGATACTTTTTATTTATAAGAAAAAATATAACTAAAATTGTTGAGACAAAAAATTCTACTGATATCAGAATTTTCAAATATTATGAATTTGTTTTCCTTATCCCCGATCTACTTTGAACCTAGATTATCCAAAGTCTCCCTACAGTTTCATCCCTGTTATGCTATATATTCATATGATGAAGCAAAAAAACATGATCAGAAAATAGACTAGTCTATCACAATCCCAAGCCTATTTGTGATTAACATAGCAGACCCCGATCTCACTGTGGTGGCATAAGTCTGCGTCAGGCCAAAACAAGCAAATTCATTTGCACGAGAAATAAGTAATTATGCATTGCCAAATATTGTGAATGACAAGGGAACAAAGCTTGCTCATCCAGTAACTTATATGATGAAGCGACCAGCTACTACTGAACTACCATGACCTCATAATATATAATGTTGTCAATGCTTTAACGTCAAAACCGATTTTAGAGTAAAAAAACCTAAATGTTATGACCATAGTGAAGAAAAACCTTGGTAAGAAAGATCAAAGCGACAAGCAAAGTTGGTCACAATGGGCATGAGAGAGGTGCTATAAAAAACTAGAAAGTGTCTGGACTCTAGTTGTCTCAATTCTAAGGCAATGGAAAACCTTAGCTCACAGATGAAGCAGCATGTGATATCAAGCATTTCTCACATGCAAGAGCATACAACAGTGTTCAAACATTCTTTATTAAAAGGCTATGACAACATGCATATTCAATTATAGTTCTACCTAGTTCCTTTTTTCATATTCCATGCCTGCAATATAACTCAACCAAAAGTTGCATAAGTATAGGTGTAATATGTGATAGAATTGCTCTGCATTGATAGCTAGTGCTATATAGCCATTTTCAACTATTATATCAAGCATTTCTCACAGTGCAAGTGCATTAACAGAAAGTGCTATACAGCCATTCTTCAACTGTTGCATGGCATTGCATGGAAGATTTTGACATACAAAATTTGAACAAAAATAAGCTAATTAATGAGCTATTTTTAGTCATATAGAAATGATAGGTAAACCTTAATGTGTTGTAGTAAATCCTCAATTAGGATTTTCATTGAGTATACATGATGCTCAAAGTCTCGGAAGCAATAAGCAAGTACAATTACCTATTGATGATTCAAGAAAAATATAGTTGGTGCACTTTTAGGATATCGACACAATTAAGGAGTTACAAATGATAGAGACATGCAACTATTAATGCCTTGATAGGTAACTATTAAACAAATAAAGCATGTCACTTGTCTAAATTCAAGAAAAATACCATGATAAGCTAAGTAACTTGATGAGAGATACGAATAAGTAAAATTGAGCATTAGAGAAAGATAATCCACTAATATATCAATACCAATCTTGTCGCATGGTTATTAATGCTGATGGAACCACCAGTGTGAAGTGGGAAAGCCCAATCCATCACAATCGGATGCACGATTCTTCTTGTTTTCTGACTTATGGCTTTGAACTCATCACTATCCCAATATTTTCATAGATTATGCCATACACCCTCTCCAATCTAATCTAGCTTGCGATCATGATTTTCATGAGCTTCGTTAAGAATGTCTTAAGACGACTTGAACCACGACGCCCTCAATTCCTCCGAACATAGTGCTCATCCTCCGGATCCCATTGAATTTTTTTTCTAAAAAAGAAAAAAAAATTAAATATCAACAAAATGCATAGATACTCATAATCAAGTAAAAATAAATAAAAATACTTGGTAAACTTAAAAATATTCTTACGTCAAACTCATGAAACCACATATCTTGTGTCCTTTTTGGAATCTTCTTCCATGAAGAGTAAGGACTGTCATACTTGCTCTTAAGGATTTCAACCAAAGCACAAGTCACCATGTGGTCGTCATTGAAACTGTACATATTAACAATAATCAAACAATCACATATATTCATTTTAATGGAATAAAATAGTGCAATGAACCAAATGTTATATAGTTTTACCCATAGCCACTTGGAATTAATGGTGCCCTCTCTGATGTTTGTGTGTGCAAGCCCTCTGGCTAGAAGTTGTGGTAGAAGTATGCATAGGTTGGACGGGCGATGATTACCCAGATAGGACCATAGTATGAGAAGAGAAATTGCTATTAGTAGGGCTAGGTGTGTGTGGTATGGTATTTGGGTATGAAAAATAAAGTGATGATGGCATAGTAGAGGAAGAGGGTGGGGTAGTGAAAGTGGTTGAAATGGAAGGTAGAATGAAACCAAGTGGTTGAGTAGTAAAAGCCCCTGAGATCATAGTAGGAAGATGTGGTGGAATAGAAGGGAAAGGAGATGGCATAGTAAAGAGATGTAGTGGAATAGAGGGAAAGAAGATGGCATGGTTGAAGAGGGTGGTGTAATGGGAGAGGAAGATGGTATGACAGTAGCAGAAGGTGGCGAGTGAAGCATCTGGGGGGGGCCATGATGGTTGAGGGTACTATTAAATCTGTGGTGGTTGTGGTGGTTGCGTTAGTCTTCTTTAACCGAGTAGTAGATAACTTTTCCTTTCCCTTCCCAACTCGATCTGAAGATGATATCTATAGATGCACAATAATGTAAATATAAAATAAAACAAATTTTAAGATATTAAATAAGCATAAATATAAATAAGTTATCATCTATTGATGAAAAAGTAAAAAAATTACGTAGAAGCTATTGACAAAATAAGTTATCATCTATTCTCAATCTGAATCATCTTCATTAGTGAAATATTCTTCTTCTTCCTCTTGTTCTTCTTCTTCCTCTTCTTCCTCTTGTTCTTATGAAATAAGGTAGTGAGAAAACTATATTTTATATTTGCTATTAGATAATATTAATGCATGTCCCCATGCATTAGTTTTTTTTTTTGTTACAAGCGAGTTATCACACCATTCTAGGGTGAGTCAAACCCGATATATCATAATACAAAATTTATGTTAGAACAAGCAACACGGATCTTCCAGCTTCCAACCCCAAAAACCCGAGTGGTAGGCCACTATGGTGGTGATTCAGTCTGTCGTAGCATTGGCTTCCTTATAGATGTGTCGTATCTAGATGCAGTGAACGCCCTATAGGAGAGAACAAATATCATAGATCAAGAAGTTGGTAGGCAAATAATCACATTGATCCTGATAGAGCCAACGAATTACTGTAATAGCATCCCCCTCAATAATAAGACAACGGGCGCCCAAGATGCGAATGGCAAAGAAAATACCAGTCCAAGCGGCATACAGCTCCGCTAGAGGCACTGAGGAGTCAATATGGCTGAATCCATTAGGTGCCAGCATCGCGCCATCTGATCCTCGAATCACAAAATCCAAACCAGCAGCTCTACCATGAACACTCTCATCAAAGTTGAATGAAAGAATCAATTCTCATGCGATAACTATGATCCTAAAATTTCTTACTGTATAAAAAATGCTATTTATTCTAAAGTGACTTGATGAAATTCTACTTCTTAATCGTTGATAATTATTTTTGAAGGCTTTAAACTTTCAACATTTTTTATATTCTTTTGCTTACTGAAATATTGGAGGAAATCAAATGAAGGTAATGTATTCACAAGTAATTATTTATTGATATAAAATATATTAATTATTATATTTTATGATGTTATTATTATTGTTATTTTTTGATTTTACTAAGGATTCATTAATGAAAAACAAATCTCTCAAAAAATTCTGCACAAAATTAATTTCTAAAATATTTTTCGAGGGATTTTTTTATTAATTTCTTTTTTAAAAAACCATTTATTATAGAAAATTCCTCAAAAAATTCCTCACAAAATCATCAAAAAATCTCTCATAAAATCCCTTGGAAATTAATTTTGCGAGGGATGTTTCGAGGGATTTTTTTCATCAAAAAATTTTACTAAGGACTCATTAATAAAAAATAAATCCCTCAAAAAATCCCTTGCAAAATAAATTTTGAAAAGATTTTTTTAGAGTTTTTTTTATCTTTTTTTTTTACAAATAACCAATTTATGTTAGAAAGATCCCTTACAAAATTAATTTTGCAACGGATTTTGCGAGAAAATATTGTTTGTCAAAAAATTTTATAGTTAACATTTTTTGTCAAAAAATCCCTTGGAATTGCGAGGGATTTTTTTCTTATGTAAAATTCCTGGTAAATCATACTTTTCTAGTAGTGAGCGTATGGCAACGGTGAATTTCAATAATGCCACTATTGAATAGCACTAGTTTTGTTCCACATTTTTTCTAACTCTCCCGTTGTTTCATATAAATATAGAGAATACATTCAATTAAGATTATATGATATTAGCCCTCATTTTGCTAGTAAAAGATATAGATAGTTTGAGCATTAGAACGTAACATTCTTGCGGCATTTTAGATGGCATCATAGACTTGCTTGATTCTAAGTATTTGAATATAATTAGTCTTTTGATATCACTATTATATTTGTTGTTACTTTTTTTTATGGCTAATGAACAGTAAGTTTTTTTAGGTATACCACAAGTTAATGATATTGATGACCATGAAACTGAAGCTATTGATTATGATAACGATTCTTTTATTGAAGATGATAGAAACATGGATGATGATGATTGGGTAATTTTTTTTTGTTTTTATTAAAAAGTAATTCATTTTTTGTTCATAATAAGATATGTTTTATTTTTTGGTATATTTATGTAGGATTGGAAGTATAATGATTTTAATCATGACTATGTTTTATTTTTTGGTATATTTATGTAGCATTGGAAGTATAATGATTTTAATCTTGACTATGTTGTTAAGAAGGTGATGGAGAGTGATTATGACACAACTTCATCCTTCCCTTTACTCCTCAAGATGGTATATTTTGTTGCTACTTAAACTATGATATTTTATTTAATGCATTTATAGCAATTCAATCCTTTATAATTCCAAGATGACAAATTAAAGAAAGAGAACAAAAGTATGAAGAAAAGCCGAAACAAAGTAAAAATGTATTCCTTAACAAAAAACTCTAGATCTATTTGCATGTGATTTATATTTATTTTATTTACTTAAAATTTTTATGCAACGATTTAAGACATTTGTTGATTCCTTAAAAAAAGAATATCATAAGAGCATCATATAACAAATTACACCTTTGTTTGATTATGCTGTGTGTCCATACAAGTGAAATGTTTTACTTAAAAGTTTTATGCTATGATCTAAGGCATTTATTGATCCCTTAACAAAGAATATCATAAGAAAATCATAGAAAAATTATATTAGTGTTTGAGTATGTTGTGTGTCCACGCATGTGCATGCTTATAGTTATTAGTCTTAATATCATCAATATTTTCTTTAGTGCTCAAAAGATATATTATTAATTTTTCATGCTGAACGACTATACGCAAACATGAAAGCCTTTTGATTCGTACAATTAATGATATATCTACTTCTTTAAGATGAACTCCATATAGGTTGGATCCATTATACATTTTTCCATCAACATCTCTAGACAAAAAACTAGGTTTTCCAAAAAAATATGAAATATATATGATTGGCTTGTCTAATAATATAACATGAATCTTGGTGATATTAGTAATAAAACAACGTTAGTGGCATTAGGACAGAATTCAACCTAAAGTTGCAAGTATGGGCACACTATGGCATGTTTCAAGCTTGATCCATCTTCATATCCTACCTAGAAAGGGATAGGTAGGATGATAGGTATATGAACTAAATTTACCTTCATTATTCTTGGGTTAAAAGGATGCTACAGCTTTAGTCTTGATGGGGAGTGGGATGGAGATGAAGGGCTGAAATAATGGTGGGAATGGGGTTGGAAGTGAGCCCACGTCACCCCATACATAGACAACCTTGCTTGCTCTTTTATTCATTCTTTAGCTTTAAGATCCATTAAATATTATAAATGAATTTTATACTTTCAGACAGAGGCTCGGAGTAAACCTATAATGATCTAAGCCCTCATCCAAAAAAAACTAAATAGAAAGAATTATTTGGTTCCGTAAGCCTATATATATAAGCACCCAAGTTTTATTTGGTACATAAGACTAAACACATATCAACATGGGCTCTCACATACTCTTTCTATTAAAGTCGTTGCATCCTCATCAAGTTAAGAGTCTATATTGAATCAAATCTAATCATAAAAACTATGATCATCCCATGATTAGCCCAAAAAAGCTTTTTTGTAGTATAATTTACATGGGCCATGAGCTAAATGTGCTCTAATATCATTAGTGGTGACCCAAAAACTCACTCATAAAGGCTATCCCAGGGCTGGTACTATTTAGATTCCTTAATTCTATGTCAATATTTAAGAACTACCTTATGCATAAATAAAGTAGGAGTAAACGCACTCTAACATACCATCATGAACCTATGAAGTTGGCTATGTCTTTAACCCATGTAGCAACTGACTACCTTCATGCAATTAAGTAAGTCTTTTCACACAAGCTTGCTTGTGTAGCCAAGCCTTTCACACTCAAACAACCAATCAATGAAAGAGAGTAGGCTATGTTTAGAAGAAGAAGCTTTCTCTCAGAGTACGAAAGGATTATAAGTATCTTGAGAGGCTTTAAAGTCTCAACTCTCTTATCCTCTCTAGGAGTTCTTGCTACTTCTTTCTTGCCTACTATCCAATATAAGACTGTTTCTTCTTTTATAAAAAATAGTAAGGGTAGGGTGGTTAGGTTTTCGATTTATAAAAATTTTAGAAAAGTTTTATAATAGGTTAGAGAAGAGCAGTATCTTCTTCAAAGTTCTAGAAGATTTTGGATTGGGATGAAACTTTCTAGGAGTGTGAGTGAATTCAATTCCATTTAAATAGGAGCATGAATTTGCGTTCTCGTATATAGTATTTTGATGCTAGTTGAGTTCAAGTGACATCAAAATTGTCCAATATGAATTAATCTAAAAGTTTGAATTTTTATGTATTTTTGTTGCAACAATTTTTTTGGAGTTTTTTTTTTGAGAAAAGTTTATCATGATCTGGTTATGAATCAAAACATAATAGGATATGTTTTATATTGATTTATAACTAATGCAAAAAGGTTTTGTTTGAGATGGTTGAAATCATTATGTTAATCATCAGATAATGAACTATGATTGTTACAATCCAGAAATAAGTCTTGCAATTATAATTAATTCTTTCTAGATTTGTGCGTGTTGTTGGTTCCTTTTCTTAATGTTCTTGTTAGATCATGAGTGGTTGTCAAACTGTAATTTGATATCTGATCTCCAAAATTTTGAATTGTACATGAGCGGGAGGAAAGCACTTCATCGCAAAGTTGTCAATTTTGTTTTGTTTCGGCCGTTTCGGCCGAAACATTTCGTTTCGGTAGCTTATCCGAAATGATAAGCACTACGTTTCATTTCGAGAGATTTTTCGGCCATTTCGGTGTGTTTCGGCGTGTTTCGGCCGTTTCGATATGTTTCGGCCGTTTCGGCAAAATATTTCGGAGACCAATTTATGAATTATTAACCTTTCATAATCGTTTTAAAAAATATATATATAATATCAAAAAAAATCTTAGTTACCCTACCCCACGGCCGCATTTCTTAAAAACTCAAACTCTTTATTTTTATATTATTATTATTATTTATGAAGAATATAAATTATGAATAAATTTTTATTTTATATATATATTTCGAAACGAAGCACCGAAATGGTCCGATACTGAAATATTTCGTTTCATAAGCTAAATCGAAACATAATCCAAAACGAAATTGACAACTTTGCTTCATTGTCCTTTATGATGATCCTCCCCACCTCGATTCCTCCCCTTCACCATTGCAGTGTCTTCCCATAGTTCTCCTGTCTGAAGCATCACCTCTATTATTGGGGGTGAGTAATATATTTTGCTTTTCTATTCATGTAAATGCTGCTTAAAATTAGAGAGAACAAAATGATATTTCTTAACAATCAATCAATCATATGCAATGTTTTATTACATCCATGTGTCATCTAATTGCAGTTCTCATGGTAAGCTTCAACTTCAACCAAAAAGAAAGAAGAGAGTTTTATTACATCCATGTCTCATCTAATTGCAGTTCTTATCGTACGTTAGAGGCGTGGCGTCAGCTTCAACTTCAAGCAAAAAGAAAGAAGAGAGTTGGAGGAGGGGATCGAGGTCCGAGATTACTTGTGAAGAATCCAAATTTTGAGGATGTCAAATATTTCTATCCATACACTAAAGAAGTAGATACGCAAGTCGATCATTATATTGATGCTCGGATTCTTGCATCCAATCAGAACTGGTTGCTTATGACATCAGAAGAAAATTATATATTTTTTCTACATGTCTTAACAAAAGATGTGATACAATTACCTGTGCTTGTTGATAACCAAGAGTATTGCACTTTAGCTAGGGTGTGGTGGATAGGTAATGAAAGCAAATTATTTATCGTGTCACAAGAGGAAGGGCATAGTTCTATAGTGCGAATATTTACTTTGCCATCATCAGCTTATAGCTTGGTTTCATTGGACCAATATCTTTATTTGGTTTACTTCATCGCAGGTCAAAGTTTTCCCAATAATCTTCGGTGTTATGTGATCAGCAACCAGGATCCTAGCGTTGTTAATGTTCAACTGGTTCAAAATATAGGGAGATATGACATGTTTGTTGTTCCAAATTGGGCAGGGTTATCCTTTCGAGCTCCAAAAAATTCAACTGGTGGGAGGATTTTTATAGGAATTCATGATTCAACTATCGACTGCTCGATGTTCAATGTTCTCTCTGGAGTGTCTAAAGCACTTAAAACATGTAGAGATGAAATTTTGCATGTTCATTGTAGGGATGTATGGCTTAGTGACTAGAAATATAAAATTTTCTAACTCTTGCACGGTTGAGAATTTATAATTCAAATTTTGGCAATACTGATACACTTTTATCTTTGTCTTCAGAAATATAACATTGAGAACTATATCAAACTACTTTTGATGTATGTTCAATAGTCTCTATTTTTTTTTTTTGAATGAAATAAACATATCAGTCCCATTCTTTTTCATTTTCTTCCGGTCCATTTCATAGTGGATCTTCTTATTTTAAGTTCTTAGAGCTCAGTTAGAAATTTTATAAGAAATTGCAACCACTTGTTAATTAGATTATTATTTAATGTAGGACTACTGATACCATTTGTCTAGTAAAGTAGAAGAGGGTCAACCATATCATATCAATTGCAATCTTTACATATGACTCAATTAGCTCATATGAATTTTATTGGATTTGGTCCAGAGCTAAAACTAATGCACCTGGGCTTCACAGTCAAATGTGCAATTAATTTTGAATCAATCCAAGCATAAATATATTCAACTAGGTAGATGGCTAAACAATTGTTGTCTTTGCAAAAATGCACCTCAATCTAGCATATGGTAAAAAACTAAAAATACTTTAAATAAGATATGGGCAAATGATATATTCCATAAAGTGAAAAACACATCTAGCAATAGTTTTTTTTTAGTTTTAAATTTATCATACTTCAGAAGCCTGAACCTGTGCTCTTATTAAAGTTATCATATTTGATAAGCTTTTAAAATAAGGCTTCGAAGTACTTAAAAAAGTCTTTTGCTTTTATTGAATGAAGAAGTATCTGATGGTGTACTTGGTTTGAGCATCTTTAGATATTTCTTTGCTTTTAATAAATATTTTTATCATAAAATTAGCAATATATAACTGGAAGAAGACAATAATTCATTCTTTTTTATTAAACAACGTAAGAGAAAAAAAAATGTATCTATTCATTAAATTGATCAAATTGATATTTTAATATTCTCTCATATTTAATAAATAGATCTGATTTGAGTTAATAGTTTTTAATCTTGAATCGCATTCTATTGCTTAGGATCCAACTTGACTTTGATGCTAATTATAAAATTTACATTTCAACTTCACATGGAGTACCTAAACTATATGCTACCAAAAATCGTATAGGCTAAGAGGGCATGCCAAAAGAGAGCTCTTTAATGCTGGCATATATTCCACTTATAATTTTAGCTAGCAAGCTTCACAAAGTAACTTCTTAAATGTAGAATTTCAAAAATTAAAACAAATTTAATTTTTTTTTCGTTAATTTTGATCTAAAATCTAATCTAATTAATTTTAAGGGATTTTTGAGCTTTATGTACATACTTTTTTATAAAATTAAAATTGATAAATTAAGACCATACCTTTGAACATTTTTAAGTCAGATGGTAGATGATTTGACCTTATTCTCCATCGACTTTAAATCCTTCCCTGTCACTTAAGTTTCTTGCAAATTAAGTACTTTTGGTTCATTCGTGTTTAGGCCTATATCGACCATCATACTTGTTTGATGATTTGCCTACTATCATTAGCACTGCAAAAGTTCAAGGTTGTTGGAAACATGTGAGTCAAAGATCCACAAATGTAGCTTGCTTTACTTATATCTGAAGCATTTGGATGTTGTCTAAGGTGATTTTGGATCACTCAGCATGCCCTTTCACAAATTTCAAGGTGGGGGTCTTTTTGTGCCACATGAGGATAATTCTAGAAGATTCAGGAGAGAACAAAACAAAACCGTTCTTATAAACAACCTAAGAGGAAGGAAAGAGTGAGGGAAGAAAGAGCTCAGGAAAGGAGGTCAGACAGGATAAACCAGCCACATTTCAATGATAAAAAAAATAGCCTTTCTTTGTTATGCAGCTTACTACTAATAACAGCTAATACCTTTTAAACAAGAGCAGACCCCAGAACCAAGAGAACTCCGGCCAAGAAGATGAACTTGTTGATTCAAAAATAGAATTCTTCCTGGACAATATATTGAAGTGCTAATTTAGTCTTTTCAACCGTTTCCTTCCTTTTTCATTGAGGAGGATGTGTAAGAATTTTATAGGATCACAAATGTGAAATTTTAGAGCACCAAAATAGTTTTTTTTTTTTTTTTGTCGTACCTATTTGCATCATGATTTATGCAAGAATTTCATCCATCAAAAATACGGAGGGCTAGCTCTTCTTTTTCTTGCTCCTTCAAGAAATGTTTTTGATGGAAAAACTATTCATAGATATGAGAAGAGAATGGAGAATCTAATCTATTTATAATAAAACTCTAATAGGTCCTTCCATCATATGTCACTATTAGGCTTCAGACCCATACAAACCGCCAACTACATCACCCAACAGAGATGCGCTCAAGCTCAAGCTCAAACTATACGGTCTCATTTATCAATAGTGAGCTCATTCTGCTTGCATTATTGGATCAAAATTGTTCAGCCAATTTTATAAAATAAAAATCAGCAATAATTAATAATAGTTCACAGATGAAAATTTTCTAATAGGATGTCCCTGAGAAGAAAAGCCTGTACTCTTTTTACCTAAGATTTATGCAAATATCAATCTTCATGTTTTGATTATAACCTTCCCTGTTGAACCAATTGAAATAGGATTTTACGAGGAAAAGGAAGATGTCTCTTTTTCCTATTTAATCTGTCTTAGAGTCTGATGATCCTCAAGTCCTTGATCAGGTCCAGAGATTAACAAAGAGGTAAGTGCTCTTCCAAGAAACCTCTTTTGCAGTTTCCAGTAGCATCAAACCTGATCGCATGGGATTCCATAACCAAAGCATGGCATGAACATTCAATCCTATTATTGTTTTAGCCCTGTTTCATCAAAAATTCCTTTCCCTGCATGTAGACCATAGATGAGTTAATGATTATGAATTCACATCGATAACATACTGAACCAGCAAAATTTTCCTTTTCGAATTATTTGCCGGTTCATGAATAGTTTGTAAGATTCATAAACCTCATGAATGAATCATGAGACTGTAATAACCCGTCGCCTTTTAATGGTCCTTATTTTATTAACTAGCGTTTCTCCAATTAAGAAGTGATAACAGCACCCCCTTTAATATTTGAACGCTTGCTTGATGGGAGTATGCGGTGAAGGAATTGAGTATAAAAAGGGACCCTTCCTAAGATTTTAAACATGGTTATCAAAAGAGAAACCTAATAAGCGGAGGCATTGGCTGAGTCCCTGATCAAGAGCACATCCTGAAGGCATACACCATCAGAATGCGATGGCTCGTTGATTAGAAGACCTCAATCAAGATCAATCGAGATCCCAAAAGGAAGGAAGATCAAGATCCCGTGCAGCCCAAAGAAAGGAAGATCAAGATCCCGTGCAGCTGATTCAAGGAAGATCGGATTCCTTACCCTCATCGGATAGACCATTAATAATAATGGCTGAAGGTAATTATCGATCATAATAAATATATTGATATCGTGATCAATATATTTAATATATTTAAATTAAGTCTTTCATTTGGTATCAGAGCTTTTTAAAACCTCTGCCTTAATTTGTGAGGATTTCTATCCAAGTTTCTCTTTTCAAGCAATTTATGCCGTGTGTTTTCCGTTTTCAGTTTTTCGGATCTCAGGTTTCGATCAGTTCTGATCTTTGTTCACGGAATTGACAGAAACCATTTTCAGATTCCGATTTTTGCGGAAACAAAACGTGGCCTCTTTCTTTTCTATTAAAGATTTCTTTCTGGCATTAAAGGTTTTTCGAATTTCTTTTTGGTATTAAAGAGATAGCATTAAAGAAAGAAAAAGAAAAGAAACGTAGCATTAAAGAAAAGAAAAACTAAAGAAAAGAAATGCAGCGGAAACGTGGCTTCCATAACCACATGCGGTGACATATTAAAAAAGAGAGAAAACTTTTGGTTTTCGCTTTTCTCGCTTATGATCTTTTCGTTCTCTCATGGGATTTAAAATCTGGATTGGTTGAATTTTAAATACATTTATTATCTGTTTAATGTTTTATTAAATCATGTAACATGATTTATTTTCTTCATTTGTTTCTTGAGTTTAAATTTTTGTATTAAAATATGCCTCCTGAGTCTCTATGCCTACGGTGTTTTGCATAGACTGGCCCAAGGGAATAATGAGCTACGGTCGGACGTGTTTTAATTAACAAAAATTTTTCTTAAGATGATAATTTCAAAATTTATTAAATAGATAATTAAAATGTTGTCTTCTGTTCTGCGTACTAGATTTATTCTATGCATGAATTTGGTGGTAGTGTAAAATCACAGTGCAAATCCTTTCAAGGTCTATTGGTCAGTTGGTGTCTAGAAAGGTAAAGAGATTGTGGTTACTTAATTGGTTCCGTTGACTGACCTAAGGAAAGCAACGGGGGACCCCCACTTCTCTTTCACTGGCCTGGCCAATTTGACTAACTCAGATCTTGATTTGAAAATGTTACGTTGATTAAGATCACTACCTAATAATCATGCTAAATTGGTTAATCTATATGCATATAATGTCATGTGATCAATATGATGTTGATTAATTGAGGAGTAGCCATAGCATCTTTGATTAATCAAAATTATATATTGAGTTGCAAAGATCACATAAGGTTAGATGACATTAATTATGACTAATTATATTAATGTAATGGATCTTATCCCACAGGAATTTTTGTTGCACTAATATAATTAATTAGGATGCGATAACAAATTATTTTCTTAATTACCCATAGGAATTAAGAAAGGAATATAATTTGTTAGTCACATCATTAAGCTAATGAGTCTATTTGAGTATAATAACTTAGCCCACAGGTAGTTATTGTATGTTATTGATTCATGTTATTGCATGTTTACATTGGTAAAACATGACATCAAGTTATATACCTCAAATTCAATTACATGAACATGATTTTATTTTTTATGCAGCTATTTTGCCTGTTAATATTTCTGATATGAAATGTGACATTCCCGATTTAAGTGATGATAATTATAAATTATGGAAGGAGAGAATTCTTCTTCAATTAGGGTGCATGGATATTGACTATGCTATCAGGAAGGATGAACCACATTCAGTTACATCTACTAGCACTCAGGCTGAGATTGCTGCGTATGAACGATGGGAACGGTCCAATCGCCTCAGTATGATGTTCATACGTACTAAAATTTCTGCTAGTATACGTGGTTCAATTTCTGAGTGCAAAAATGTCAAGGAACTTCTGAAGGCTATTGATGCACAATTTGAGTCTTCAGATAAGGCAATGGCTAGCACCCTAATGACAAAGTTATCATCAATGAAGCTCACTACGGTTGGAGGTGTGCGTGAGCACATCATGAAGATGAGGGACATTGCGGTTCAGTTGAAATCCCTAGAGGTTGAGATGTCAGAATCTTTCTTGGTGCACTTTATTTTGAGCTCACTCCCACAGCAATATAGTTCCTTCAAAATATCTTACAATACACATAAGGACAAATGGTCAATTAATGAACTTCTGACCATGTATGTTCAAGATGAAGGGAGGCTGATTTTAGAAATGGGAGAAAGTGCACATTTAGTCACTCAGAGAAAGACTAAAGCTCCCAAAGCCAAACGCAAAGGAAAGGGTAAAGTATCCATCCATACAGAAGACAAGAAGGAGTCCAAGTGCTTCTTTTGCAAGAAGAAAGGGCATATAAAGAAAGATTGTCTCAAATTCAAAGCTTGGCTTGACAAGAAAGGTACTCTAACCTCATTCGTATGTCATGAATCCAATTTGGTTATATGTCATAACACATGGTGGATTGATTCTGGTTCTACAATCCATGTTTCAAATACCTTGCAGGGTTTTCTAAATCAAAGGAAACCATTGGGAAGTGAACAAAGCATCTATTCAGGAAACAAGATGGGTTCACATGTGGAAGCAATTAGAACGTGCAGACTTATTTTACATTCTGGTTTTGTTTTAGATTTGGAAAAGATATTTTATATTCCAAGTTTCTCTAGAAATTTGATTTCAGTATCAAGGCTTGTACCAGCAGGATACTCCTTTAATTTTAATAAAAGCTCTGTTGATTTATTTTATAAATCTAAGCTTATTGGGAATGGTACATTGTCAGACAATCTTTTCCAAATCAATTTGAAAAATAATACCACCTATAATGTGATGCACGCCCAAAATGGTATGAAAAGATGTGTTATAAATGAGAATTCCTCTATTTTGTGGCATCGAAGATTAGATCATATCTCCATTGAGAGAATTAAAAGATTAGTAAAAGATGGAGTACTTGATACTCTTGATTTTACTGATTTTGACACTTGTGTGGACTACATAAAGGGAAAGCAAACCAACAAGTCCAAGAAAAATGCCAAGAGAAGTTCGGAAATACTGGAGATCATACATACGGATATCTGTAGCCCAGATATGGATTCGTATGGTCAGAGATACTTCATCTCATTTATTGATGACTATTCACGATATATGTATCTCTACCTACTTCATAATAAGAACGAAGCATTAGATGCCTTTAAGGTATTTAAGGCAGAAGTAGAGAAACAATGCGGCAAGCAAATTAAAATCATGAGGTCAGATAGAGGTGGAGAATATTATGGTAGATACACTGAGAATGGACAAGCACCTGGTCCGTTTGCTAGGTTTCTTGAAGAAAATGGAATTGTTGCATAATACACCATGCCAGGGTCTCCTGACCAAAATGGTGTAGCTGAAAGGAGAAACCGGACATTATTGGACATGGTAAGGAGCATGATTGTCAGCTCTAACTTACCTAAATCCTTGTGGACTGAAGCTCTTAAAACTGCTGCGTATATATTGAATCGGGTTCCAACCAAGGCTGCTTTCAAAACGCCATTTGAGTTATTTAAAGGTTGGAAACCAAGTCTGCAACATATACGTGTTTGGGGATGCCCATCTGAAGTAAGAGTCTATAATCCACAAGAAAAGAAACTAGACCCAAGGACTATTAGTGGATACTTTATTGGATATGCTGAGAAGTCCAAGGATTATAGATTTTATTGTCCATCTCACAGCACTAGGATTGTGGAATCAAGAAATGCAAAATTTCTTGAGAATGACTTGATCAGTGGGAGTGATCAATCTCAGTATTTGGCTTCTTCTGAGAAAGATCATTCAGTTATTCCAGCTTCCAATTCAAGTGAGGGATTGGTTGTTATTTATAGCACTCCTCAAACTCAATTAAGTGCCCAACAATCAGTCATTGTGATTTCACAAGCTGATGGTAATCTAGAAGATCGTGTTGTTCATCAACAATCAGTTGTGCAAGATACTCCTCAAGAGGTCATTGACACAACATTAAGAAGATCAACTAGAATAAAGAAATCAGCAATTCCTAGTGATTATGTTGTGTATCTACATGAATCTGACTATAACATTGGAGCCGAAAATGATCCTGAAACGTTTTCACAAGCCATGAGTTCTAAGGAATCAAACTTGTGGTTCAATGCCATGAAGGACGAGATGGAATCTATGGCATCTAATCGAGTCTGGGATCTTGTTGAGTTGCCTGATGGTGTAAAAGCCATTGGATGTAGATGGATCTTCAAAATAAAGAAAGACTCGCAAGGCAACATTGAGAGATATAAAGCAAGACTCGTTGCCAAAGGATTCACTCAGAGGGAAGGAATCGACTACACGGAGACATTTTCTCCTGTATCCAAGAAAGACTCTCTCCGAATAATTATGGTATTGGTAGCTCATTTTGATTTTGAGTTACATCAAATGGATGTGAAGACCGCATTCCTTAATGGAGATCTAGAGGAAGAGGTTTACATGAAACAGCCTGAAGGATTTTCCTCTGGTGATGGTGAGCATCTGGTTTGCAAGCTTAAGAAATCCATATATGGATTGAAACAAGCCTCACGTCAGTGGTATTTAAAATTTCATGATGTGATCTCTTCCTTTGGTTTTGAAGAGAACATCATGGATCAATGTATATACTAGAAGGTTAGTGGAAGCAAAATTTATTTCTTGGTCCTATATGTGGATGACATTCTACTTGCAACCAATGATAAAGGGTTGCTATATGAGATGAAACAATTTCTCTCTAAAAATTTTGATATGAAAGATATGAGTGAGGCATCTTATGTCATTGGCATTAAGATCCATAGAGAAAGATCTCGAGGCATTTTGGGATTGTCTCAAGAAACTTATATCAATAAAGTCTTGGAGAGATTTCGGATGAAAATTGTTCACCAAGTGTTGCACCTATAGTGAAGGGTGACAAGTTCGCTTTGAACCAGTGCCCTAAAAATGAACTTGAACGGGAACAGATGCACAACATTCCATATGCTTCAGCTATTGGAAGCCTAATGTATGCTCAGGTTTGCACAAGACCTGACATTGCATTTGCAGTAGGAATGTTGGGAAGATATCAGAGTAATCCAGGTTTAGACCACTGGAGAGCTGCTAAAAAGGTCATGAGGTATCTTCAAGGGACCAAGGACTACATGCTCATGTATAGACAAATTGATCATTTGGAGATAGAGGGCTACTCAGATTCGGACTTTGCTGGCTGCGTTGATTCTCGGAAATCAACATCAGGATTTATATTTATGTTAGCTGGTGGAGCCATATCATGGAGGAGTGCAAAGCAGACCTTGACTGCTACCTCTACTATGGAAGCGGAGTTCGTTGCTTGTTTTGAGGCTACATCGCAAGGTGTATGGTTGAAGAGTTTCATCTCAGGGCTTAGAATTGTTGACTCTATTACTAGGCCAATTAAACTGTACTGTGACAATTCAGCTGCTGTATTTTTGTCTAAAAACCATAAGAGTGGTAGTCGAAGTAAACATATCGACATTAAGTATTTAGCCATAAGAGAACGTGTTAAAGAGAACAAAGTGGTCATAGAACACGTTAGCACTGAATTGATGATAGCTGATCCTTTGACTAAAGGCATGCCAATTAAGAAGTTTAAGGATCATGTGATAAGAATGGGAGTTGGTTCCATGATATAATTGTATGGATAATAATTTGTACAAAGAAACTCTTATTTCAATCATTTGTTTATTTCTCATTCAGGTGTACACGTTATATGACTTTTGAGAAATGACAAACTTTTCTTTTGGACTCTGAATAAACATATGGTTTATTCATTATGTTATGTTGTCATATTTGGAATAGTGGTAAAGAAATTGAATGCATTGTAATACATAGAAGATAATACTCAATTATAGAGGACCTATCGCTATGATTCATGTATTTGGTTTCTTGTTCAGTGTTGATAAAATATACGGACCAAGTGGAAGAATGTAATAACCCGTCGCCTTTTAATGGTCCTTATTTTATTAACTAGCGTTTCTCCAATTAAGAAGTGATAACAGCCCCCCCCCTTTAATATTTGAACGCTTGCTTGATTGGAGCATGCAGTGAAGGAATTGAGTATAAAAAGGGACCCTTCCTAAGGTTTTAAACATGGTTATTGAAAGAGAAACCTAATAAGCGGAGGCATTAGCATTGAGTCCCTGATCAAGAGCACATCCTGAAGGCATACACCATCAGAATGCGATGGCTCGTTGATTAGAAGACCTCAATCAAGATCAATCGAGATCCCAAAAGGAAGGAAGATCAAGATCCCGTGCAGCCCAAAAGAAAGGAAGATCAAGATCCCGTGCAGCTGATTCAAGGAAGATCGGATTCCTTACCCTCATCGGATAGACCATTAATAATAATGGCTGGAGGTAATTATCGATCATAATAAATATATTGATATCGTGATCAATATATTTAATATATTTAAATTAAGTCTTTCAGAGACAAATTATTAGAGCACTTTTCCAATGGTCTTGAATCTTAGGTAAAGAATGGCAGATGTGATGGAAGCATGGGACCTGCAAACATGATGCCCCACATCATAATTTTTCAAATAACTAACAAAGAAGGGAAATGATGCTGGAATATCTATTTGGCTTTGGATAAGGGGAGCAAATCATCCATTCCATGAAATATTGCTATTTGGAATATTGTGATTGATTTATAGTCCATTGCAACACTAGTTTTCGGTTCAGAAAAAACCTTACTGCCATCCACAATTTTCTAGGTCACCTTTTATGGTATTATCCTTCTAAATTTTTGTTCTCTTTGAAAGGTACTTTATTGATTTCTTCTCCAGTGCTTAATTATTGTTATTCATGCTATTTCTAAATCCATTCAACTGAATTTTCAGCTTGTAATGATAAGTTTTGAACGGTTGTTGGTAATAGCCAGCTCATAGGAGGCCTTTTTTTTATAATCAACCTTCTCATTCCTTGACAATTCTTATATTATGCTCATGGTCTTAGCTTCTTGTTTCACAATATCTGACTTGCTCTTGATGGCAGTTCTACCTATGTAAGAATGTCTCTAAGTTCTAACATCTTTTGTTCTTGTCATCCATTTTTAGCCTCTTTAATATTGAATGTGTCGATGATATTGTAGATTTAGTCATAACTACCTGCTCTTGATGGTGCTTTGGTAATTAGTTCTTTCCTTGATATGTAATGATCAAGGTTTGCTATACCGAGAAAGGGTATCGGAATGTACGAATTAATTGTACCGGTGGCATACTGATCAAGTGAAACAAAAGGTTCCAAGCCATGAACCGCCCCAAACTAGATTGAATCAGATGGTTCAATTTGGTTCAAGGTGATTCAATATAATTGATTCGGGGTCAATTCAATCCATTCTCCCTTTGTACCGAACTGATAGATTGAACCATCTAAGTTCGGATAGGTTTTGTTTAGTTTATTCGAACCATCCAGTTTAGTTTGCCCTAAACTGCTTGGTTTGGTTTGCCTCGAACCACCCGGTTTGGGAGTGTTCAGTATACCCAATTACTAGTAAATAACTTCTTCTACATTCAAATAATCAAGCATAAAATTAGACAATTCAGAATTAATTCTTGATTTCATCTTTGTTGAGTTTATTTAATTTGTATCTATAAATGCTTTTTCCCATATAATTATAGTGTTTCTCAGTTGTTATAATGTTGATTCCTTATGAACAAATTTGACCATGATATTTTCCTCTCATTCTAGAGAAGCTTTGAAAATAACTTCTGATTGGCCCTTAAAGAATTATATATGTAGTTGTGTTTTCTTTCTAAATTTTTTTTTATATGCATTTTATGCAAAGGAACATAACAAATCCTATTAAAGTTCATCCCCTCTAGGTTGTGCTGATCTTCATAAATCTATTCATGGGAGAATCCATGCATAAGTTTTGATATGAGCTCTTATGACATCATGATTCAATGATAATCATTTTACTACTATTAAGCTTCTAGCCTTAATCGAGTGCAATGTTTGTATATTTCATTTTTTGATAATGTCAAAAGGGGAGAGGTAAGATTGATCGTAAAATTAATTATTATTGATTGATTGATATATATATATATATATAATTATTGTTTATGGATATGATATCAAAAAGGTGTCAAATAGAATTATTAATAAATTGCATGTACTCATAAGAAATAGGGGGAATGGACTAGAAATTGAGATATACCTTTGATGTTTTGAACATTGGTACTTTTATTGATATTAATAGTATATTATTTGAGAACATAAATTTAAAGGGAGCATATATACTTGTATTAAATATGTACATGTTCACTATGAGTCTATGATACTTTATATTTAGCATATTTGATAAATGCATGATTTGCTAGCTTTTCATATTTACTATATTAGTTTAAAATCAATGGTTTATTATCATAAAAAAGGAAGAGATTGTCGAACCTAAGGGTTTAGTAATACAAGTTTTGATAATAACAAAAATATTTATTGAATGACTAATGGCGTGCTTGAGGTTATCATGATAGACAAGTTTAAGGGCTGATCCGACAAATATTTAAGCAAATTTTATCTAGAAAGTACTTGATTTACAAGGAATTAAAGTAGCATGTAAGAAGTTAAGTTAGAGGAGAACAATGTCAAATCGACTACTAACCAACATGAGAAGTCCAAAGAAATATTTTTAATTTGTAAATTTTATTTTTTCATAAAACTTGGTAGAAGAGTATGTGCACAATGCTTAAAATCTATTAAGAATGATTTGGACCACATTTTAGATCAAAATTAATGAGATATAATCCAAAAAATCTAAAACTAGGGATGTGCAATCGATTGAACCAAAGAACAGTTGATCGAACGAGACTAGACTGCACCAAAGACTACTCAAAAGGCAAATCTTTGAAAGGTTTAGCAGTCAATCACTGCAGGCTAGGACGGTCAATCAACTTAAACCTAGCAGTAGATTGGCTTTGACAATCCAATGGTTATATTTTCAAATGGCCATTGGAGTTACTCTTCAGTCCAAATGATCATATTTTCCAAGCCCTATAAAATGATGGTTTGGTAGATAGTTTCTTCATGAGAAAAAAGATAGTATTTCATTGATAAATCTTAATGAAAAAGATTTCTTGAGCTTTGAGTGTCTATACTCTCTTTCGATACTTAGTACTACAATTGTAAATCTACTTCAATTATGAGAATATTCGTAGGATTAGAAGGATTAGAAGGGGCATTGGATTTTTTTAATCCTTTCCATGTTTTTTTTCCATGGATAGAACAAAAATTTATCCCATAGGATAGCTAATTTTATTGGAAGGGGGATAACTTATCCTATCAAAAGGTTTTTTTATCCTATCAGAGTATTATTTGTTTTCTCTTTTCTACCCCTATCCTCAACGATGACTATTTTTTTCTAAAGGTATAATTATTCTATTTGGTTTGTTATCCTATCTCCAACAAATATGAGATAAGATAACTTTCATCATATCTTGTTCTTTTTTTTATCCTATCTTGTTTTGTGTACCAAATGTAGCCTTAGTGTTTTTCTTTCAAAAGAAAGTTGGGTTCCTTCTTAATTTATGTAAAAGGAGTGAGTGGGCTTATATGTAGTCTTGGAAAGATATTGAGTGAGTTCCTTCCAAGCCTATAAAAAGGAGTGTGTAAGGGTTTGGTCCTCATCCGGTTGAAAGAAGATCGATATCGCAAAAATCTCCAAAAATAATCTTGAGTAGTTGATGTAAGCAATGGATATCAAATCAATATAAAAATCTTTGTACCTTATTATTTATTTACTCATTTACTTTTTTACAATTAGTTTTATATACTCTTACATTGAATCCCTTACAACTAGTTTCAATTGCTCTAATGGCTGGAGCATTCTTTTTTTTGATGCATTCTCCTGTCCAACTTCATTAGATTAAGAGATTTTGATTTATATGTACATTTTATAGATACTTTAAGGATCTATCACTTGACACTAGAAGAGCAACATAGTGGTGGGATGGCTAGATTATGACAACAAGCCATCTATCCGTCCACCAATAAGGATACATATATTTTATTTATTTTGATTAATTTTATAAAATTAATTTAAAAATCAAAATTTTGATTGGATTGTTGGACTAATATTAAAAAATATTTTAAAAATAAAAAAACTAGGATGTGTTGATGGGCCATGCCGATGTGTTGGCGCATTGACCGACACAATGGCAGGCATGGTGGGCTAGTTTATGAGCCATGCCTAGTGCCATATGAGCCAGCACAACACATGGGCCAAGGACGACAAGCTGGACTTGATCTGGTTGGGCTACGAGCTTGTGCACTGTGTCAAGCTACCCCCAAGTGTTGCAAGCCATGCCAGCATGGCTTGTAACAATAACCATGCTAGGATAGCATAACACAACGTCCTGTAGACCATATCGGCTCAACATGGCCTATGTCATACCTCTATTCTAAATGTCTTTAATAGGGCTACCAATTATAATAGATCTCCTCAAGAATATAAAGAGAAATCCTATTAAGGTGTAGATATAATGACTTACAACTACCTTATTTGGTTGGATTGTACTAAGCTTGGACTCAACCAAAATGTAAATGAAATGAACTTGACATAGTGAGGTGAAGATGCAACAAAGTTGAATTGAATGGACCAAACCTGATAAACCCAAGCTAACACCGCAAAACCAACATCAAACTTGACTCAAAAAAAAATCAACCAACAGTGAGAATTAATAGGACCTCATGTGGCCTCAGCTACATTAATTATAATTCATAATATCATTAGAGTCTACAAGTTGCATTTTAACATAAATATGTCAAAGTTTTGAGACTATTAATTGGATAACTACTTGGATTGAGCTTAGCTGAAACCACTCCAAGCTGATTCTATGTGCTAAATTTTGACTTTGCATGCTAAGCTAAAAAGTGGAGTGGTTTAATCTTGAGCTAACCTAAACAATTTTTTGGTTAACATATTCTTTTCTTTGCTTTTGAAACTCAATAAAGCAAGTAAATTTTCTCCTCTTTTTGGTTCTCTAAAAAAGAATTGTTAGCTTGACCCAACCTATTATCAATATGATCCAACTCAAAGTCTGCTTCATATGAAGTCAAAATAGGATAGAACCAAATTGATAGCCACAAATTCTCCATTTTTTATCTTTTCTAAAGTAAACCTTGCATGCAGCCATTATGAGATACATATCTCTCCCATAATAAGTTTGCATCGACATAACTATAACTCAACCTATCCCAATTAACTGGATTGTCAATGGCATGTTCTCTTTGCAAAACTATGAGAATTAGGTGATTAGAGAATAACAATACTTTAATATTCCATTGACATGAGTTAAATAGAAAGATGATAAATGAGTAGAAAAGGAAAAAAAAAAATAACAATAAAGTACTATGAATTTCTAGAAAAAAATGATCAAATTCAAATGCTTGTAATTCATCATGAACCTTCTCATCATCAAATAAATCTTCTCTACAAATAGTATTGATAACAATAACTTTAAAAATCTGCTATCATCATTCCTAAAATAAGATGATGATTGAAAATATCTGAAAAATTATAATAACATAACATAATTCAAATAATATGGTTGTCCATTTTGTAGCATCAAGTTCAATCTTCATATGTGATCTTTTTCCTCTTTTACTATCCATGATTAAAGAGTTAGTAACACATTTTTTGTGTTGCCATACTGAATCCAATCAATTTATGGAATGCAAATCATGGTATGACTTTCTCCAGAAATGTCAGTAATCACATATATCTGGGATCTAATCCAGAACAACTATAACAATTAACTGATTGACAGATGATGCAAAGATAATGAGTTGAACCTTAATTTAGATCTCGAGTTGTTACCATTTGGGCAATTCCTTCACCACACTCTTTGCATTGCAAATATTAACAATTTTCCTAAGAGTGAATTCCTATCTCAAAATGATTAACACAAATTAAATCCAACTTGTAAACACAAATAAAACAAACCAATTTGATTGGCTTCATCTTGCTAATTTTATTACATTAAATTAACTGTAGATGATAAAGTAATAGATTTTAGGAAACATATAATGCCTAGTTATTTTAAAATGTTTCTAACTATTACAAAAAAATATTGTGCTCAATACCCTTTGAAATATGCTCCATATATATATATATATATTCTAACCTAGCAATTAAAGGAAAAGATGTTTAATTCGCTTAAAAGTCAATTAGAAATTCTAGAGTAACAATGAAAAAAGATTGAAGATCAAAGATGAGTAGTGCCTAATTATCTAAAATCACTTTGATTACATATTGGCAAACAACTTCAATGCAGTGTAATATTGTCTATCAATTAGAATATTTGATATTGTTGCTATCTTATTTCTAGATAAACATTGAAGTCCAAGTATAGCATGCATTGTAATGAATAAAGAATTGTATAGATTTGTATAATATATAATGTGTTGGCAGTGTTTATTGCTTTTTTTAGAAAGAGAGGATAATAGTTTTTATATTTTAAAAAGAAAATAAATGAAAGGGATGAAAAAAAGATGGCGTATATAGTGTGTAAAGTGGCAAATCATATCGACGAAACATAAATGAGTCATACCAACTTAAAAGTATAATAATAAATGGATCAACTCGAATTCAACCTATTTCTTAATCAAGCCAAAATTTAGATATAACACTAACCAATATATTATATAAGTTACAACATAGCCTGTTTAATAATCAAGTCATGCATAATCTATTTTCAATGCATGTAATTTGAAATCAAATTTTATTTCATCTAATCTATATTACATATATGACCATACTCGTGCAATATCAATTCAATTAAAGATAATTATATATCCATATCATAAAATAATTTAATAATGATCATGATATTTGAAAATCAAAAGGCAAAATGAAGTTAGATAAATTAAATAGGTCTATTAGATTGGGTATGGATTATGTTACATAAATTGATCTCTTTAATAATCAAATCAATTATGAGTTAGCAAATCAATTGGAGATAATTTATTTATTAATCATGTTTAATGGATCAACTTGTTTTTAATCTAAATTTATTTATGTTCAATATAAACCATTAATTCATGCTCAGTTGTGGTCATAAGACATTCAAAATTACCACCTAAGATGAGGGTAGGAGATGGGGATAGAAACGCAAGAGTACTTGATAAGAGGTGGGTTAGAGGCAAGGTTTATAAAATGATTAGAATTAACTTAAACTTATTTTTCATTAAAAACTCTTAATTATTTAAGTAAATGATTATATTTAAGTTTATAAATTATAATATTTAAAATATTCATTAATATACTTAAAGACATTATATATAAGAATTTACTAATAATATAATAAATATATATATTTAGATATGAAGAGAGAAAAAGGTATGAAAGGAGATATAATTGTTTAGATAAAAAGGTGAGTTAATTTAAATTAGAGTTTATTTAATAATTTAAAAATAATTAGAGTAAAAAAAATATTTATATAATTAACATTTATAAATCGAAATAAATTAGATCTGCATTGATATAATTTTTTTTTAAAAAAATAAGATTTGAATCTGATTTAATTTATGGTTATTTAAATATAATTTAATTTAATTTAATTGATAAACCCCGGATGAAATTACGAGTTAATGGACCCATTGGCAGAGGAGGTGTTTACGCAGCGGCAAAACTGTCTTTAAAAAAAAATTCTCCTCATTCCGGACGCCTCACGTGCACGGGCGCTCCCCTTCTAATTGGCCACCATAAAATATTGGACTTGATTGGTGTAGTCGCTGCTCGCTCTTCCTCACATCGTACCGTATCCAGTTATCAGGAGTAAAAAGAAATTAACAGCAGTCGAATGGTATCGTTTTAACCGTTAGATCTGATAAATCTAACGGTAGAAAAATTATTACTCCCCCATCTCAACCTTAGAACAGATGCGTAAAATAAACATGCGTAAAATTATTAATCCCGGCCCAACCCTACAAACTTCGCGTCATCTCCTCCAGCCGGCCTTCTCGTTGCCGTCCCCCTCACCCGGCCGCCCGGCGGCACCGCCTCCTTCTCTGCTGCGTAGGCTCTCTCTCTCTTCGTCCCCCGCTCCCCGGCGGGGAGAACTCCCTCCTCCGGCCATCCTTCTCCCTCCTCGCCGTCGAACCCAATCCAATGTTTTGAAGCCAATTTTTTTTTTCTATGTTTCAGGCTAAAAAGGAAAATATTTTTTTTGGGCATCTATCGTACAAATTTTCTGTTGTCTCCATGATTTCAAGAACTGAGAGTTGTGGATGATGATTTTCACAGGTTGATGATCGATCTCTCGAAGACTGGTGGATTTAGAGGTTTGGTTGAAGGATGAGTAGCATTCAGACAATTATGGGCTGCCCTGTCAAAGGGCTCCCTATGTTGAGCCCCAGTGCGAGGAATGGAAGAAGCCACACTTCTTTATCTCATTCTCTCTCACATGCTTCAGCTCTTGTGGAATTCCGGCAGAAAAAGGTGTATCAAAGGCTGGTTTACCGTGCACCGAAGGCTAAAAGATGTGAACCGGTGTGTGCGTTTGGTGGGAAAGGAAGCTCGAAGAGCGAAGATGAGGTAATGGGGCCTACGAAGTTTGCTCGGATTGCATTTGCTTTCTTCTTCTTAGGGTTCTGATAAAGTTCTAAGTCTTTACAGTTCAAAATCATTGGGTTTCTTATTGTTTGTGATTGTTATGGGACTCCATATATTGTAGGCAGAACAGTGGAGGCCTTTGTGCATGCCAATTTTTTTCCCCTTAAAATCCAAGAACAATATTAGGTTGAATTTGCTAGTGCTAAGTCAGGAAATTAAATTTTAAACTGTTGCTACAATATCTTCTTATATAATGTGTTTTTGAATTGAATTCAGGTTTTTTCAATGGAATCACTGAAAAAGCTATGGAAGGTGTGAAACGAGAGAAATCGGTGCAGGATAGGTTGAAGGAGCAGATGGAAGAATGGAAATTTTGGGGAGGTGGAGACAAGGGAAATCCTCCCAGAGGAGGAGGAGGTGGTGGCAGCAGCAGCGACAATGGTGATGGTGATGGTGCTCCAGAAGAGCAAAGTTTTGCAGAAATATTTGATGAAATAGTCCAAGTGGTTTTGGCCACTATTGGCTTTATATTTGTGGTAATTATATCGCATCTTTTCATTGATTTTCTTTTATATTGATATGCATTCAGTACAATAGAGATGCATTTTACATCTAATGGACCCTTGCTGCTTTCTTGAGTATATTTTTTCGTTATTATTGTTGATTTATGGAAATTATTTTGCATTCTTACTATTTTTGAGTCTTGCATCTGATCAGTCTTCCACTTTTGCTTCGATAGCAACCTTAGCAAAGGCATATGTTAAAATGATTCATGTTCTATTTGTTTAATTAGTGTATAGTTGCCTTTTTAGAACATTTATTTACATAACTTTGTTATGAATTGCACCTTGTTGCTTGCTTATATTATGCATCTGTCCAATCAGCATGGCCCTTTTGACATTGCACTTGCCATAATATATCTTTATTTGGAGAAACTGAGAGTTTGAGGAGTAAGGGCAAGGGAGGGTCTTTATGATGACAAAGGGTCTATCATGAGGTACAAGCATGCATGAATGATAAAAACATTTGAATGGTATTGATGCAGGATTTACATGACCCTTCCTAGTTTTCACAATGGTTATCATGTTTTGTGTTTGTGCTGCCTTCCAGGGCTGTAGAGAAGCAATGATGAGCTCTTCTTGCAATTAATTGATGAGGGCTCTTTTGATGTACTTTACAATGGTTTTGTTGCATGGCTACATGTCTTGACTTTTGAGACATTTGGAATCATGAGATATAGTGAATATTGACAAATTTGTGATGGGAGCGTCATCAATTGTTTCATACACTCTGTTTTGGATAATTGGAAGTGCAACTACTAGTGACTTTGCTGCAGCATCTAGATCAGGATACTGGAGTTATCTCTTGAATATTAGCAAAGCAATGTAGCTTGATATTTTCATACTTTGCATCAGAATAGATTAATGGGGGACTTTTGTCCAGAAAATAACTTTAGGAACAGCAGAAAATTAAGGATATCACTTTGAATTAAATATACCCAATCTTTTTTCTTTTTCTTTTCAGTTTTGAAACCTTTCTTGATTTTTCACTTATCTTGTTTTTTTTTTCACTTATCAATACTTCATTGGTCCATTTGTCAAGATTTCCTTGTTTGTACCTAAGTCAATGATGCTCCACTTCATTTACATGACTTTAGTCTACTATTTTATAATAAGTTTTCTAGTTTATCTGAATGTAGATAACCCAGACCATGAGGATCCACTATTTACTATAAACCCCATTTCTGTATACACCACAATAATCCTAAAATGTCCTTTATATTTCTTCAAGTCTTACTTTAATGTGTAATATTTTCTGCGACACTGGAAGGAGATGGAATGAGAGCATTTTCCACATAAAAATGCACATTCAAATTCGCCTAAGGTGTTAACCTTGATTTTTAGTTACCGAAACACACACACACACATTATATGTGTGTGAATTAGAGAGAGAGAGAGCAACTGGGCATGTGCAATGCACATTTAATGAAGAGAGAAGAGAAAGCAACTTATGGGTTCATTCTATTCAAGTGTTGAATTAGAGAAAAAGATATAGTCCAATTTGTTTGGGACTTTAATGAAAGGAGTCAAATTTGATTGGAAGAGAAGGAAAGAGAGTGAATGCAGTAATTAGCCTACTTTAGATAAGTAGGAGAGGGGTATTCCTGGATTAAAAAAGACAGATGGAATAAAAAAAGAATTTTTTAAAAATTTTATAACTGTTATATAAGATTTTAAATCTTGTAGGATAGAGGCATTTAGTTTTTGTTAAAGAATAAGACATCCCGCATCCCATCCTGTCTTGGTCCCTAACCTAGTTAGTGTCCCGATACTTTCTTGGAATGTCTTTTTCTTTAAAAAATTTATTTATGGAGCTTTAGTATTTTATTTGATTTTTAAACATATCTGAACTTTAAAAGTTATATTTTTAATGATAAATTAGATTGATTTAAAATTTATGCTGCCCAAACAAGGATGGGATGAAATGGTTAGGATCAATCGGAATTTCTCTGGGATAGGATGACTGAGATGGCAGTCGTCCTATCCCAAGACTTGAATCACTAGTTATATGCGTGTGAAATAGATTACTTTGGAATTATCTATTAATATTATAAATATCTAAAATCTTTTAAAGAAAAGGTAAAAGAAATAACCTAGAAGGTGAAATAATTAAAGTTGGAAAAGAAATCATGATGAGCACTATTTTTAAGTTATAAAAGGCATGATAGACAGTAAACATGTATTTTCATGTTAAAATTTGAGAAATTCCTGGCACTTTCGTTTATATCTAAAAAAATAATGAATCACTCTGGAGACTTATGAAACATATGATCTTTCTTTTGCACACATGGACATTTTGGGGATTTTGTTTATTTAGATTGTTTATATAAGAAAACAGTAGAATAATAATTGTTCTTATTTTTGACAAAAATGGTGTGCTCAAAAGTTGGTGATATCATGAAAACCAAACAATATTTCTTTTGGTTTCTAGGTATTCTTGGAATGCAAGCACAAATTTAGCAGTAAGGTTTTAAAAATATGGTCAATCTTATTTTTTACTTGTAATTTAACAATCAAATCAAGCACAACCGTCATCAAATTGCAAGGCTTTGGTTTAATCATCGAATTTGAGTTAGCAAAATTCTAGAATGTCATCCAAAATGAAATATTTTCCTCTCAACATAAAACTGCAAAAATTCAGAAAAATGAGCAGTGAATAGGTATTTTAGTAGTTGAGTTTCAGTCTTGACCAAAATGTTGTGTTTTTTTGATCAAGGACATGCTGATCCATATCTACCCATATTGATTGTATCGTACCATATTGGTGAGGTTTAGAGTTTCGATTTGGGATGAACTGAATTTGTCTGGACTGATCCGTACTGCTCGATACCAACCTATACTATCTGGTACCAAGTGGTAAAGAGTAAACAAAGAAATGGCCTTGTCTTGGTATGAAGTGCATATCATATCGTGCCGACTCATGTTGTACCAAATCGATAATATATCAGTACGATTTTCGGTACCAGTTTTATGGAACTTAGCTTTGAATTAAATCAAGATTGATTTTGTTGAGACTAGCCAAATCCAGCTGGACTCGGGGCCAGTTCGAATTAGTTTTTGCAGTAGTTCTTGAATTACCCAGTCATTTTGATTTTGGCTAAAATCTCAAACTTTTAGTTTGTCCAGAGCCCTGCCATTCTTGACCAAACTCCAGCCTTTTCTGCAACCGTTCTATTTCCAATTTCTCATCTTCCAAAAACAATCCTCTATTTAATACCTGAAATCAGTATCCTTTACATATCTGACAATAATGCTTAAAGTGGCTTTGGTGCCTTTCTTTAGATTTGATTGCTCTTGTTCTTATGTTTTGCAAGATCCAGATTCTAGACCAACCTGTTGCCTGCCAACACTAGTTGCACTCTCATTATGTTGCTTTGAAACTTGAAATATCTCATACCATTGTTCTGTCACTTGAGTGTTAGTTAAATCTGAAGTGGATGCAGGTCATATATGTAAACGAACCAGGAACCATCTTCTTGTATGCTAATAACTTGAATGTCAAAGTTTTTGGAAAGCTCAAGACATTTATACAATTTTGTTTGCATTTTGATTAATACTTTTCATTCACAACTTGTTTCCATCAGATTTGCATCAACTAGAAGGTTTGAAATTAATATGACCAGGCCGAAATTGTTGGTTGAAATATCTTTTTTTCAAACAGTTAAACCGAAATACTATGTTTTAAGTTTTCATTATATCAAACTTACATAAATAGATGTAATGGACTTGGCTCCAGCATATAATATCCTTGAGTTGTTTTGCAGCTTGTTTTTTTATATATATTTTAAGACAGACAAAAACACAAATGCAGCAATCTCCTTAGAAGCCTGTTGGTATTTAGATTTTGTGCTCATTCTTGAAATAATCCTATAAAGGCATATATTGGATAAGTAAACATAATTGACAAAGATGAAATATTATTCTTTGCTAACATTTTCTTTAGATCAATATTCTACATCTATCTGATTCCATTATACAAGCACATGATACTACTGAAATTAAAATGCCCTGAGGTGTGTTCAGTTGCTCAAGCACATTTTGAGCATCCAAGAATTTGAACTGGTGATAGCTAATGCATGAAACCTCTCTGTGTGCATGATTAGATGTTTAAACATTTGTATAATCAGTTGAGTTGCATAGTTTATCTTTTACCTGACCTTGCTATTGAAACTGCAACCATTTAAACAATGATACTTAATGATCAATTTTAAGCTTACAATTGGTATCACGATAAATCAACTCCAGGTTCTTGCTTCTCCAACACAACTCTAACATTACACTTTTCTTCATGCCATATGTATTTTAATTGGCATATTTCTGACCTGTAGCGTAATTCAGCTAAATAGCTAAATTACACTATTTCATATGGCGTCCAGGATGGTTTTGCAGTTGGTAGGGTCATATGGTTTGAGGTGTCGGGTATGTCATCATAGCATCAGTGTTAAATAGCGTCTCACAATATAGTTGTTAGGGTATCAAGCAAACCACCAGTGTGGTTGATAAAGTGATATCTGACTTACACTTTCTTGGGCTACAGTCAAGGTTTCATTATGAAATCAATATTAATTGAGCTGACAATATGTCTTATATTAATGAGCCTTTTAACTTCAAAAGATAGGACAAAGTAGTCAGATCCATGTAATTCTATCTCTGGCTTGGTTTGCAAAATTTTCTTCTAATCTTGTTTTATTGTTGCAGTGAAACTTGGAATGTTTGTCTGTTTGACGAAGCTTTTACAGAAGAAAATTTGAAAGGAAATAAAATCTTTGCACCATTGACAAATCATTATCATCATCCCAAACATCATATAACTAGATTGTGTGCATTTGGCTTGGCTTATACTTGCATCTTGTGTGAATTTGACTGCATGATCATCAGTGGTATTCTTTAACATTTGCAAATGAAATAACATTTTAGATTCATGTTTATTGAGAAAATATACAAATTTGCTCATTCTTTGTATCATTGTGTTCTATATTGAATCCACAAAGTCAGCCAGCCATTTCTTGGTTTTGCAGTACATTTACATGATCAGAGGTGAGGAACTCATGCGGCTGGCAAGAGACTATATCAAATATCTTTTGGGGGCTAAGAAAAGTGTGCGGTTGACGCGTGCCATGTATCAATGGCAGAAGTTTTATGAAAGTATAATCAGAAAGGAGGTGGTGAGGGAGGATTGGTTGGAACGAGCGATTATTAGGACGCCCACGTGGTGGCACAAACCGGAGCTTTGGCGACGTCTAGTGGAATCTTACTATCGTGACTATAAGAGACAACAAGAAAGAGAACGAGAATCTTAATCTCTCATATTCTTTTTTGATACTTTTTTCTTCCTCCCAACCTTTCAAGGGTCTGCTGAGTTTTCTGGATGTAATTAGGAACCAACAGCATAGTTTTTCCAAGGCCCTGTATGGATCTGCATACTAGGTTAGCCTTTGTCCATATGGGAAAATGGGCTCGGTTGTTTGGAGACTATCATTTGCTCATTTTATTGAAATGTCAATGTTTTGCAGAAAAATGCAGTGAAGCTAGGTATGCTCTTTCAAGGATTTCTGCAGTTCCTGCTCTAGTTACTCGCCTTTGTATATGATTTTGCTCTTTTTGACAATTAGAAGTAGCTTTTGCTTACCATGCTTAAAATCTTTATATTTGATGCGGATTAATGTTTTATCAGTGTTGGCATTCTGGCATGATGGTATCCATGCAGGTAGCAATGAAGTCTTGGATGAGCAAATATTACAACAGCTCTCTCTCTCTCTCTCTCTCTCTAACAATTGATTGGTTTGTTTGCTGCAAGTGAATTTTAAGTGCTGGTTGTTTGTAGATCCTGTCATGAAGCAATCTATTTGTTTTGTCAGGCATAGCTTACATGATGTGCATGCCAAGGGTGGTTCCTGGCTTCGGTTTAGGAGCTAACAAAATGTTTCGATATGAGTCAGCATGGCCCGGGAAGGCCTGCCTTCTACTCCATTAACGGGTGGGACTTGCGCAACCCACACGTCAGTTTGCTTTGGCTCCTATTTTCATGCAATGTGAAACACACCACTTCTCCAAACTCTTTTCGTTAACCAAACTTTAGCTAGAGGCTACAGCAGCAGAGGTGATTTCTGGCTTAAGCCTGGAAAATTTACAAGTACTACATTGAGGTGATTACTGGCTTAAGCCCGGAAAATTTACGAGTACTATAATTAATCTTTAGAAGGTGCTGAATTTGCATCGCTTGCCCAGGATTGCAATTCCATGTCACAATTTAGAATAGCCAATATTGGCCGACTTGATGTTGGTCTTTGACTTGACAGCAATCCAGCCAATGCGGAAGACTCATCTACGCTGATGAGACTCGAGAACGAAGCATGATCTCGGCAAACTACTTTTTTCTCGCCTTCCTCCCTGTCAACAGTTAAGCAAGTGCCGCTCCCAGAACAGATCAAGGTTGGGGGGGGGGCGCAATTCAACTTCCACTCTGGTACTAATATTACAATTAGAAAAATATATTTCCCACACCTTCTAGGAGGCATTCGGAAGGAAAATGAACGAGAAAATTTTCTGCACCTAGAGCCGAAAGACCTCCAGTGGTCCTCATGGAAGTGCCGTGTCTGGAAATTACGTTAAGGCAAGCAATGTCTTGCACTCAGTCCAATCCCATCTCCTACTAGATATCGATGATCAATCACGTACCATGCAACGCACTCAATTTCAGAGTTGTTTGGTAGAAATATATTAGAAAACGAGATGGATGGACCAAGAAAGTTTTGGTTCATCCGCCTTTACAAATGTTAACTCAACAGTTAAAACTATTAAATTGAGATAAAGATATACTCGTCTTTAAAAACTTGCTACATAAACTTTCAGAAAGAATTCGAAACAAATAGAAATCTAAATTTTGTCCAAGCATGCACCTTTGCTAAAATATTGCTCAGAAAAAAGAGGGTGCAGGGGGAATCAAAATTTGAGATATTGAACGATTAGGAAGCGAACGATTGATGTACTTACTTAAATTAAAAAAGAAAAAAGAAAATAGGGACATAAATGTACATTAAAGTTGCTCGATACAATTCTCAAGAAGTGTGTCAATGGTGCCCAAATTTGAAATCCTTGAACATGCAAATCTTGCAAATTTTATTTTCTTTATAGATTAAACCGCACATCCTTACAACCAGCATGCAAATCTTCCCACTCCTACAGCAGGCTTTTAAGTGGTTCAGGAAAATATTCAGAGAGTATCGAATACCGAGCAATCACTCCTAGGAAAATCCTCTCACTTTTTGAATTTCTTGGTGACGAAAGGGACAACACTACTCAAATATCGCTCGTGTGATTTATTTTTTTCAAAAGATTTCTATGATTTTGAGACCAGGATGGGACAAAGCCCAACTCAATGCTAATGATGCCATGACTTAACCATCCAGATTACCACCATGGGCATATGAGGAGGAGGAGGCCCTGATACAAGAGTCACAGCTCAATCAACTTAAAAGCTTGAACTATTAAATCAGTGTGCTTCTCAAGGTAAAAGAAAGAAACCATAACATTATGTGCTCTCTTTTTTTAATATATAGGATGACCTATTTTTAGGTGAGTAATAAACAGGACACAAATGGCATGGTCATTAAAATAGATGGCATCTTGATTTGAGGGTATGAAACACATCGATAAAGAAATTCCAAGTTGCAAAACTTCCACCGGAGATATGCTTGACCTTAAAACAACATTTAGAATGAATAAACCCCTCCATGTTAGGACTAGACTGAAAATTACGAAGGCATGCCTGGACAATTAGATGCACGCCGCATTGTCCATCAATATTTTTGTTTTTTTTTTTTTTTTGACTATACAGCTCAGATATTTTTGAAAACCATATTTTTTAATATTTTTTTCTCAAATGCAATCCTACAATGTCATCATATAATGCCCTTATATTTAATACAATGTCCTTATGCCATTAGCGTTACTATTGTTTACAACAGCAAAAAGAAGAAAGAATTATAGTTTCTTTTTTATTATTCTTCTTTCATTCATTACGCGTCTACTAAATGTCTACTAAATGGGGGGAATCAAGATGACCCAATTCTTGTTCTTAAACAAATTTTATATTCTTATTTATCGACTGAGTGCCCGTTTATAACCAAAAAAAAAAAAAAACACATCAAAGATATTATCTAGGGCTCAACCGTGTTTTAAGGTGCCCAATGATCTTAAATATTTGCAGCTAACTAAAAAATATCTATAAAAACTATTTCACACTTTCACTTTAATGTTTTAGAAGTAGAGTGTATGCAGGCTCATTTCGAAATTATTGTTCATGAAAATCCAAACTCATTAAAACATTGGGTTCCATTGCATGACATCATTATAACAAATGAAAGAAACCAGCTCTATATCTTTGACTTTGGAGATACGGACACAATTTTTATTTATTTATATTTTTTAATAGGAGAATTCTGATACAAACCTCAAATAGCCACCTGGTGAGCTGGGCAAAGCTTAATTTTGGACTATGTCTATGTTGGCATCGGCTGTATTCCCCACAAAATAAATCTGGGCGTGGAGAGATGATAGAAATTCATAAAATCACAAGTTTCCAAAAAGTTACTCTTCTGCATAGAAGCTCAAGAAAGTTTATATTTAAAATTTTACTGTTGCAGCTCTGCTTTCCAACTGATCAATTATTGCCTACACGAACATCCCGTCTAGAGATACTTCATGGTACTCTTTGTTGAGGTAGATGGTACTCATAAATTTGACAACCTCCATGGTTACCAACTGGGCGAAGTCCACATCTGATGGGCTAACAGTTAACAGCTAGGAACCACCACTGCCAGCGGCTGCGGCTTCCTGAGCCTTTTTCTCCTTCTGCTTTTCCCGGCGCTTCTTGTTTCTCAATGCATTTTTGCTCACTTCTCTAAATCCATGCAAGTACATTGATAGTTAGCAACCTACCAACAAACATTATATATAGAGAGAGAGAAAGAGAGAGAGAGAGACTCACTCCGTTGGAGCAATCCCCCCAAAGAGCTGCAATTCACAAAAGTGAATCGTTAGAATGTCTTAAATATATAGCTGCCGGTAAAACTGCAAAGTTATTGTGCCTATTTTGAATGACAACGCTATCCTAATTTGTGAAATTACAGCCAATATGCAGGAGAAATTTTGGTGGACAATATATAAAATAGATGAGAAAGTTACTAGCGTTATATCAAAAATGCCAATGAAAGCTATTAACGATAGAAGGGTCAAAAATTCAGCAGTGCATAGAAGCATATATGAACATATTTAGTATTAAAAGAAATGAAAACCAAATTTAGTTTAGTAATGGCCAAAAGGTAAGCCAATCTAATCATTTTCATTATCAATCTAAAATGCTAAAAAAATTACTGAGAATCTGAGATAAATATATGAATCAGGTGAAAATAAATATTTCTGTTTTTTAGGTTGTACAGGTGAAAATGGATTAGATTTATCCATTCAGATCTGTTTGTGTCCAAATCTATCAAGATAGGGATACATACTATAGCATTTGACCAGTACGTGTATCTACTTTTGTAGCCACCAAAGTTATGGATATGGATACCTCATGATCTAACTCATGTCCAAATTTCTAGTTCTGTTTGCAATCCAGTTGATGTAGCTTGCGTAACTCAGAAAATTAATCTTTTTCCAATGCAATAATAACATGTTTGATTTGATCCATTGCATCCCTCATAATCAGTTTTTTAATGAAGATGTAACTATGCAGAAATATTATGATCCACAGAAAAAGTCAGAAATTTAATTCAATGATATTTTATCTTTATTGCATTTGAATGATCCTTTGTTTGTTTTATAATAAAAAGAATAAAAAAGTTTACATACTTGGAACGAGTTAAAAATATAAAATAGAATTATATTTTAACCATAAAATTTAACAATCAAATTTATATCCATATTAATATCTGCATTTGCCAGCATTCACTTCCTATTCGAATACATGCTCAACTCAACTAAGCCTTTTCCCAACTACATGGGGTTGGCTACATGAATCTGCTTCCTCCACTCTATTCTATTAAGACTAAATCGATACTCAAATTATAAATAGTTATATCTTTTTTTATTATTTCTTCTATGTTAGTTTAGATCTACCTCTATCTCTAAACTCCGCCAAGGCTAGTCCCAAGCCCGGCTAAAGAAGGAGGATTGCATTAAATAGTTGACAGCCAATGTAAAACTCCATCAAATCCCCTAAAACAATTCTATTCGAATACATCTAAAACAAAAATAGGCAAGTTTTAGCACCGATTAATATCCATATCTCTATTCTTATTTGCCGGATAAAAAAATACATTGTTGTCCTATTCGGATTTGGTCTGTTTTCAGCTCCACTAGGATGTCATGAATGTTAGGCAATAAATAGATTCCAAAGATGGTACTGGCAAGGATGGCAACGTTCAGCAGATGCGAGTACAAGTAGGAAAGTATAGAGGGGCATGCATCGAAAGGTACAGAACACTCACCAATCAAAAACATTGTGACAGCAGATCAAGAGTGAGATCGCATGAGAAAATGCAAAAAGTATCTAAGCATGACTTGATAGCGAGAAGAGAAACCTAATAGCGTTGGTTTTCATTTTTTAGGAACGCTGAGATAGTATTGGTGGAACAAAAAACTTGGAATGACTGTGGTTTCAACAAAAGCTTGCCGGCTAAAATTACAGGGCTCTCTTAAAACTGTAACACTTCCTGATCTTCCTGTTCCTCATTACACACGACTACCACTAAATGTCATAGAGAAAAGTGGGGACTCAGAAGAACTGAGGATCTACTAATATGTCAAAGCAATTCAAGAATTTACCATGGCCCATAAAACAAATAAAATTCCCTAAGAATACACAGAAGATAGCACTGCTTGCACATTTAAAATATAAAAACATGACAATCATGACATACATCCAAATTGATATGCCGTAGAATAAAACAAAAGTGCATAGATTTATGAGTGATGCATCGTGTTCCAACAACTCTAAACCACAGTAGCCATCCACCCATGTCATGAACTCCATTCAACCCCCAAGTAGTGGTAGCCCCAATTTCCATTACAACAACCATAGTTGGAATGGAGAGGGTAGTTGAAACAGAAAGCTTTATGGAATCTTAGTTTCTTAAGGATTCTCATTTGAGACCTGGCCCACGAATGTAGTTCCAACCAACTTGATGACCATCCAATTCCAATCTGGTACGCCGTCTATCTATGAGAACTAACAACAGCACAATAGTCTAATCCACTCGCATTATTATTTGAATATGAGATTCTTTTTTTTTTTTTTAAGGAATTGACAAGATGGAGCTGTGGCTGCATAAAAACAACTGCAAATCCAATTTGGGGCCTATTGGTCCTTTAACTCTTAAATATTCTTCAATCTGGGAAGACATTGCATTTCCAGATTTCTAATGGATTTTAACTTGCAGAAGAATAAGAATTTCTTCTTAAAACTCTTCACTTTACTGTCTTTATTATTCTTATATTTTCTTTCTAAGTTTCATTTTTTGGTTTAAAATTTTTTATTGGAACTATGCCAACAACACTGCCAGTGTTGCATGCACAACCAGGCTTCATCTACTTGTATAGGTGGGTATGCAGGGACAAATCAGTTAAGACCACAGTATACATACATAAAAATATACAAACAATCTTTCAGTCTGCTTGTAGAACAAATACTAGTCATTTTGAGATGAAAGAGTTGCCTCTCTTTTGTCCTAAATTTGAAGTTATCAAAAGAGCAAGTAAATCAGAATAACCAATGTATGATGGACTAAATGCATACCTCTGCTTGAACCGTAGCAGCATTCTTAGCATGTGGTGGACGATAGGCAGCAGGTTTTTGCACAGCATTTGCAGAGATCTTAGTGGATGCTGGTGATGATTTAGGATCTTGTGCTAAAGCAATAAATGAACTCGTGAGCCAAGCATGCATGAGATTTATAGTTATTATGACTTAGGAAAATAAAATAACCTTGTTTCTTTGGTTCATCAATCTTTAAAGTACTGACAGACTTCATGAGATCAGTAATATCACCAAACTTTTCAGGTGCTTCCGGCTTCCAATCGGCCTGTATGATTATATCATTCAATTATATATTGTTAAATGATTTTGATGTGCTACTTACTGAAGACCAACTCAATGTATAGCATGACCATGCAGAGTTGGAGGAAAATTTGGGACTACTCAAGAAAATGATAGACAGACCTGATACAACTTGTCGAACATCTTTTTAAAATACAAGGAGCCATTGTTATGGAATATTTTAATCCTTCAAGGATAAAGTAGAGCCATGTTAATCAAAATTCATTTGGCTGAAACTATTGATAAATTGAAGGTGCAACATACCCATTGTCTATTTGTAATCTTGGTGCTGTTGTCGCTGTCATGAAATAGCATCCATCAGGAGACCATTCACTTGTCACAGAACATTCTGCCTTTGTTGTTCCAAGACACTTCTTTTCCAAATAATCCCAGAAGGCCTGAAAAAGATACAAAGCACTCAACTCTGATGTATAGGAACTATGAACCAAAAAAAAGGTGGTTGTTTAAAAAAGTTCATTGACCGTCATGTATTCTGAGGACACAAAAAAATTTGTCCTGAGACTTAAAAGTACACCCTTGGACCAAGACTGGGCCTAAGAAGTTGAAGCCTACACAAGTTTAGAATGGTTAGCCTTAGGATTTTGACAAGATTTATTTTCAGCAGATTCTCAGCCACATCCAGCCCAAGTAGAGCTCAAAAATAAATAGAGCTGAAGCTTATTGTATTCAGGTCTGTTTCAAGCTGGCTTGTGTAAAACTACCCTGGCCTGCCCCACTCTATCTTTGATAGGGCCTTCAATTAGGCTTTCTGGCCTAACGACTCTGGTTGGGCCAAGTTTTTTTCACTTTGAATTGGACCAAATGCGAGTTCTTTAGATTTTAGCAATGGCACAAGCTAACCTGCTAACAGAGAACATGCATATTTAAAATATGTATTTTATATAATATACTATAACTTTATAAGTTGTATAAACTTTTAAATTGAAAGAACCTAAATAAAAGATAGAGGAATTAGATTTCAGAGAATCCTAAAACTAGCCTAGAAGATTGCCACGTGACTAACACCAACTAGAGCCACCCCCTCTCTGTCTGTCTCTCCCGCCTCTCCTCATCCCCACTACCTTGACCAACCATTGCTTGACCTTTGTTGGCAATCAGAATTATCCTCCATCACACTCTACTAGGTTGGATAGGGTTAGGCCAAGCCAACCCAATATATCGAGGTTGGATCGGTTGGGCCTGGGTCATCCATTCTTTGATCAGGTTAGGCTCAAGCCAGGTATTTTAATCCTGGGGTCAAGCTAGGCTAGGCTTGAGCTGGATATAAGATATTGGCCTTGATTGAACGCAGCAATCTTGAGTCTAGTTTCAGACTGGAAAAGTCCTAAATCCAATGTTAAATAGATGCAAACATGAGAATGAGAAGTGAGATGAGCATCTAAGTACATGATTCAACAAGAGCAAAAGAACAAAATACAGGGGGTGCATAGGAGAAATGTGCAAAAGACAATATTTTTCATTAAATAAAAAAACTAATTGTTCTTCATAGAACCAAAAAAAGTTAGAGATTAAGTTGTTTCCTTTCTTAAAAATCAACAAGTGTTTCTTTAATGTTACTTCTAATTTATTAGTTGTTGGTTATATCCTATGAAGACAATTATGTCATTCTTGATTCTATAGGTTAAAAAAGTGCTCACAAAGACAATGATTGGCTTGTTTGTTCATAACCATAAGTGTGCCATGTCCATTGCACATGAAAGTGGACAGTCGAGGGTACCAGGTTGGTTGTAGAATATCCAAGCCAAGCCCATTCAAAACCTAGTCTTTAGTGGCATTGTTTGTATTAGTGCCTTTCTCCCTAAGCTTGTGACATGCCCCATGATCATCTCTTGGAAAGAAAACAAAGATTTATTTCCACTAAACTTTTCTTTCTGGGTGGTTGAGAGATATCCATGGTAGAGTTGTGCATGGCCTATTCAAAAGTTTCAAAGTTTCATTATTAGTACCAAGTGTTTTATCTAAGAACTTGTTACTTGTCACATAATCTCTGGAGAAGGGAACACCTTCCTTGCAAGATTCTTTGTTCCATGTGCCAACATTGTCCACAGTGATCCTGGTCACTGGAAAACACAAATACTTGGCGGGGATTTCTAGCTCAAGTAGCTGGTCCACCATTACCACCTGGCCCATCCCAACAACCCCTGGATCTACATTTAACCATCAACAGAGGGCCAAAAGTAAGTTCATTCACAACTGGGACATAAATCTCTTTTTTGCTATTGTTTTCCTCCTCGACATTCATCTTTTTTTTTTTCCTTTTAACAATGGTATCACCTAATGATTGACCTCCATGCTCCATGTTAGCTTCTTGTTGTTCATCACCTATTTCTATTCTTTTCTCCTGGTGAAAAACCAATGACTCATAATGCCTAGATCACACTTGTTGTGCCTGTGATGAACTTTTCCACAACGATAACCACATAGAATATTTTTTTTCATATCACAACCAAACTTGTATTCCAGACTCAGGATCCAATTAGGGTATCAGTTCTCAAAGATTTTTGAAGATCAACTTGTACACACTCTTGCATATTACTTCATTTTCCCTATCAGCAACAATACCAGACTTTAAAGCTTAAACATTCTTTAAGATAATGATTCTTAGAATATCTTCTTCCCAGCATCCAAATAGGAGAATGTGTAATCTTACCCATAATGGTTGAGTTGCAAAACCTGCATTAGAAGGCTGGAAATCCTTTTTCCACCTCTCTAGACTAAAAATTCCTGCATTTTTCACCCAAAGAACTTGAGGAAAATCCTTTCATTATCATCCTCCGTCTGAAATTTAAAAATATCTGAGCCACGCTCCATAATGTTTGCCACATCATGGTGTTAAACTTGCCATAAAGATGCAATAGCTTCTGCTAAGACATAATTATGTAGCTGAGACCTTGAAACTTCATGAAAAACACTTCTTATCTCCCTGCTTTTCTCCAGTAGCTCTTCCCATACCATGACTGAATCAGGGTATAAAATCTTGAGCATCTAAACATTTGCTTTTGTTAATGTGGTGTATACCAGATTGGCTTGAATTTTCTTTCCCACAACCTGTCCCATGTAGAGGTCTTGGCTTAAACTATGTCCTCTACTTGGCTTCACCTTGCACAACCTTTGATGCAGTTCCATCCCCAAACTCCTGTTGCATCAATGGTTAGAAGCAGTTGCCCTGGTGACCGCTAGCAACTCAACCCGCCAGATGGAGGAGCCTACTCCCAACCCTCTCCTCACTTCTCCTACCTATTCAAGCAAGGGGGCCAGATAAACAAAGAGTAAGAAAGACTGATGAAAAAGGGGCATAACAGAGAGGGGAAAGAATAGGTTTATGTGGTTTTCAACCTGATCTTTAAAGGTATACCATAAATATAGAAGTTTGCACTAGATACATAAGGTGTTGGGGTTTCTCGTTCACGCCTGACAGCGCAGCAGAAGCGTGCGGATTTTATAAATTTATTAATGAGATATATTTGCATAACACCCTTAATAGTCAAGATCTCCTTAACGGTAACAATCAAATAAATTAATAGTAAATATAGGATAAGAAGAATACCTGTAACGCTAAATCCAATATGTTAAAATATCCACAAGGTACCCAAGTATTCACCCTCCAACGTTGATCCACAGAGGAACTAGGTTCAAGACTCTAGCTCCTTCAAAACTTTGATCCTTGATACTTTAATCCTTTTAAGAGATTTGATTGGCTTGCTTTCTTTCCCTTTTAATTTTTTCTCTTACAAAAATCCTTCAAAGCTTCTTCTCTTGAAGAAGACCTCCTTGTCCTGCTTCACAACAAGACAATCTCTTGTCTTGCTTTAGGATAAGACAACTTCTTGTCTTGAAAAAGACCTTGTCTTGGTTTAGGACAAGACAACCTCTTGTCCTGGACCTCCTTGTCTTAATTTAAGACAAGACCTATAAGAGAAATAAAAGAGAGATGGGAGTTGATTTCTCTTCGGATGGATTATATGCATCATGAACCCCTTAAGGCACTATCCACATGCCTCATCCCACCTCATCATGATGAGGCGCTAAGGGGAGAGGCGCATATGAAAGTACGAAAAGGCACATATGAGAGAGGGAAAAGGCGTATCCATTCAAAAGACTTATCCGATAAGCCTTATCCATGCACCATCATCCTTCTCACGCTGATAAATTTTCCATACTTATTTCATGATAATGTCCAAAATAAGACACTATCCAATGGTCCAAATTAAGACACCATCCAATGGTCCAGATCAAGACACCATCCTATGATCCAAAATTAAGACCCCATCCAATGGTCCACATTAAGACACCATCCTATGATCCAAAATAAGACACCATCCAATGATTCAAATTAAGACACAATCCAATGGTACAAATTAAGGCACCATCACCAATGGTTGAAATCCTTCATCCAGGGAGCCATCCAATGGTATAGATCGAACTACTAACCAATGGTCTAGATCCATGATCCAAAGAGCCATCCAATCGTCCAAATAAAGCCAATTGGGTTTCAACTCTTAGCCAACCTACATTAGGTCATGATTTAATCATATTAGATTAACCTAATACAAGAATCAGATTCAAATCCAATTCAAATCAGAAGCTAGGGTTTGCAACACGTGCTAGCATGTTTATCCTACAAAATGATCTAATCCAATTAGACCCTTGATCAGTTCCTTTGTGTGTGACCCATTATGTTCCATATCTAGCCAACAATAGGTATGGATACAAGTTGACCTATCATGATTAGAACATTTCTAATCCTTATATATCCAATCAATGCGATTCGAACTTGACAATTAGAACCCTTTCTAATTGTTGATCAAATCAAATTCTTTAATCCAATTAAACCTACAAGACAAGATTGACGTCTAGCAACGTATCATGTACCCGAAAGATATGAAATTGGGTGGATATACCAAACATACCCTTTAATGGCAAATTACCGTGCAATTCAATCCTTCAATCATACTGCACTCCGAATAAGTATACGAGTATGGATCAATGTCAAACTCTATTACTTATTCATGTCTCTCTTAATCTTCTAATGATAATTCAATTAATAAAATATTAGAAACTCTTTCTAATTTTTTCATTCTGCTTTGATCAAAGATTTCCTGAATCATCATAAGATTAGAGCAAATAGAATGCAGTCTTCTCCTACTAGAAGTGATTGATTCTTTATTGATATACTCACAATCTTCGTACACAATCTACCACATCCAGAATACCTAGTACACAACTTAATATTGTGAATGAGTGTAAACCAAAACATAGATTCATGTGCACAAGATACTATGGTGATCTCAGGTCTAAGAATTACTTGCACAACTCCCACTTAGAGAATCATCTTTTGACAAATAAGTAAGCATCCATAAGATGTTCTCTTGGTAGATCAATTCAGTGAACTCATTCCTCTAATGAGCACCCACATTTTTGTATTAGTATCGCACACAAGTATTTGTAGATCAATCACCCTCTACATCGAGCATACATAAGAAGTGTCAGTCTTTTCGATAGCATTGATCCCAGACTCAATGTCCCATCGACTGAGAATGTTCTAAATTAGGATTTTAAGATTTTAGATCTCACTGGCATGATCTCATCATTGCGCTAAAACCATTATCCTAATATATGGGGTTCATCATAATTATAAGAAGCAACAAATGATAAAACATAATGCATTTTATTTATAACCAAAATGTCATATACATGATTTGGAAGAATAAAAGAAACCCTATCGCAATATAGATTACGATTGGCTTTTAGGACATAACTCTTTCATAAGGATACTCTTGTTGTCTACTCATATACTACTTTTCTTATTTTTTTCCCAAAAAAATGACACCAAAGAAAATTTCTTGCCATGCAATAGTGCAAGATCATATTATTTCAACATCAGTGTTCCTTAGGAATGAATATAAATGTTGGCCCTCAAAGACATTATGGAAGGGGGATGCCTAATACTAGTCACTGCTATCACTATGTTTTTTCTTAAGACTTGTTGTCTTCTACATAAGATTAAGATTTGTATTGCAATAACACAAATCAATTCAGTTAAGATCTACAATTTGATCAGATGCAAGTATGATGCATCAAAATTATGTCAAAGAATATAAAGGATGACCAAAACATGAAACAAGATTAGCAATGAACATTATAAGGATAAATAGCAAATGAAAAATCACAGAAAGTTCCCTTTGACAAATGAAGTTGCTAAAATAAGAGATATATAACTAGTGAACAAATGATCAAGTATATACGAAGTTGTAACTGGTAAAACAGGTTAGCAAGCTACAATATAAGGATACATTTCTTGAGTTGGACTCATTTTATTGTGTCCAAGGTTCGTTACAGCAACCTTACAACAAGAACATATTATTCGATATTTGAAAAAAAAAGTCTCCTAGCTAGTGTCCAGAAATTTGGCATTAGCTGATATCTAGAAAGTGAAGAATGAGCATGCGACTGCCAGAATGTTGTGTCAAAGCGAGAATCAGTCCAAAGACATCAAACTTCTAATAGAGGCTGTCATATTGTTAATAAATATATCATATATTAACAGTAAAATATCAGTAAGTAAAGTAAAAATGTATGTTAAAATCAAGATCCCATACTTAACACAGAAAAAGTAGTTATAGACATACCATATCACCAGGCAAATTACCAAAACCTGCCAAACATATAACTGTATAAACAAAAGTTAAGGCAACAAGTTCGGATATAAGAAACAAATGCACCTCAATCTCCATATTACAGCTACAAATCATTCAATAAAGATATATTGTTTTCAACAAGCCTTGACAGTCCATGACCTCAATTGACATGCTGACTGCAAGTAATATTTCTCAATGATTTTATGCAGAAGGATACATCTTCCTTTTGGGTTCCACCTTATTGTGTTATAAGGACCTTGACCAAGATCAAGCAGCGGATTGCATTTCTTGTCAAAAATTGTAGCTTTTGCAGGCATGACTGAAATGGGTAAAGGAACATTACAGCAAAAGCAAGATATGTATCATGCAATAAATTAAAGCAAATGAGATTCAGAAAAGGGAATAGAAATGAAAGAATTGAGAAGTTACATCCATAAACAACAGCAAATTCAGAACCCAAAGTAGACCACTGGACATCATGAACAGGCCCATCTTTACCTGTGATCCATTGTTATGATCAGCAAAGCTACATGAATACATGGACAACAGTGACTGTAAGATTTCGAAATTTAGAAAAATGAAACATACGCAGAGGAACAAGCCCTTCATGAGTTCCATCAGTTGTCAAATAATTCAATTTAGATTCACCATAATAACTCTGGTTGCTTTTATCCACATCAGACTGGGCCACAACAAGAAGCCCTGTCGAGCCACAATTCCAATGCAATTGCACAGTAGAACAACGGAAAAAGCTTCGCCTGGCAACAGGCTGAGCCTGTGCATCCTTATTACAAGAAAAGATTTGAACACTGGCTGGGATACCCTGAGCAAAAGGTTGATGTCAGATGCAAGTTTCTTACGAAATGCTTACCCACATAGACTACGATAACTGACCTTAGATTCTGCCACAAATGCTGCAATATGTGACCCAGGAGCCTTGGAAAGCTCCACTGCAGCCACACCAGGTATTTTTAACCTGTAAGTGACTCCTTTGGAAAAATTCTTGGCATCAAAAATTGTACCTCATTTGTGGCCATCCGGCAGGCAATAGATTCATCAGAGCTAAATTGAATCGATGGCCTGAGGAATTAAGTATCAAACCATTAAATGAAACATTTCATGATCAAAATCTCTAGAAGCAAAAGTATGGTAAATAAGGTGTTTTAACAGACCATGTGGTTTTAGACATATTTTTTGAAATTGTTGATAAACAGGAGTAGCAGTGTCTACTTCCCACAAGACAACGTTTTTATCTTGCGGCGTAGTGGATTTCTGGAATGTCTGAAGGTAGGTTCCACATGGAGACAGAACGGCAGCAAGGAGAGAAGGAATCTCAAAGGATCTGATCTCAGTGAACCTAGAGCAATCATAAACACCAACAGTGGAGGCGCTTTTGATCACCATAAGCCTGGACCCGTTTTCACTGAACTTTGCCGACGAACAGGGAACTCTCTCAAGAGTGACATGAGGTTGGCCGTTACTAAATGGGGGTCCTCTCCAAATTGTGAACCCTTCGGGCTCTCGAGCTGAAGCAATCACGAAAAAAAAAAAAAAAGTAAGAAATAAAAAAACAATAAGAAAAGTTAGCACAAAAACTTCAGAAAGTTACCTAAAATCTGCAAGCTTGGTGATTGATCCACGGACATTATTAGCTCTGAGTGTTAATTTAGACCTCAACGGTCGAGAACGGAGGGATGGATGGATGCCAACTCTGAGCAGTCTCCAATTTATTTCCCCTGAAGTTGAGGATTACGATTCCAGTGCCTGCTATTCACAAAGGGTTTGACTTCACCCTAAAATGACAATAACCTGATGATAAAGCTAGCTATGGATCGGTGCAACGTTTTAAGTTCCGCCATGGCATGAGATGAAAACAACCAGATATGAGATGAAAACGAAAACCATGACATAAATTAATCATAAAATATGGATGCTTTTAAGTGCATAATACTTCACAGTGGGCGAGTTGATCTGCTAAAAAAGGGATAAGCAAGAAAGAAAACTATTTGCTATCTGAGAATCGTGGTTAAATCGGACCTTCGATATATCATTTAGAGGGAGAAAAACCTGACCTGAAAGGCTGCGATCCTTCCTTTGATTTTGATGGAAAGAACACCGCACGCAGAGCGAGAAGATAAATTTTGCGGAAGAAAGAGGGAAGTGTTCGGGGTGCCGCACCACGAGATCTGCTTAAGAGTCTAGGGAGAGGGGAGTAGGGTTTAGCACTTGGTTAAAAGATGCGTTCAGGCCTGGTGGCTTTAGGCCCAACAGGTACAATGCCTTCGAAATTCTACATTGACTGCATCATTATATTTTATTGATTAATATTTTAAAAAATATTAAGATACTTTTACAATTTGGAAAGAAAAAATTATGATATTCAATTTTAAACTTATGATATCGCATTTAGTTAAGACACCCATTTAGAAAGCAAAAAAAAATTACGATATCCTAGTTTTAAACTTACGTAGTTATAAAATTAAGACAGCAAAAAAAAAATTATGGCATCCTAGTTTTAAACTTACGACACTCTAGTTCTAAACTTAAGATATCCGTTCAAAAAGGTATCTATCCATAAATTCCAAAAAAAAAATGTCTGGTACATTAATGCACATTTAGCTTTTTTTTTTTGAATTTGTGTATAGACACGTTTTTTAAGTGGATATCGTAATTTTATAACTATAGTGTCAAGTTTAAAACTGGGTGTCGTAAATTTTTTATTTTGCTTTCGGGTATCTTAATTTTATAACTATGTCCTAAGTTTAAAGCTAGGTATCGTAAATTTTTTGCTTTCTTAATGGTGTCTTAATTTTAACATGACGTGCATTAATATTTATTTTTTTAAAATTTATGTACATACACATTTTTTAAAAGGTATAGTAATTTTATAACTACAATGTCGTAAGTTTACAACTGGGGTATCGTCATTTTTTTGCTTTCTAAATGGGTATCTTAATTTTATAACTACAATGTCGTAAGCTTAAAATTGGGGTATCATAAATTTTTCCCTCAGACTGTCGTAGTGTTGTCTTAACATTTTTTAATGGGTGTCGTATGGACCAATAAAAAGGGACGGTGCAGCCCACATAGGACTTATTATCTTTTCCTAAGATAAATGTATCGTAAAAGACTTGCCGCGTGGAAAACACTTGCTGCACCGGACGGTGCAGCAAGCGCGCAGCGAATGTGCAAACTGACTGCGCATGCCATTGCTGCGCGTGCAATACATAACAAGGCCCATTGAGCCTCAGCACGCATAGCGTGACACGCAGTTAATTCATGCTTTCGGTACATGCTTGCTGCACCATCCTTCGGTATAGGAAAGAAAAAAAATCTTTGTACACCGCTTTCGATGCAGGATGGCTTGTAGGTTCTGTACCACTGATGCATGGGCCCATGCGTAGGTGAATCATCGCATCCGATACAAGCCATTCTACATCAAAGATAATATCTGTGTATCAGGTGCGATGCAGGTCGCATGCAACAACTTGACGATTGGCATGCGGCGCACGTGCGTGGTAAGGACAGAAATATCTTGTTCGCTTTTGGCATGCACAGCGTGCCAATTATCATGCATGATGCAGTACAGCAAGACTTTTCCTTGGATTGTATGCTTGTATGCATATATATGTGTGTGTGTGTGTGTGATTCTACCTCATGGTATGCAACAATAAAAATTACAAAAAAAAAATCCATGTCAGTGAAGTTGATTAGTATGATATACGACGAAGCAATGGTATTGGGTGTCTTAGTAAAAATCTCTTAAATTTAGGGTAATAAAAAAGTTAAAACATTAAAACTATTAATAAATGTTATGGCGGATGAACAAATGATGAGATAAATTTCTTTTGAAGATAAGATAGAGGATAGACAGCAAACAGAATGGTAAAATCATAGAATGTAATTATGTGGTTGATTAATAAATGGCATCTTTGAAATGGGATAATATAGTATAACATTGAAAAAAATTAGAGATGGAAGGAAAACTATAATAAGCCTATAGTAATTAAATTGGTCCCTAAAAAATTCAATTGGTTTTATATCCCATCATTACTAAAGTGGCATTTGATGGACCAATATATGATGTAGCCATGGATCTCATCTAGCCATATTATAAAATGTAGTTCAATACATATTTATCTAAAATAAAGCTTCATTAGTACTAACATAATTAAAATTTTTAACTAAAGCTACTTCCCTGACGCCAATCATTGAGTTTAATTTTGACACATCTTAAATCATTTAAAAAATAGGTTTAATGAGAAAGTTACAAATGATTTATCAAAGATGTGCCAATAATCCAAAAAAAATTTATAAAAAATATTTTTTTAGAAAAATTATATTCTATAAAACTAGAAAATTTATTAACTTTAAAAGATGGCATTTTAAAAGTTTCCTTTTTTATATCAATTATTCATCAATAAGCTTTGAAAACCTTTTTCAATTTTGATTTGGAGGGATTTCCTACTTACCATGGTGTAAAACCATTATTATATAAGAGCTAATTAGTGCATAGTTAGAAGCTTTGAGTATTCCTCAAAAAGAAAAATGTAAGATCAAGACACTTAGGCAGCGTTTGATATGGGGGATAAGAGGGGATATCCAGGAACATATTCCCTAGGGAACCCAGGAACAACTAAAGTTATCCCTTGATGACAGACTTGTAATTTTAAAAAGGTGCTTATTCCCTCAGCTATCCCCTGGATAAATGCTATCCTGTATCCAGGGATAGCTTTTGAGCTATCAAACACTACCAGGGATATCCCCTCTTATTAGCCATAACTTTTGAGGGATAATCCATGGTTATGGTTAACCAATACATTCCCTAGAGAATGCCTGGTTATCCCTCTAAATAAGAGTAAAAAAAAGTTATCCTATGTGCATTTGATATGATCAATGGGATAGCCAAAGGATATCCTAGGGATAGCTAGGGGACAAACTCTATCCCGTACACTTATCAATGGATAATATTTTTCTATCAAACACTACCTTAAAAGAGTTAACATAAATCTAATAGTTATTCTTTTAGGTAGTGTTTGATAGAAAAAATATTATCCATGGATAAGTGTACGGGGTAGAGTTTACCCCCTGGCTATCCCTAATGATATCCCCTGGCTATCCCATTGATCATATCAAATACAAAAAGGTAAATCCATAGGATAACTTTTTTTACTCTTATTTGGAGGGATAACCAGCTATTCCTGTATTTTTTAGAAAATAAATTGAGGGGATAACCCATGGTTAACCATGGTTAACCATGGATTATCCCTTTCGTTAACTTTATTCCCAGCTATCCCTTATAGTTATTGCTTTTGGGAATAAGCAGGGATATCTGGATATCCCCTCTTATTTTTATTTTAAACACTACCTTAGGTTTAGTTAGTTGATTTGCATTAGATTTGATATCAAAGTCTAAAATACTACATGCACATTATAATTCTTATTTTCTCCTAAACTGCTATGTCAAGTTAAATATTTTGAGATAATGAAATAGTTGATCCTTCATATTGCACACTTTATTAGGTTTGATGTGCATATAAAATACACATAATTTAAAAATAATAGGTATATCCCCAATATAGATCGTATCACAATAAAAGAATACCTTTTATTTTTTGTAAGACAGATAATGTAAGTGCATTTAATTTCATGAAAATCATATAATAGAGTCCTAATGTAATTAATTATTTATCATAATATACAATTGAGTTGGTGAGGATGAAATCAAGCTCATTTTCTAACCCATATTTTGGCCCATCGCAAAGAGAACATTGGACATAGAGTGGGTCGGGCCTGTTTAGAGCTCTTCATGAAGAATGGACCGAAAAGGTAAGGGTCCTCTCTTAGACTTTTGTTTGCTTAAGAGACCAAAAAAAAGAAAAAAAGGGAGAAGAATAAGGAAGCTAAAAAGCTAAGATGGTTATATTTTTTACATTAAAACACTGTGGAATAGGATGGGAGAGTGTAGATGAATTGAGCATAAAGAAAAGAAAAAAAAAAAAGCTTTGATTCAGTAAGTCTCATGGGACCAGAAAGAGGAGAGGGAAGGTAGAGTTGAGCTTCTTTGTTTTTATTTCTTTCTTTCTTCCTTTATTTCTTTCTTTCTTTAACAATATCTAAAAGGCTTAGGCCTTCAAAAAAAAAAAACTCCCTTCGAATCTGCCAAGAGTTTAGCTTTAATTAGCCACATAAGTATACAATGATAATTTCTAATAAAATGTTCACAATTAAGAGATAGACAAATGAAGAACGCTACGAGCGAGGAGGGGAGTGGAGGCATCAAAAAGAAGACTTCAATTGGTGAGCCACACTGTTAGCCATGTAGTTATGTGATGATAATTTATAAATGAAAATTGAGTAGGGAGATAGCAAGATGAATGATGATACAGTGAGAATTAAAAGAAGATAACTTCAATTTACGTAGTGAGAGTTAAAGAAGACGCTCTCAATTTAGTAAATTTATGGCCACTAATTAGTTAGCATGATTATATCTGTAATGTCAGGTGCATTAAGATAATAAAGAAAGCCATTAAGAAGATTGTTAGGCTAGAATATTTTAGGTTATATTTACTTATGTTTTCATATACATTCAAGATCCATCTATTGTATAACTGATGTATAATTAAATACGCGTTCATGTAAGTAGGAATGATTGAATTGGATTGATTTTAGGCCAAAATCAAGAAATAATTCAATCAAAATCAAATTTTAAATTATCAATTTAGAACCAAGCCAAATCAAACCGTTCTTATCCTAAACCCTTGTAGAACCAACCCTATTAGAGCTAATTAGTTTTAGGCTAATTGTAGGGTATATAACCTAGAGGTGGGCACTTGGCCATGCCCGGCCCGGCTCGGCCCAGGCCCGCGGGGCCGCTCCAGAAAATGGGCATTATTATATTTAGGGTTTAAATAACTTAATTTAAAGAATTTAATTTTTTTAACTATTATATTAATTAAATTTTATTAAAAAAATTATCTCTATTTATCCTTACGAATCATTTTTTAGTTTTATTTTTTTGATTATTTATACTATTCAACCATTGATCCATCTATTGGATCATTGAGCTACTGATCCAATCTTCTAATTGTATTAAAGTCTGCAAGTCTAGTTCTAACTATTGTATGTAATTGACTATAACTTGTGAGTCATTTGTAGTAATACATCACTAGTATATATCTTTTTTGTTACATTTGCATTATTATATTTAAGGCGTGTTGCACTTTTGAATGTCACCCTCTCCAGTTTTTATCCATTTATTCATAATTTAACGACATCAGAAAGAAAAAAAAATAGCAAAAAGGAACATGACCTACTAAGTTTAGATATTTTCATGAAGACTCAAATTTTTAAGAAAGACTAGATCGTCCGGTGCACTATCGCATCATGAATAAGTTAAGCAAGAAAGTCTGGTTCTTGACATTAACCGTACCCTTGTTGAGCGAAACCAGCCAAAGAGCACAGTAGGCCCAGGAATCATCTTATAGACTAGCCTGAGGACCAGACTTGCAAACGCCGCGCAACCGGTGCACGCTTTGTGCACTGAAGATTGATGCATAAAATCTTTTTTAACATGAGAGAAGCTGAGATTAATGCTCTTGGAGCATAGAGTGTGCTTTAATAAGACCTTTTGTATGGGCCTTACGTCTTCGTGTGGCTTGAATTGGTGTCACTTCTAATAATATAGGTTTCACTTCTAATAAAGTATTTTTTTTAAATTGTTAAAGTGAGTCATCTCTATTTTTTTCTCCTTTCTTATTGTATTCTGGAGGTCAGGCCTAGCCCCCCTCCCTTCATATACCATTTTAATTTCAAATTAATAAACTAATAGGGTCTATGCCAAACCTTTCACCATTAAGGTGGCTTCATATTAATTTATGCCTTCATATCCCAATAATTTTTTAATTTATTTAAAAAATATTTTTTTTAAAAAAATTATCATGCCTTGATGGGCCGTGCTGGCTCAGTGGACCGGCACAGCGGGCCAACACCATCGGATCATTTCTTGGTTTAGTATTATATATATATATATATATATATATAAAAGTTAATACAACTAAGGAAAAAATGAGCCATTATAGCCATTAGCATTTTTATGATTGTTTTAACCCCTCACCCAACTACTGTAACTAAGAAAAGAATATTTAATATATTAAAAATAACAAAAAAGTAAAAACATTTTAAAGAGAAGGAAATAGGTTATACTAAAGGTAGGCACTGGCCGTGCTGCCCATGGGCCAGCATGGCCCGACACGAAATAGGCCATGCCGACATGGCCCGTTAAACTGTGCCGTGTCGGCTCGAAAAAAGGATTTTTTGAGCCTGGTACGGTACGGCCCATGACGGATATGGGCCGGATATAAAGCACCCAAAATCGAACTAATTTGATCCAATTAAGTCAAGTTAATATTAGTTGTCAAGTTATCCTAATCCATTACTTGCTTCCTATATATAAGTCCTAATTTGTCCTTAGTTTGATATAATATCAATTAAACTTGAATGTCTAACATGGTATTGCATGCATTTTTACTTCAATATTGCTCAAAACTTCATGTCTAAATCCATTGACGTGTGAGGTTTGATCGGGCAAACTCCTCACGGTTACGAACTCGACCAGCTGCCATACCTGCTCGCTTGACCGGCTTACATTTCAACCTATTCTACTGATGGAACAGTTGAACAGTTTAGCTAATCCGCGTAAGGACAAAAACCACAACCGGCCCCTAACTAGCTAACAAGGAAACGTCTTTGTGCACAGCCTTTTAGTTTGGTTAGGTATGAAAGAAAAATTTTGTACATTACATTTTGTGTAACAAATTTTATATAGGTTGCACTGTTCTTTTTATTGGTCCATGTGCATCCTATATGGCTTTAGGACATTCATTCAAAAACGTTAAAACAGCTTTACGACATCCTAATGAAAAAAATTTACAACATTCAGTTGTAAAATTATGATACTATACTTATAAAATTATGATATCCATTCAGAAAAGCTAAAAAAAATTAGGATCCCCAGTTGTAAATTTACGACACTGTAATTATAAAGTTACGACATCCATTCAGAAAACGTGTATGTAATAAATTCAAAAAAAAAAAAAAGCTGAACAAGTATTAATGCACGTCATGTCAAATTTATAATAAACATCCTATTTGTAAAATTGCATCATAGTTACAAAATTAAGATCCCATTAACAAAAAAAAAAAATTACAATATCATAGTTGTAAATTTACGACACCATAGTTCTAAAATTATGACACATTCATCTATACACAAATTTGAAAGAAAAAAAAAGTTGAACATGTATTAATGCACATCACGTCAAAATTTAAGATGATTCCCTGTTGTAAAATTACGTCATTGTAGTTATAAAATTAAGGCACTCATTCAGAAAGCCAAAAAAATTATGACATTCCAGTTATAAATTTACGACACCGTAGTTATAAAATTATAAAACCCATTCAGAAAACGTGCACTACAGTCTTTACACAAATTTTTTTTAAAAAAACTGAATAGGTATTGTTGCCGCCGGGATCCGTCCTCCGACTCGGGCGCGGTCGATCTCCGGGAAGAGGGGGGTGCGGCGGACCTGCAAAAGAAGTCCACACGCGGAGGGACGCTGGGGGTGGTCCTCCGCGGAAGACCCTCCGACGCTCAAGTCAGTGGAGAAGGAATCGGCGATCAACCAGACAGTGGGAGGTGGATCTCTCCGGGAGGCCTCTCCGGGGGGTGGCCAATCGGAGGCTCCAGAGGGAGGAGGAGAGTGAGAGTGGAGGTGTGCGTAAGAGCTGCGTGCGTCAAGGATGCGTACCTGAGGGAATCTGTTAATCTGATATTTATAGACTGTCACCTGGGACTTGAGCATCTTCTGGAAGGTTCTGAGGTTGTTACGATATGGGGTAGACAGAATCAGGCCGTTGTGGGGCCGTTAGAATCCACCCTTGTCTGTTAAGGGATCGACGGCTGGGAGAGCTCCTTGATGTCTTGGGATCTGGGTGAGTAGACCTGGGGCGGTTTGATAGGTCTTAGGCCACGTTCGATATGATTCCTTGTCTAGGAGCTGCTCTGGTAGGCTAAGCTCTCCCGCGTCAGGTTCCGCGGAGGTAGACGTCGGAGCGTGGATTAAGCGAGCTGCCGAGCTCGAGCTACGGAAGCCGGAGGAGGCCGAGCTACGGAGCCCGGGGAGGCCGAGCTAGGGAAGCCCGGAGGAGGCCGAGCTACGGAAGCCCGGAGGAGGCCGAGCTACGGAAGCCCGGAGGAGGCCGAGCTAGGAAGCCCGGAGGAGGCCGAGCTACGGAAGCCCGGAGGAGGCCGAGCTACGGAAGGAGGCCGAGCTACGGAAGGGCCGAGCTAGGAAGCCCGGAGGAGGCCGAGCTAGGGAAGCCCGGAGGAGGCCGAGCTACGGAAGCCCGGAAGAGGCCGAGCTACGGAAGCCCGGAGGCCGAGCTACGGAAGCCCGGAAGGCCGAGCTACGGAAGCCCGGAGGGGGCCGAGCTACGGAAGCCCGGAGGAGGGAGCCGAAGGGAAGGCGGCGGAGGAGGTCAGCCTTAGCCGCCTCGCACGGATATCAATGCAATGACGATTTTACCCCCCAACACATGCCCTCCACTCCCTAGTTCGAAGCGTAGGTTCGGGCGTAGGGAGTATAAGTTCAAGTGGCGCGCTCTGGATGGGACGTTTTGGCTTAAACAATCCAGGCAATGATGCCCTAATTAATGCGACAGGGCCATTGTACCTTCGGGGTAAGGCTCCTTCCGATCGACGGTTGGATTGCGCCACACCTCGAATTCCGATCGATCGGGTGTTTGTCGAGGCGGTTCCGGACGCCTTCGAATGAACGCCCCGCTCCCCAGGGCGGTTCCTTAGCGGAGAAGCGAAGTGACGGCCGCCCCACACATATATATATAGGCGTATGTGCATGCGCGCTTGGCGTTTCTCGTTTTGCTTCCAAGTGGGTTTTGGTCTTTCATCTTCTCCGACGTTCATTGCTTTCATCTGATACTTCTTTCAATGGCGATGAGCCCTGAAGACGTGGCCTCAGAAATCGTCGCTGAGGATTTGGGGAGGATTCATCAGAGGTATGGTCTGCCCATGGATGTGGTTTTGCGGGTGCCGGGACTTGAAGATAGGGTTACCCGGGATTTGGAGTCTGGGTATTCATCTATGAAGACAGTTTGAAGGCGGGTCTTCGTTTCCCTCTCCATCCCTTGGTGAAGGAGATCATGACCCACTACAACATCTGCCCGTCGATGGTGGCTCCAAACAGTTGGCGGAATATCGTCGGATTTATCTCGATGTGCCATCAGATCCAAATCGTTGCGACTCTCCCCCTTTTCCGCACCTGCTACCACCTGACTCCCGGGAGGAAATCGGAGTGGACCTCCATCGGGCCCCGGAGGTCTTTAATGTCATTGCGGATAAGCCCTCTTCCATCAAGGGGTGGAAGAGTCGGTTTGTGTTGCGGAGGGGAACATCGGTTCCGACTTCCCTCGGCCGATGGGGGGAAGTTGCAAGGGATGCGGAGACGCATCCGGCCTTATCGGCGCAGGAGGAGAGGGACCTGGATGTCCTTCGCAATGGACAGTGTTTTCGGCTAACGACCTGCTATCGGAGGGGGCCCTCTTCGCAGCCGGGCTCAGCCCTTTGGACCCTCAAGGTGAGTTTCTTTTTGCGTTGCGTATTTTTCCCGATTATGCGCTTGGGTTTGAACATGTGAACTCCGGTTTGACAGCCACGAGGTTGGCGTTGTCGAGCCTCTCCAAGAGGAAGAGAGGGAAGCGTCCCGGGGAAGGTAGCGGAGCGGACAGCGGCCGGCCCAAAAAGAGGGCTCACACATCCGCAAAGAGCCCGCCGGACGCTGGAGCAGCTGCTACAGAGGCAGCCGCTAAGGGGCGCCTGGGGCGAAGGAGGATGTGGGGAGGGCGGCCGTATGGCCCCGAACCTCTCGTTTTGGAGATTTCGGACAGCTCGGATGAGGCTCCGCTGGCTCTCCCAACCGCGCCTTCCATGAAGGAGGAACCCTCGACGGGTCCAGTGGAAGCGGCCGTAGCGGAGGGGTCCATCGCCCCCGGGGGTCGCTACTGGCTCAGCGGGAGAGGGGGAGGAGAGCCGCCGGAAGAAGTTCGGGAGGGGCCCCTGCTTGGCCTATCCGCTGGGGAATCCGGCAGCAGTGAGGTTGGGCCGTCTTCGATGGGTCAAGAGGCGGTTCAGACCGAGACCTCGGGGAAGCCCGCGGAGGGGGCGCAGATGGTGGCTACCGGAGAGGACGTACCGGTGGAAGGAGCGCAACAAAGTGGGGGTCCCACGATCGGGGCCCCCTCGAGGAAGATTTTGGGGAGCTGGCGCTTGGGCTGGCCGAGCTATCTGAAGAGGCTCAAGCCAGGGCCCTGACGGAAGAGGCTGGGAGGCTGCAGGCCACTCAGCTAGGGATCATCCAGGCCGGTCCCTCAGGCGGGGTCGGTCAACCCAGCAGCTCGGAGGCTAGCATTGACGAGGCGTTTTCCGCCATGATAAGGTCCTGCATCCGGGTGCGGGTTCATCGACGGACGAGTTTGCTGACCGGGGTTGATAGATGCTGCGTTCGGGCAGCAAGGTGTAGCTGAGGGTATTCATCTTCTCCCCGCCATAGATAATACGACTTTGATGAAGATGACCCGGGACTATGCTTCGAAGGTGAGTTATTTTTCCAGCGCGTCAGACGTTCCGATGGACTTTGTTGTGGCGCTTACCCAGTTTTTGCCTTTGCAGGGCGTTCTACTTTCTCGGGCGATTTGCTGGCGCTTGAGTCTGGCGACAGGGCCAGTGTCCAGGCCCGGAGGGAGAACGTCGAGCTCCAGTCGCGGCTGAAAATGTCTGAGCAGTTCGCAGAGCCCATGGACACGATGGATAGGAGCTCGAAGGCGGCAGGGTGGCACACCAGGCTGCCGTGGACGAGGTGCTCAAGCAGAAACGCAGGGTGGAGGAGTTAGCAGGGACTCCTGGCGAAGAACGATGACGTGCTTGGAGTTGGCCAAGATCAAATCGAAACACTCTGCGGAGGTGGTGGCGATGCGGCGGGAACACGGCGAGAGTTTGGAGCCGGTTAAGGGGAGAGGCCGACGACGAAAGAAAACGCCTGACGAGGATGTTGGGCGAGGTGGAGGAGGAACTGAAAAGGCGTAATGACGAAATCGCCGAATTGAAGGAGAACGCGAGGTGGCAACAAGGAATAATGACTCGAGTGAATGGCGAGTTATCGCAGCTCGCGGGAGATTGAAGCCGGACGATCGAAGATCAGTACCCTGCAAGAGAGGGTGGAGTTGGTCGGCGTTGACAGGACGAGGGCCCGGAATGAGGCTGAGGAGCTGGCCGGAAGGTTGGCCAGGCGAGAGGGGAGGTATGCTCTTATTTCACCCTCCTTATTTTATTATTGGTTCCCTGTGATGCCGATTGTCCTTGGCTTTTCCAGATGGCGAGGATGAGGTCGGAGATTCAGGCTCTCCAAAGTGCGTTCGCGTCTGCTCGCAGCAGGAGCTCGGAACTCGAGACACGGTCCAGCGAGCTTGAGGAACAAATGCCATTTCGAAGGCTCAAGCGATCGAGGCTGAGAAATGGGCCGCTGGGGCCGACATGCAGCTCGCTATTCTTAAGGGGCGGCAAGACGCCATGAGCGTAGACGCATTCCGTCACGGGATGGAAGAGTGCAAGCAGAGGATTCTTAGCGAGCGTCCGGAGTGGGATCTCTTTTTTGAGTGTTGAAGATTCAGAAGGGGACGAAGATGAGGAAGAAGAAGACGAACGTGTCGATGTCTCTGACGGCGAACCTGGCGCAGCCCCTAGTCCCAGCGAAGCTGCAGCTTCTGAGGGGCGATCACAAACTGCCGCCGAGGGGGCGAGAATATCGGAGAAGGGTGAGCCTAGCCGTGCACCCCAGGCGTGGTTGAGGGTAGTCCCGAAGCCGGTGGGGCTCCTGGCTCTTAGGAGCCGCTCTTGTATCTTCCCCTTTTAAACATTTGACATTTTGCAGCAAAGGGATTTCCTATTTTTATCTAAGTGTTTTTCTCGCGTGACTTTGCTGTTGTCTAGTGAACGACCCTTGGCTCGTCAATATCCTTGGGCCATCTTAATTTGAGACCAGGAAAATGTATTGGCTCGGGTCGATCGGTAAAATAGGTCGATTTGAGCCGACAAATAAAATGGATCGGCTAGGGCCGACGGGCGAAATAGGTCGGCTAGGGCCGACGGACGAAAATGGATCGGCTAGGGCCGACAGGAAATGGTCGGCTGGGGCCGACGAGCGAAGTAGGTCGGCTTGGGCCGACGGACGAAAATGGATCGGCTAGGGCCGACAGGCAAAATGGGTCGGCTGGGCCGATGAGCGAAGTAGGTCGGCTTGGGCCGACGGACGAAAATGGATCGGCTAGGCCGACAGGCAAAATGGGTCGGCTGGGGCCGACGAGCGAAGTAGGTCGGCTTGGGCCGACGGACGAAATAGGTTTCGTGCTTCCTGCCATCCTGCCAGCTGTCCCGCAGGCGATTCGGTTTTTCTTTACCATAAGTGGAGATACGGCAGAGTGGGGGTATAAAGCTGTATCAGAGCTTTCCGGAAGGTGTTCCTTTCCCATATCGTGCGCACGCAACCGTCCACTATTGGACAGTACCTTTTCAAAGGACGATTTTCTGAGCCCGCCGATTTTCGAAGCATCAGCGGACGATTTTCTGCATTTAATGACTGCGATCCGGGATCAGGAAAGGATCTCCGTACGCGTCCTGGCTCAGGCGGTGAGTTCGGCGCGCAGTGGGATGCTGCGTTTATCGTGAGAGGCCATGTGGAGACGTGGGACAGGTGTTTGAATCTCGGGACTCACAGCTCTGATGGCTCGTCCCGAATCTCTTCTGTCTATAAAAAGGGAAAAGAGGGGTCTCATCTGGTTATCCCCAAAGTTTCTTTCTTGTTGGAATTCTTACCACACCCGCTCCTCTGTTGCTACGAGTGGAGGATCGACTTTTCCTTTCATGGGCTCCTTGCCGCCGGATAGCTGGGGCGACCGGGGAGCAGCTGAAGAACGGCTCGTCCTTAGGGGACGAGTCTCGGAGATCATATGGAGAGCGCACATGGAGGGGGCAGAGATCATACGGAGAGCGCACATATGCGCTTCCGTTGTGGTCTGCGGCTCCTGCTGCGGGGGTTGCGGGTCAGGAGGCGTATGGACACCCCGTAGCACGCGCAGGCCTTCCCTCTTTCGCTGGCTTAGGTTCCCGCGCCTTCTCTGAGGGGAATCCTTGCCACGGGAGGGAGAAGATGGGAGCAACCGGGTTCGGATGGTCCCCGGTTCCCTCGACTGGGTGGTGGCCCGCGATCCGGCACTCCCTTCTAGGGGAGTGGATTGGGCCTTTGGGATCCTCAGAATCAGCATCCGCGGGCCGTGCTTCCCCCTGGGTCTTTTAATTCATCCTGCCCAGGTGGATTGGCCGTTTCTGGTTTGCATGATTTCTCGATCCGGATGTTGGAACATCGTAGTTGTCTAGGCCTGCTTTGGAGCAGTTGCCCGAGTCTTGTATTTGCCTTTATTTTATGCATTTCAATGCTTTTGTAACGCCTACGAGGCATTTGTAATTGATCATGATCGGCAATAAAGAGAGTTATATCCTGTTTCTTAATCTGTCTTTTCTTGTGCCGATCTCATCGCTATTTGTCGTTTGTGGGGCATAAAAGTGTCCCGCTCGTCCTTAGACGAGGATCCCATGATGCCCGAACTAATTGAGGTCCGTATGCGGCGGTGCAGAGATAGTTCGGCGAAATACACTCCTTGCTTAGGTCGGGAGTTCGGTGTTTGTGCTCCGCTTTTATCGGAGCTCGGGTATCGTGAGTCGGCTTGGCCGAAGTTCGGGGAGCCTCAACCCTTTTTGTCATGGTTTAAGGATTTAGTCCCTCGAGATAGTTGAGTTTCGGGGAACGTCTTACTTGGATCTGCCAAGGTTCGAAGGATTTCGTAACTCGGCCCTGCCGAGGTTCGGAGAACTGATAGCTCGGCCCTGCCGAGGTTCGGAGAACTGATAGCTCGGCCCTGCCGAGGTTCGGAGAACTGATAGCTCGGCCCTGCCGAGGTTCGGAGAACTGATAGCTCGGCCCTGCCGAGGTTCGGAGAACTGATAGCTCGGCCCTGCCGAGGTTCGGAGGCTCGGTCCTGCTGAGGTTCGGAGAACTGATAGCTCGGCCCTGCCGAGGTTCGGAGAACTGATAGCTCGGAGGGAGCGAATCAATCAGTCGCCGAGCGGAACGGGCGGCGTGTTTGCTATGCTTTTACTGGCGATGCTCTTTTCGAGGGGACAGATCGTCGATCGGGCGTCGGACTCTGCCCCCATGCGTTTTTCGAGAAAGGGGGCAGTTTTAAGAGGCTTGGGGAAGCGTCGAAAGTATTTATTGCAGGAGGCGCAGATCGGGAAGATGCTCTGTTTGCACTTTCCGATCTGCCTCGGGATAGGGCGCGACTTTTCGATTCCGTACGCATTAGAACGGCGACACATGGCAAATTTTCATAGGTCGGCGTCCGCGGTACGGCTGAACTGGATACCCTCCTAGCGGGTATAAATATGGCCGAGGGGGACTGGATTTGGCCATCTTTCGGTCTGAGCTAAAAAAATGGATTCTCCAGCGCGGTCTCAACGACTCGCGCTCCTCGGTTACAATCCGCGACTCGGAGGAGAGAGCGACTCCGTGACTGTTGATGGGCTGGCCCTTGCGTCGGGCCTTGCAACCAATGAGCGGCTCGCCAGGACCGCTGAAGAGTTCCTGGATGCCTCGGTTCGGGAGGCGGAGGCCTCACGTTTGGTAATGGGTCGGCAGGAGGAGGAGATCCGGCTGCTTCGTCAGCAGGTGGCCGACCTGACCGCTCTTCTGGAGAGGTTGTTGGGTTCTGGGGGCAAGTGACCCCAGGGCTTCTGCCTGTCCTTGTTTTTGCTTTCTTGCAGTTTCTTTGTGCCCCCCCCTTTATGAATGAAAAATGATCCTTGTCTATCTGCGGAGTTCTTTTCTTTCAAGAGTTTACGGCCTTCACCCGTATGACGAACCAGGGGGGTGGCGTGCCCTTGTTCGTTTTCTGCGTGCTAATGTAGGCTCTTTGAACGATGGGCTATAGGGGCTCTACCCGAAGGATCCCAATGGTTAGAGAGGGAAATTGCCTAACTCTTCCCGGGACCTTCGGTCGGTTACGCGAGGCTTGATGGCCTTGAGAGTAGATTTGCCAACGGCGGCTTTTTCTCGCGCGTCGATGGTTTTTTACTCAACGTGCTCGTCTCAAACCGGACGAAGTCCTTCGGGTACTATTGGGGCCGTTCGGCTTTGGTCGAGGCCCATGGTTCCAGACCCTTTTGCCGGGGTTTTTAGCCCGAGTGGTTTTTACCTGGCCTTGCCATGGCTCGGTGAAATATTTACTTGGCCCCGCCAAGGTTCGGAGACTTTGTTTTACTTGGCCCTGCCAAGGTTCGGAGATTTGTTGCTCGGCCCTGCCGAGGTTCGGAGTGGCCCTGCCGAGGTTCGAGAATTTGTTGCTCGGCCCTTTTACTTGGCCCTGCCAAGGTTCGGAGATTTGTTGCTCGGCCCTGCCGAGGTTCGGAGAAATATTTTACTTGGCCCTGCCAAGGTTCGGAGATTTGTTGCTCGGCCCTGCCGAGGTTCGGAGAAATATTTTACTTGGCCCTGCCAAGGTTCGGAGATTTGTTGCTCGGCCCTGCCGAGGTTCGGAGAAATTTTACTTGGCCCTGCCAAGGTTCGGAGATTTGTTGCTCGGCCCTGCCGAGGTTCGGAGAAATTTTACTTGGCCCTGCCAAGGTTCGGAGATTTGTTGCTCGGCCCTGCCGAGGTTCGGAGAAATATTTTACTTGGCCCTGCCAAGGTTCGGAGATTTGTTGCTCGGCCCTGCCGAGGTTCGGAGAAATATTTTACTTGGCCCTGCCAAGGTTCGGAGATTTGTTGCTCGGCCCTGCCGAGGTTCGGAGAAATATTTTACTTGGCCCTGCCAAGGTTCGGAGATTTGTTGCTCGGCCCTGCCGAGGTTCGGAGAAATTTTACTTGGCCCTGCCAAGGTTCGGAGATTTGTTGCTCGGCCCTGCCGAGGTTCGGAGAAATATTTTACTTGGCCCTGCCAAGGTTCGGAGATTTGTTGCTCGGCCTGCCGAGGTTCGGAGAATATTTTACTTGGCCCTGCCAAGGTTCGGAGATTTGTTGCTCGGCCCTGCCGAGGTTCGGAGAAATATTTTACTTGGCCCTGCCAAGGTTCGGAGATTTTCCTGTCAAGCAGATAGCTCGGTTGTGCCGAGGATTGTAAGCAGCATCTATTTCCATTTACGATTTATGGCAATATGGTGCATAATCGATTCACAACAAGTTGCAGGAAAATAGACAACTGGCGGGCGTAAAGGACATACCCTATTGATAGTATTTGCGGAGGTTGTCCGAGTTCCACGTTCGGGGGACGGATTTCCCTTCGAGGTCCTGCAGCTTGTAGGTTCCTGGCCCAATGACCTCCGTGACTTGGTACGGGCCTTCCCAGTTCGGCGCCAGCTTTCCTTGCTCCAGCGGTTTGGATACAGAAGCTTTCCGGAGGACAAGGTCGCCAGGTAGGAAAGTCTTCCCCTTGACTCTGGAGGCATGGTACCGAGCCACCCTCTGTTGATAGGCGGCCGTCCTGATTCGGGCCTTCTCTCTGACTTCCTCCACCAAGTCGAGGTTGGTGCGGAGTTGCTCGTTGCTGGCTTCTTCCGAGTAACTCTCCACCCGCAAAGATGGGAGGCCCACTTCCACAGGGATGACGGCCTCCGTACCGAAAGCCATTCGGAATGGGGTCTCGCCCGTGGGATTCTCGGAGTGGTGCGATAGGCCCACAAGACATGGTGCAGCTCATCTGCCCACCTGCCTTGGGCTCTAGAGAGGCGAGCTTTGATTCCTTGGAGGAGAGTCCTGTTGGTTACCTCGGCCGCTCCGTTGGCTTGTGGGTGCCCGACCGAAGTAAGGTGGTGACGAATTCCATGCTCTTCGCAGAATTGGCGGAATTTGGAATTGTCGAACTGCTTGCCGTTATCGGTGATTATGGTGTGGGGGAGGCCGAACCGGCAGATGATGGACCTCCACACAAAGTCTCTGGCCCGGGCTTCGGTGATTTGGGCAACTGCTTCCGCTTCAACCCATTTGGTGAAGTAGTCAATGGCGACAAATAAGAATTTTCGCTGTCCTGTCGCCAACGGGAATGGGCCGAGGATGTCCATCCCCCATTTGGCAAAGGGCCAAGCGGAGGATATGGAAACTAGCTCGGCGGAGGGGAGCCT
>UESW01003884.1:1439069-1460250 GCA_900491605.1 Calamus simplicifolius | reverse complement strand
AAAAAAAAAAAAAGCTGAACAAGTATTAATGCACGTCATGTCAAATTTTATAATAAATATCCTATTTGTAAAATTGCATCATAGTTACAAAATTAAGATCCCATTAACAAAAAAAAAAAAATTACAATATCATAGTTGTAAATTTACGACACCATAGTTCTAAAATTATGACACACATTCATCTATACACAAATTTGAAAGAAAAAAAAAAGTTGAACATGTATTAATGCACATCACGTCAAAATTTAAGATGATTCCCTGTTGTAAAATTACGTCATTGTAGTTATAAAATTAAGGCACTCATTCAGAAAGCCAAAAAAATTATGACATTCCAGTTATAAATTTACGACACCGTAGTTATAAAATTATAAAACCCATTCAAAAAACGTGCACTGCAGTCTTTACACAAATTTTTTTTTAAAAAAAGCTGGATAGGTATTAATGCATGTCACGTCAAAATTTAAGATGAAATTCCTATTATCTTATTTTGTCCCATCACATTAAGCCATGTAGGATTTATGTGGACCAATAAAAAGAAGTGATGCACTTCACGTAGGATTTACTGTATCGGAGACGATGTACAAAGACTTTCCTAGGTACCAATGATACGCCCGTGCTAAGCTAGGCCAATTTGGACCCAATCCCTTAGCGGTAGACCAAAAATAGCACAGGGTGGTTTTTAGAGAGCCAAAAATAACCCATAAACACCTTCTTTCCTTCGGTAACCAAGTATTTATGGGAGAGAGAAAAACTCCTACATCGTACGTAGTGCAGGAGTGCATGCTGATTGACCGCGTGCTCATGCGGATGAGCGTGCAGTGCGTAAAAAGATAAAATTATTCTTAGCCATATGCGGCCGCACATGCGCCCGATCAATCATCACTCGCAGTGCGCACGACCTGCACTACGCACGGTGCAAAAAGAGCTTCCATGAGAGAGAATACAAATGCAGAAAGAAAAGAGATATGAGAGTTTATCTTCTCCTTTTCTGCCATTTTTATCTATATGGAGATATGATTTTGGACCTGTACACATATGAGATTTTTCATTCATGATTAATACCCGATTTTTCTTCAATGACCTGCTCAATCAATGAGTCTCTTCCTTTGTTGTGTATTTTATATACAGAAAGAGAAAAAAAGTTGAACTTAACTGTACTCATGTATAACCAGGCTTCGATCTAGTTATCTTTTTTATTTTTGGACCCACACGGATCTTAAAGTTATTTCATCTATTTCACCTTTAAAATTTATAATACATGTGAATCCAATGATGAAAAGAATAATTAGATTTGAGCTTGACTATATATGAGCGTCCAATTCTCTTTTCATCTTTGCCTTCCTCTTTATAGAGAGAGAGAGAATGGATGACTTAACTTTAAATTCATATAAATTTAAAGTTGATGGATGTCAAAAATATATATGTATATATATACACGCATGCACCCACGCACTGTAACCTTAGTTTATCATGTCAAACATTAAAACCGAAACGAATGAGAACTGAAGGGCCTCTTAATTGGTGGGTTTTTATAAGCTTACAGGCCTGAAAGCTGGCAAAACTTTCCAGTTCAACAGCATCATACAAGGAGTATTGGATCACCACGGCTGAACTTTTCATTCGCACACAGCTTTTAACCTCCTCAAAGATGATGCAAGATTTGCGTGCTTACATGTGCGTTTGGGTGCAAAATTTACAGTGATCAGCCAAAACCCTCCAGTCTCCTAAGCCTTGTCTCTATTCTCCTTCAGGCACGGTCGAGAACGAGGTTTGGCCGTAATGACATTGGGGCCGCACTAGCGGTGGGCTGAAACCATTTGGAGCTGCCAGTAAATTTATGATGGACTGCAACTCAGCTACGTTTCCAATAATTATTTTTTCATATATATTACTTAACGTCTTATGACAGCTAAAAACAAGCTACAATAGTGAAAAAGATAGCATCTTATTAATGATGGCCATGAAGAAAACTTATGACAGATTAATCTAAAATTTTTGTTACTAAACTTTTCATGAGTTTAGGTTTGATGACCTCTTTGTTGTCTGGATCAGGGCATGTGTTCACCGGCCATCCTTCTCTATCATTATTAATGATGGCCAGACGGACTATTTCTATTCAACTCTTGGATTGAGGCAGGGATGTCCTCTTTTTTCTTTCTTTTTCATTCTCTCTTCTGATGCTTTATCTCGGGCTTTATCTCAGGCTCAGCAAGATTTCTCTTTGTCCCTTATAGCGCGGGCCCCCACGGATCCTCGCTTTCTCACCTCTTATTTGCTGATGATTGCATCCTATTGGGCAGGACGACTATCCACAATGCTACTGCTTTTGCTATATACTTCAGTCTTATTGTCGGGCCTCTGGACAGAAAGTTAACCTAAGTAAATCCATGATCTGCTTCAGTCCGAGGACTAACTCTACCATAAGGAGGACTATTATGTAAATCTTGGGTATCTCTGTTCGGTCTAATCATTTCTCCTATCTGGGAGTACCAATACGGGGCAACAACCACGGAGTACCGATTTCAGTGACCTTGAGCGAGGAGTCCGCGATCGTCTGGATGGGTAGCAGGTCACAGGGTTATCTATGATGGCCAGAATCACCCTTATTCACTCAGTGCTCACTTATCTTCCTCTTTATATCTTATCTAATGCAGCTATACCGGTGACTTGTTTGAGGAGGATTGAGAGATGCTTCCGAGATTTTCTCTGGGCCTCGATGCAGGATGGTCATGGTATCCATCTTCTGGCTTGGGGCATTGTTTGTATGCCGATCACAGAGGGGAGGCTTGGGATCCAGTCCCTCACAGTTAGGAGGGAGGCTTTGACTGCTAGGCATGCTACGTGATTCTTATTTGATCCACATTGCTTGTGGAGCTCGTTTATGCGTGCTAATTACAGAGATTGGACCCCTTCCACATATTCTCAGCCTACTCGTGGATATTCCTTCTTCTGGAAAGAGGTTTGTTGATATGCTCCGATCATTCTGAACATCTCTTAGATGATTGGCGACGGATCCTCTATGGATGTTGTTTGGGATACGTGGATTGCAGATCTACTCCTATCCCGGTGGCCTACCTTTGTTAGCACTGATATCCCTAGCAGAATAAGAGTCACTAATTTATTTGCTCAGGATCACCATACCTGGCATTCCTCCTTGGTGTCCACTCTTTTTGGTGAGGAGCTCCACCGCTGCATACTCTCTATTTCTCTTCTTTTAGGTTATACATCTGACATCAGACTATGAAGGAGATCATGTACGATTCATGCTCCTATCAGGGATCTAATGCAGATTTATAGGCCACAGCCTCGGTATACGATGGATGTGTTATGGATCTGGAAGCTTCCCATTGACCCTAGAGTTCGGCTCTTCATCTGAAAACTAGCATGTGATTGTCTTCCTATATGCTCCCTACTCTCTGGGAACGGCATGTCTATCCAGCCAACGTGTCCTATCTGCAGTTTAGAGGAGGAGACTGTCGATCATGCTATATTCACTTGCTGCAGAGCAAGATAGATATGACAGATCTTGGGTTGCCGCTCTTGGGATGACAGTACTGATTCCTTGTCGCACATCATTTTTGAGTTTGATTCGGCGAGATACGCGAGGGGTATCTGACAGCTGGGTGCTACGATTGCTTACAAAGCTCATCAGGTCTGGTTATCTCGGAACTGGCTTATCTTTGCTTATGAAACTGCCTCCCCCCACATGATTGCCAAGAAAGCTTTGTCCTTATCTGCTGAGTACACTCTCCATTACACTTCTCTTGATTCTGATAACCCTGGCATCTGGGGCTCCTCTGCTATCTTGGCAGCGCACCGGCACACGATCTTTATCTCTTGGGAGCCCTCACCTATAAGGTTTATCAAAATCAACTTTGATAGGAGTGTTAGAGGCAGACTTGCCGGATTAGCTTTTGTATTCGAGGATCGGATGATACGATGCTAGCGTCTGAAGGATTCGGCCTTCTTGACCTATTTGTACCACTAGCTGAGTTGTATACTGCATGGATGGTATATCCTATACCATCTATAGCCTAGGCATCCGAAGGCTTATTATCGAGGGGGATTCTATTACTGTTATTTGCTCGCTTCATCAGGACTTCGGCGATCACTCACCGACCAACCTTTCATCCACGACATTCAACTATGCTTCAGCACGCTTATAGCATCCAGATTCAGCACATCTACCGAAAAGTCAACTCAGCGGTTGACTGAATAGCTTTTCGGATGGCCCATTACTTCGGACCTTGGAACTGGAAGGAGGGTGACTCGTACCTTTTGGTTCTTATCCAAATTTTATATTATGATATATCAGGATTGACTCATCCTAAATTAGTGTGATCGTTGTACCAAAAAAAAAAAAAAAAAAAAGACAGCATGATGAATTCTTATCACTTCAGTAACAATAACATTTTATAAGTAGTTCATGATATTATAAACATATGTTACAATATAACAAGAAAAATATTTTTTTAAGAAAAAAACAATATCAAATTATAAAATATTGAAAGAAATGGCCAATGTGGTAGCCGTTCGTAGGCAATTGCATATGTCATCGCACATTAAGTAGCAAATTTTATATTCTCTCCATTATAATATTATAATTGCAGTCATATAATCATGGTTGTGAACAAGATTAACTTGTCAGCAATCAACATTATTATTCATACATATAGAGCTATTTTATTGATGAGACTAGAAAGCGATTTTTTTTTTTCCATATGTCCAATATGGTTATTAGATCCATAGGCTATTATTTATACAATCACATCACAAGATCGTCATTCCAACTGTCATAGATCTTATAACAGCTGTAATTAGAACCGGTCAAGTTAGCTGCATGAATTGATTTGTATGTTTGTGCTAAAAGCATGTTCACCGAGGACAGCGATCAAGATCCAAAATTGTACTTTGAGCATTTTGATTTTCATGCATCTGTCACCGATGATTTTATCACCGTGTTGATGAGACACATGGAAAAAAAGTTCAATCAACCATTGTCACTAAGTTTTCAAGAATAGATATCGATTTCGTGGTGAGCCATTATTTTTATTAGAGGCTAGATTAAGGCAATTGAGTAGGACGGGCGTGTCATCAGAGATTAATCAAAGCTTAGGTAGGGTATATAGTATTTGGTAGCACTGCCGGAATTCACGGGCGTGATCTGGCCTAGATATCGGACACGATTGACGGAGGATCATATCGGAATCCAAGGTAGAGGGGAAGATGTCATCATCCATGATGGGGATCATAAAAAGACAAAAGTAAAGAGGATCGATGGACATCCGAAAGGGACATTTTGGTAGTTGTTGTAGGCCCACCATACCGTAAATTACGGTACAATGGAAAGATCGCGAAATGAAACGATCCTTAAATATAGGAGGGAAAGCCGTATATTACGGTGCAATATCGTCTAAAATAATGGCTATTTTTTCCGTCGCCATTGTAACAGCGGCCTCAATGTATTGAGTATGATGACCCTTATTTTTGTGGTCATTACTTGTTTTTTTATCCTGTAATAGAAAATAAACATTATTTTAGGGAAGTATCGGATTCTTGTGCGTGTATTATGTATAGAGAACGAGTCTATCTGCATCATGATCAATGAACGATTATTTCTTGATAGTGGGTTCCAATTGTTGACTTTTGAGCGTTTAAAATTTTTCTTTTAAAAAAAAAAACTTTAAAGGACGCTGCAAGCGAGCTTTCGCAAAAAGTATGGTTTAGATGATTTTCTTAATGGTTCAATCTTTTAGTGATATTCACCACATGATTTATCTTTTCACACATAAAACAGAATATGCCTTTATAATTTTTTAACTTTTGATTCAGTCAGTTTTGTTTTAATCGCTCCTGGTTCTCCACTTTCAGGAATTAAGTAGAGAAGGTGTGACACTTGGGAATAATTCTTCAGCATAAGTGCTTGAGAAAGGTCAAGTAGATCGAAAGATGACATCTGGTCCTTCACGAAGTGGTGTTAGTTCCTAGTGTTTAAAGAAATTTGATTAGTGGATCTCTTCTTATATCTAGAGGATATAAAATTATTCTAGAGTCAAATAAAGTTGTAATTACTCGTAATAATGAGTTTGTTGGTAAAGGCTTTGTATGTGAAGGTCTTTTTAAATTAAATGTATATGTAAGTTATCTAATAAAAGTTTTCTTCTTTCTAATGTTGAATCTTCAAATGTTTAGCATAGTAGACTTGGTCATGTGAATTTTGATTGTAGACAAATCTTAATCTAATTCCTAAAGTTCATATTGATAGAAAGTTCAAATGTGAGATTTGTATTCAAGCCAATATGATAAGAAAACCTTTTAAATTAGTAAATAGGAGTTCAACACTTCTTGAATTAGTCCATAGTGACGTATGTGACTCTACCAAGTTTCCTATATGGGGAGGAAGTCGTTACTTTAACATTTATTGATGACTTCTCTCGATATTGTTACATATATTTGATAAAATCTAAGGATAAAGTATTAGATAAGTTTAAAATTTATAAAGTAAAAGCTGAAACCCAAACTGAGAAAAAGCTTAAGAAATTTAGGTCAGACCGCGGTGGTGAATATACCTCAAATGAAATGACTCTATTTTTCAAGAATATGTGATTTTCATGAAGTTACACCACCATACTCTCCTCAGTCCAATGGTGTAGCTGAACAAAAAAATTGCACATTAATGGATATGGTTAACTCAATATTAACAAGTTCAGGTGTACCCGAGAACTTGTGGGGAAGCTCTTTTAGCTGCTTGTTATATTTTAAATAGGATACCCTTTAAGGATAATCTTAAAACACTTTTTGAGCTTTGGAAAGGTAGAACACCGAGACTAGATTACCTTAAAGTATGGGGATACTTAGCTAAGGTAGGAATACCTGAACCTAAGAGAAAAAAAATAGGACCTAAAACTGTAGATGTTATCTTTATAGGTTATTCCTTAGATAGCAGTACAAATAGGTTCATAGTGATAAACTCTGATATAAGTGGCATCTCAAATAATACTCTTATCGAATCAAGAGATGCTACTTATTTTGAAAATATTTTTCCTTTCAAGAACCAAGTACCAAATCAACTCTCTTCTAATCCTTGGTTCATGATTCTTTGAAACTGGTGTTGACTTTTACCGTTTAAAGAAAAAAAAAAAGTTAAAAGTTAAAAAAAAGTAACGAACCCACGCGAGCATTGAATGCTAGCGTGGGACGTTGGGGAACGCTAACAGCGATCGTTCGCGGAACGCTTGGCGAGCGTTCCGTGATTTAATATGTTCCGTTTTGCGAGCGTTCCGTGATTTAATATATTCTGTTTTTTCTTTCGTTTTGGGAGGAACGGTAACATAGCCTAATGGCTTAAAATATATATATATATATATGGATAGTCTAAAAAAATTTAAGGATAGAAAAAGAAAATTCAAATCCTAAAGATTTATTCATTTTAGAGAAGATCATGTTGCTGCAAATCCTTGGAGTTGTCCTTGGAGCTGGGAGTCTATCTACTTGGAGTTGGGAGTTTGTCTCAACATGTTTGTTTCAACATGGTGAAAGCTACTAGTGGTAAAAAGTGTATTTAACTATTTTATTATTATATTTTATTTAGGCATTTGAGAATCATTGGATTTGCACCTTCATCCGATCGTGCTCGCGGTAAGAGGATCGGATCGAGCCGGGTCATTATACCTTGGGGACAAATCGCCAACAGCCTGCACAAGGGGGTGAAAACTTGTCCTTAGGGCAGTGTCTAACATGCCTCGACCCATTTGATTCCCTTTAACTTTAATTTAGATTTAAATTTAAATTTTAGATTAATTATTCTAGAATTTTCTAAAAAGGATTTTTCAAACATCAAAACAAATTTTTGTAACAGCTAAGGATAAGTTCTCTATCATTAGAAAGTGCTAGATTTTATTATAAATAATTAAAAAAATTTATATTTTTGAATCTGTTCAGAAGCCTTAGAATTATTTTTGAATTAAAAATTTAAAATTCAAAATTAAAATTTGAAATTAAAATTTTGAATTTTAAAAAAATGAAACTCAAATTCAAAATTGAATTATTTGAGATAATTTTTGCTTAATGGTTTTATTATTATTGCAAGTAGTTTCTAATTTAATTCTTTTGAATTTAAATTTAAAATCTAGAAATATCTGAAAAATCATTAATTTAAAATTTTAAATATTTTTTGGTTGTGCAGAACGAATTAAGAAACCAACCTTTTCAAAATGGGTTATGATGATCCTAGTGCAATCAAACCGGATAAATTTAATGGATCATTCTTTAAGAGGTAGCAATGCCAAGTGAAATATTGGCTTACCACTTTAGGCTTATTTTCTGCCATAGAATCACCGGATCCCAAATCCAATACTCAACAAGGTTCTTCTAGTATAGTTGATATTTTCTCTTCGTCAACATCAAAAACACTCCAAGAATAGATTTTCATTGTAGACATGGAATTTAAGTGCCCTATCTGATAATCTGTATGATGTCTACCTTCCTACTAAAACTGCTAAGGAACTATGGGATGCCCTTGAGGCTGAATATGGGATGGTTGATGCTGGTCTAGATCGTTTCACCATCTCAAAATTTTGAAAGTACATAATGGTAGATTCCAAACCCATTAGTATTCAAATTCATGAATTCCAAGATTTTCTTAGAAAGTCAGAGTTGACTGGCTGTAGTTTTTCTAAAAACTATAAGGTCCAAGCCTTAGTAGATTCCCTTCCACCTTCTTGGTCATCCTTTACTCGAGAGCTTAGCCATAAGCAAGGTAGCTTGACCCTAACAGAAGTGATTAACTCTATTAGGATAGAAGAAGAACACCGGCTTAAGCTCAATCAAAATCAAAAGACCGACCTTGGACCTAAAATCCTTCTGACCGAGTCAAATCCAACTCCAAATCAATTCAAACATAAGGGCAAGAATTTTAAGAAAAAGAATTTCAATCTAGATCCAACCAATCATACAAACCTCCTCAGAACCGATCAAACCAGAACCGACCGAATCAGAAGTCAAAGAATTATAAAGGCACATTATGCTTTGTGTGCGGAAAGATAAATCATGTGGCGAAGGACTGCTATCACCGAAAGACTGAACCATTGAAGAAATCATCTAAACCACAAGTTAACGTGGTTGAGAGTGGTGCTGAGCCTTCTTTCAGGTCGGTAAATTCAAAATTCTTAATTAACTCAACCCAATCTTCTTGTGATTGGTGGCTTGATTCAGGAGCTAATGTTCATGTTTGTTTTGATCGCTCCTGGTTCTCCACCTTTCAGGAATCAAATGGAGGAGGTGTGACACTTGGGAATAACTCTTCAGCACAAGTGCTTAGGAAAGGTCAAGTGGATCTAAAGATGACATCTGGGAAGATCCTGATCCTTCACGAAGTGCTGTTAGTTCCTATTGTTAGAAGAAATTTGATTAGTGGATCTCTCCTTATATCTAGAGATATAAAATTGTTCTAGAGTTAAATAAAGTTGTAATTACTCGTAATAATGAGTTTGTTGGTAAAGGGATGTGGCTGATCCAACGTCGTTAGAGAACCGTGAAGGAAATGATGGAGCCCTGCTTTGGCCTCTGATGTCCCTTTGGCTGATGCGGCTGATCAAACCACATGACCCACGAGATGGAGGGATCACGAACTCAATGTCACACGGTCCGGCGCACTCCGCTCTTCTCGGCCTTGGCTCATCTTAGCAGCGGCCCATCTCGACCTTGGTGCCGGTCTTGGCGTTGGCGGTAGCCCACTTCGACCATGGCGTCGGCGACGGCCCACTTCGACATCCATGTCGGCCACGGCCCATCTTGACCTCGGCAGCGGCCACGGCCCATCTCGACATCCGTGTTGGCCACGGCCCATCCCGACCTCGGCATCGGCCATGGCCCATCTCGACATCCGTATCGGCCAGGGACCATCCCGACCTCGGCGTCGGCTATGGTCCAACTCGACATCCGTGTCGGCCACAGCCCATCCCGACCTCAGCGTCGGCCATCGCCCATCTCGACATCCGTGTCATCCACGGCCCACCTTGGCCTCCTCATCGGCCGCAACCAGTCTAAGCGTTGGTTACGGTGTCGGCGTCGGCTTCGGTGTCAGCCCCGGCGTCGGTCTCGGCGTCGGCTTCGATGTCAGCCCCGGCGGCCTCCGGCGATAATCACCCATGTTCAAACTACGTAGTCCACTTCCATCGAGAATGGCGGACCACGTCACCACGAGCATGCCCGGCTACGCGCGCGGTGGACGTGCTCCCCCCGGGCGCCGCTAACGACAGATGTGGCCCCACGATCAGTCCTATGACCCGTACTTTGTGACACGTTGAAGACTAGAAACTAATAACCGTCTGAAGGAGGCTAAGCCACGACGGACGAAGAGTAAGTGGGATTCTCGAACAGGCATAAAAGGCCTCCAGCCCTTGAGGTAGGGGCTGGAAGCTCTATCCAGTCCTTACAACATTATTCATTCCCGTTCTCCAGATCGCTGACTTGAGCGTCGGAGGGTTCCCACCGGAACCACCGGTCCGAGACTTTTCTTGCAGGTTTCCGGCTGAAGGAGGCGGTCCCTATCATTCCTCTGAAGGCCAACGAAGCATTTCTATCGCTTGACGCTCCTCAAAAGTGATTTGGCAGCAACAGATTGGTGCGCCAGGTAGGGGGGCAGATCAGCGATGCTAGTTTTCAGATCCTCGTCCCCCTTTAATCAAAATGGTGGATCATAAAGGTAGTGATGAAAAAAAAATCCAAAAAGCTTTCACCACTTATGCTGGGGGCACCTTCAGCGAGCTAAGCAGAAGCATCAGAAGCAACATCTCAAGACCACACAACAACGAGCAAAGGCTTCCGCTCGCTCTTGGTTCGCTGCTCAGGCCAGCCATCCTTCATCCCGCCGGGAATCTTCCGAGCAAGAGGTCCACCATCCTCAAGCTCACATACGACTTAAAGCTCAGAGAGCCATCACTCGCCGCCCAAGCAGCCTTCTCTCCTATGGACGGCGACACAGAGGGAGGCCCAAGTAAGGGCAGCGGTACCTCCACTTCAACCAATTTGATTCCCCGAGGGGCAGACCACCAGCGGAGCGCTTAAGTCTGTAGAAGGAAAACAGGGGTGCCGCAAGAGCTAAGTACGCTGCACTTAAGACAGTATTTCTTTCATTGATACTCAAAATGTCATGCAGGGGAGACCGACTCTACATTAGCATTCAAGACCAACCTCGTATTGGCGTCTCAAAAGACCAAAGACCGACTCCGTGTTGGAAACAAAGATCGGCTCCGCGTCGGCACCACAGATCGGCTCTGCATCGACACTAAAGACCGACTCCGCATCGGCACCAAAGACCGACTCCATGTCGGCAATAAAGACCGGCTCCGCGTCGGCACCAAAGATCGGTTCCGCACTGGCAACTTAAGACCGGCTCCGCATCGGCAAAAAGACCGGTTCCGCACCGGCAACTTAAGACCGGCTCCGCGTCGGCACAAAAAGACCGGTTCCGCATGGGCAACTTAAGACCGGCTCTGCGTCGGCACAAAAAGACCGATTCCGCGTCGGCACAAAAAGACCGGTTCCGCACCGACAATTTAAGACTGGCTCCGCGTCGGCACCTCCAAGCCCGGCTCCGCATTGGCACCTTCAAGCCCGGCTCCGTGTCGGCACACTCAAGCCCGGCTCCGCGTCAGCACCTTCAAGCCCGGCTCCGCGTCGGCACACTTAAGACCAGTTCCGCGTCGGCACAAAAAGATCGGTTCTGCACCGGCAATTTAAGACCGGCTCCACGTCGGCACCTCCAAGGCCGGCTCCGCGTCGGCACCTTCAAGCCCGGCTCCACGTCGGCACACTCAAGTCCGGCTCTGCATCGGCACCTTCAAGCCCGGCTCCGCGTCGGTACCTCCAAGCTCGGCTCCGCGTTGACACTCCAAGCCCGGCTCCGCGTCGGCATACTCAAGCCCGAGTCTCCCCTCGACACTCAAGCTCGGCTCCGCGTTGGCAATCCAAGCCTAAGACCTCCTGCAGATTCCATTCCAGCTGCCCTTGGATTTCAGCACTGGTCCCCCCCCCCCCCCCCCGCCTGCAATCAACACGGTTTCCTGGTGGGTAGGTCATCAACTCTGCAGAAGGAGACCAATTTCTTTAAAGAAAAAGGCACCTGAGCCTGGTCCAAGCACCCTCGGGTCACCCTCCGGGGTAAAAAGGCACCTGATGACTCTCAACTCTCTGGTTACCCTCCGAGGTTAAAGGCTCCCGACCATGGTCAAATCCCAGCGACTCTCGGGTCATCCTCCGGGGTTCAAAAGGCTCTCGACGGCCTCAACTTTGCCTCAGCGGCTTCGTTACAGCCTCAACGGCTTCATTTCAGCCTCAACGGCCTCAACTCTGTATCAGCGGCCAACGGCTAATCGGGTAATACCTTTGTTTAAATTACACACTTGCAACATATAACTGGTTACTTTCAGCCATCAAGAAGCCCCAAGATAACTCACAGCTGGGAGAAGCCAACTCCCCAGCTCATAGTTGATGGGCATCCACTCCCAAGCTCTCAAGCCTGTAATCGACGTCGACATCAAACACGACGCAAAGGCAAACATCTACGAAAAAGGCTCAACGGCTCCCTCTGCCTCAGGAGCATCATTGCGGCCTCACTGGCTCTCTGCCTCCATGGCATGTGGATGGGGACCCACATCCAAACATCATATCAAAAGTTGAAGACCCAAAGTAAGATAGGGATCAGCCACTTGGGAGGTAACGCCCCTTTCACCTTACTGGGGTGGGCCCGCTTCGTCTTAGGGGCGAGGGGGCATCTGATGTGGCTGATCCAATGCCGTTAGAGAACCGTAAAGGAAACTGGCGGAGCCCTGCTTTGGCCTCTGATGTCCCTTCGGCTGATGCGGCTGATCAACCACATGACCCACGAGATGGAGGGATCACGAACTCAATGTCACACGGTCCGGCGCACTCTGCTCTTCTCGGCCTTGGGCTCATCTTAGCAGCGGCCCACCTCAACCTTGGTGCCGGTCTCGGCATCGGCGGCAGCCCACTTCGACCACGGCGTCGGTCTCGGCGTCGACGACGGCCCACTTCGTCATTCGTGTCGGCCACGGCCCATCCTGACCTCGGCATCGGCCACAGCCCATCTCGACATCCGTGTCGGCCATGGCCCATCCCGACCTCGGCATCGGCCACGGCCCATCTCGATATCCGTATCAGCCAGGGATCATCCCGACTCGGCATCGGCTATGGCCCATCTCGACATCTGTGTCGGCCATGGCCCATCCCGACCTCAGCATCGGCCACGGCCCATCTCGACATCCATGTCGTCCACGGCCCACCTTGGCCTCCTCGTCGATCGCAACCAGTCTAAGCGTTGGTTACGGTGTCGGCGTCGGCTTCGGTGTCAGCCCTGGCGTTGGTCTCGGCGTCGGCTTCGATGTCAGCCCTGGCGTCGGTCTCGACGTCGGCCTTCGGCGATAATCACCCACGTTCAAACGTGGTCCACTTCCATCGAGAATGGCGGACCACGTCACCACGAGCACGCCCGGCTACGCGCGCGGTGGACGTGCTCCCCCGGGCGCCGCTAACGACGAACGTGGCCCCACGATCAGTCCTATGACCCGTACTTTGTGGCATGTTGAAGACTAGAAACTAATAACCGTCTGAAGGAGGCTAAGCCATGACGGACGAAGAGTAAGTGGGATTCTCGAACAGGTATAAAAGGCCTCCAGCCCTTGAGGTAGGGGCCGGAAGCTCTATCCAGTCATTACAACGTTATTCATTCCTGTTCTCCAGATCGCTGACTTGAGCGTCGGAGGGTCCCCGCCGGAACCACTGGTCCGGGACTTTTCTTGCAGGTTTTCGGCTGAAGGAGGCAGTCTCTATCATTCCTCTGAAGGCCAACGAAGCATTTCTGTCGCTTGACGCTCCTCAAAAGTGATTTGGCAGCAACAGCTTTGTATGTGAAGGTCTTTTTAAATTAAATGTATCCTCTAAGTTATCTAATAAAAGTCCTCTTCTTTTTATGTTGAATCTTCAAATGTTTGGCATAGTAGACTTGGTCATGTGAATTTTGATCGTATTCATTATATGACAAATTTTAATCTAATTCCTAAAGTTCATATTGATAGAAAGTTCAAATGTGAGATTTGTATTCAAGCTAAGATGCCAAGAAAACCTTTTAAATCAGTAAATAGGAGTTCAACACTACTTGAATTAATCCATAGCGATGTATGTGACTCTACCAAGTTTCCTACACGGGGAGAAGTCGTTACTTTATAACATTCATAGATGACTTCTCTCGATATTGTTACATATATTTAATAAAATCTAAGGATGAAGTATTAGATAAGTTTAAGATTTATAAGGTAGAAGCTGAAACCCAAACTGAGAAAAAGCTTAAGAAATTTAGGTCAGACCGCAGTGGTGAATATACCTCAAATGAAATGACTCTATTTTGTCAAGAATATGAGGTTATTCATGAAGTTTCACCACCATACTCTCCTCAGTCCAATGGTGTAGCTGAACAAAAAAAATAGTACGTTAATGGATATGGTTAATTCAATGTTAATAAGTTCAGGTGTACCCGATAACTTTTGGGGGGGAAGCTCTTTTAGCTGCATGTTATATTTTAAATAGGATACCCTTTAAGGATAGTCCTAAAACACCTTTTGATCTTTGGAAAGGTAGAACACCCAGGCTAGATTATCTTAAAGTGTGGGGATGCTTAGCTAAGGTAGGAATACCTGAACCTAAGAAAAGAAAAATAGGACCTAAAATCTAAATGCTATCTTTATAGGTTATTCCTTAGATAGCAGTACAAATAGGTTCCTAGTGATAAACTCTAATATAAGTGGCATTTCAAATAATACTCTTATCGAATCAAGAGATGCTACTTATTTTGAAAATATTTTTCCTTTCAAGAATCAAGTACCAAATCAACTCTCTACTAATCCTTTCTTGGTTCATGATTCTTTTAAAGATGGGTTCTCTAATGAGTCAAAGAAAAGGAAAAGATCTAATCCTGAAGGTAAACCTTCTGAACTTAGGAAAAGTTCAAGGATAAGGAAAGAAAAATATCTTGATGAAGGTTTCTTTACTTTCCTAGTCAAAGGCGAACCTTCTTCTTTTTCAGAGGCGATGTTTTCTCCTGATGCTCCTTTTTGGAAGAAAGCTATTCTTTCTGAATTTAATTCAATCTTACAAAATGAAACTTGGATCTTATCTGACTTACCCCTGAAAGCAAACCTTTAGGGTGTAAGTGGGTATTTAAGAAGAAATTTAGACCGATGGTTCAATAGAAAAGTATAAGGCTAGATTAGTAGCCAAAGGGTATAACCAAAAGAAAGGGATAGATTTCTTTGATACATATTCTTCTGTAGCTAGAATAACAACCCTTAGATCACTTCTTGCCATTGCTTCCATTCATAAGTTAATTATTCATCAAATGGATGTGAAGACTGCATTCCTAAATGAAGATCTTGAGGAGGAGATTTATATGAAACAGCCTGAAGGTTTTATTGTAAAGGAACAAGAAGACAAGGTTTGTAAACTTATCAAGTCCCTTTATGGTCTTAAACAGGCTCCTAAACAATGGCATGAGAAATTTGATCAAATTATTCTATCTTTTGGATTTCAAATCAATAATCATGATAAGTGTGTTATTCTAAAATCATCGACAATGATTGTGTAATCCTTTGCTTATATGTTGATGATATTTTAATTTTTGGAACATCTCTTGAAATTATTTCAAGTGTTAAATCTTTCCTCTCTTCTAAGTTTGATATGAAAGATTTAGGTGAAGCGGATGTAATCCTAGGGATGAAGCTTATCAAGTCCCATGAAGGGATAGCTCTCTCTCTTTCTCATTCTATAGAAAAAATGATCAAGAAGTTTAGTTATTCCAGTCTTAAGTCAATATCTACTCCTTTTGATCCTAGCTTTCACCTAAAGAAAAATTTAGGTGACCCAATTAATCAATTAAAGTATTCTCAAATTATAGAATCTCTCTTGTATGTAGCAAACAGGACAAGACCTGATATAGCCTATGCCATAGGAAGGCTTAGTAGATATAATCAAAATCCTGATCAATCTCATTGGGTAGCCTTAGAAAGAGTGTTTCGATATTTAAAGGGAACACTTAATCTCTTCTTGATGTTCACTGATTACCCTGAGGTGGTTGAGGGTTACAGTGATGCTAATTGGGTCACTGATTCTCATGATTTAAAATCAACCACCGGATATCTCTTTCTTCTTGGCGGTGCTGCTATTGCTTGGGGATCCACCAGGCAAACTATTATTTCTAGAAGCACCATGGAGGCCGAGTTGATAGCTCTGGATACCACCTGTAATGAGGCAGAGTAGATAAAAAATCTAATATCAGAGCTACCTTTGGTACCTAAGCCAGTTCCAGCTATATCAATCCATTGTGATAATAAGGCTGCAATTGAACTGACAAATCAAAAGAGTACCAATAAAAAGATGAATCGCCATATACAGCTTCGTCATAAGTCTTCGAGACAACATAAGAAAAATGATGTTATCTCTTTGAAATTTGTCAAATCTGAGAAGAATTTGGTAGATCAATTAACCAAGGGATTATCTAGGAGTGAAGTCCTAGATTCATCGAGGGGGATGGGGCTTAAGCCCATTATTTGGTCACCAACAGTGGATACCCAACCTCTGTGATTGGAGATCTCATGAATGAGGTTCAATGTGGTAGAAACGAAGCTGATTGAGTGATCATGTTAGAGCATAAATTTTGAAAAAAAAAATTCAACCCATCCCTATGACGAGTGCTCTTATAAAGTGATAAAGTAAATTTGTGTAAGGTTGAGTGATTCTCTTAATGGATCTGAGGTAGGTTATCTGTAGGGTATTAGTCACAAATACCCTTGGAGGATTCACCTATATGAGAATTGTCATATGAGGCCGTGACTAAAGGTTTGGGCTAATCTTAAGAAATTCTCATGAAAAATCAAGGTACTAAGCACAAGGCCTTTAATATGTGCTAACCGCTTAAACCCAATTGATTCATGCTGTATGTGTGATTAGTAGAAGTCTGAGTCAAGGACCTAGTTCAAGTTCTAATCCACTATGGTTCCTTTAGATGTATACCATCAATATTAAGTGAGATTCAAGTCCACAGAATACCTCATCCATTGCGTAGTATAAGATGCCCTAAATTTTTTGGTATATTAATTTTATTATTTATTTTATTTTATTTTATTTGTTAACTTTTGTGGGGGATTGTTGACTTTTACCATTTAAAGAAAAAAAAAGAAAAGTTAAAAGTTAAAAAAAAAGTAACCCACGCGAGCATTGAATGCTCGCGTGGGACGTTGGGGAATGCTCGCAGCAAACGTTCGCGGAACGCTCGGCGAGCTTTCCGTGATTTAATATGTTCCGTTTTTTCTTCCGTTTTGGGAGGAACGGCAACATGGCCTAACAAATTAAAATATTATATATATATATATAATATATGGATGGTCTAAAAAAATTTAAGGATAAAAAAAGAAAACCCAAATCCTAAAAGATTTATTCATTTTAGAGAAGATCCCAAATCCTTGGAGTTGTCCTTGGAGCTGGGAGTCTATCTGCTTGGAGTTGAAAGTTTTGTCTTAACCTGGTAAAAGCTACTAGTGGTAAAAAAGTGTATTTAACTATTTTATTGTTATATTTTATTTGGACATATGAAGAATTATTGGGTTTGCACCTCCACCCGATCGTGCTCGCGGTAAGAGGATCGGATCGAGCCGAGTCGTTGTACCTTGGAAACAAATCGTCAACAACCCGCACGAGGGGGTGAAAACTTATCCTTAGACACGCCTCGACCCGTTTGATTCCTTTTAACTTTAATTTAGATTTTAAATTTAAATTTTAGATTAATTATTCTAGCATTTTCTAAAAGGATTTTTCAAAAATCAAAACAATTTTCTAACAGCTGAGTCCTCTAATGAGTCAAAGAAAGGAAAAGATCTAATCATGAAAGTGAATCTTCTGAACTTAGGAAAAGTTAAGGATAAAGAAAGAAAAAGACTTTGGTGCATCTTAGTGTGTCGCATATTTTTTTAAAAAATTATTATGTTAATAGTGACACAATAGCGACGCAATAAACCAGAAATTTTAAAAAAATAATTTTTAATTTAGCGATGCAAGTATTGCATCACAATTTTTTTTAAAAAATAAATTTTATAAAAAAATTAAAAATAAAACATTGCGACGCCACAAGTTGCGTCGCAAGTTTTTTAAAAAAATTAATTTTTATAAAAATATAATTATGAAATAAAAATATTGCAACGCAATTCAGTGCGTCGCAATATTTTAAAAAAAAATTAGTTATGTTAAATAGCGATGCATTAGCGACGTAATAAATCAGAAAATTAAATTTTATAAAATAAAATTATAAAATAAAAAGATGTGATGCAACTCAGTGCATCGCAATGTTTTAAAAAAATTAATTATGTTAAATAGCGACGCAATAGCGGCGCAATAAATCAGAAAATTAAAACAAATAATTTTTAATTTAGCGACGCAAGTATTGTGTCACAATTTTTTTAAAAATAAATTTTATAAAAAAATTTAAAAATAAAACATTGAGACGCCACAAGTTGTGTCACAAGTTTTTGAAGAAAAATTAATTTTATAAAATATAATTATGAAATAAAAATTGCAATGCAATTCGTATGTCGCAATATTTTTAAAAAAATTAATATGTTAAATAGCGACACAATAATCAAAAAATTAAAAAAATTAATTTTTAATTTAGTGACGCAAATAATGCGTCATAATTTTTTTAAAAAAATTAAAGTTTATAAATATAATTAAAAGATAAAAAATAAAAATAAAACATTGCGATGCAATGAAATGCATCGCAATTGTTTTAAAAAAATTAATTTTAGTACATGCGTCGGATCGATCATTGCCTATCGGGATCATTGGATCGATCGCAACCGTCGGATCATCGCCGATCGGATTGTCACAATGATCCGAGATCGATCATCGCCGATCGGGATCATGGCTTGGATCGATTGCAACCATTGGATCGTTGCCGATCGGATTGATCGCAACGGTCCGAGATCGATCATCGCCAATCGGGATCATGGCTTCGATCGATCGCAACCATCGGATCGTCGCTGATCGGATTGATCGCAATGGTCCGAGATCGATCATCGCCGATCGAGATCATGGCTTCGATCGATAGCAACCATCGGATCATTGCCGATCGGATTGATCGCAACGGTACGAGATCGTTCATCGCCGATCGGGATCATGGCTTGGATCGATCGCAACTGTCAGATCGTCACCGATTTGGTTGATCGCAATGGTCCGAGATCGATCATTGCCGATTGGGATCATGGCTTCGATCGATCGCAACCGTCGGATCGTCGCCGGTCGGGTTGATCGCAATGGTCCGAGATCAATCATCGTCGATCAGGATCATGGCTTGGATCGATCGCAACAATCGGATCGTCGCTGGTCGGATTGATCGCAACGGTTCGAGATCGATCATCACTGATCGGGTTGATCGCAACGGTCCGAGATCGATCATCGCCAATCGGGATCATGGCTTTGATCGATCGTAACCGTCGATCATCGCCGATCGGATTGATCGCAATGGTCTGAGATCGATCATCGCCGATCGGGTTGATCGCAATGGTTCGAGATCAATCATCGCTGATCGAGATCATGGCTGGATCGATCGCAAACGACGGATCATCGCGATCGGATTGATCGCAACGGTCCAAGATCGATCATCGTCGATCGGGATCATGGCTTGGATCGATTGCAACCATTGGATCGTCTCCGATCGGATTGATCGCAACGATCCGAGATCGATCATCGCCGATCGGGATCGTGTCTTGGATCGATCGCAACCGTCGGATCGTCACCGATCGGGTTGATCGTAATGGTCCGAGATCGATCATCGCCGATCGGGATCATGGCTTCGATCGTCACAACCGTCGAATCATCGCCGATTGGGTTGATTGCAACGGACCGAGATCGATCATCGCCGATTGGATGGATCGCAACGGTCGGAGATCGATCATCGCCAATCGGGATCATGGCTTGGATCGATTGCAACCGTCGGATCGTCGCCGATCGAATGGATCACAACGATCCGAGATTGATCATCACCGATCGGGATCATGGCTTCGATCCATCGTAATTCTTTTTAAAAAAAATTAATTTTTATAAAATATAATTATAAAATAAAAATATTACAATGAAATTCAGTGCGTCGCAAATTTTTTTTAAAAAAAATTAATTTTATTAAAATATAATTTAAAATAAAAATATTGCGATGCAACTAAGTGTGTCGTAATTTTTTTTAAAAAAAATTAATTTGTTTTATAATATAAAATTAAAAAAAATTTGTGAAAACTTGCCACCAAACTAGCGACACATTAGCGACGCAATTATTGCATCGCTAATTTTCCCAGAAAATAAAAAAAATTTCCCGTCGGCCAAATTAGTGACGGATTAGCGACGTAAAATTGCGTCGCTAATCCGTATATATAAAAAAATTAACAAGGATTAGCGAGGCAATAAACTGCCTCTTGCAGTCCCCTCCCCCACGCCTCTTCTTCTTCTTCTTCTCGCCTAAACCTAGCTCCCGCCCCTCCTCCGGCTCGCCCCGCCCCCTCCCCGGCGCAAGGAAACCCTCGGCAGCGGTACCCCCCCGGCTTGAGGTGAGGGCCCCCTCCCGCCCTCCCCTTCCCCCCCCTCCCCTCCCCACCCCTCCGTTTTCGGCCACAGCCACGGCCGTGGTCGTGGCCGGCGGTGGCCTAGCCATGGTGGCCAGGCCACCATTTTTTTTTTAAAAAAGGGGGTGGGGTATTTCCCCCGCCCTTGAGGCCACGGCCACGACGGTGGCCGGCGGTGGTCTGGCCATCACGATGGCCGGCCACCGTTTTTTTTTAAAAAAGGGGCGTGGGGTTTTTCCCCCACCCTGAGGCCATAGCCACGGCCACGGCCGTGGCTGGCGGTGGTCTGGCCACGGTGGCCAGGCCACCGTTTTTTTTTTAAAAAAAGGGGGGGGGTTTTTCCCCGCCCTTGAGGCCACGGCCACGGCCGCGGCCGTGGCTGGCGGTGGCCTGGCCATGGTGGCCAAGCCCCATTTTTTTTAAAAAAAGGGGGGGTGGGGTTTTTCCCCCACCCCTGAGGCCTGGCCACGGCCGCGGCCGTGGTCGGCGATGGCCTGGCCATGGTGGCT
>UESW01003884.1:1368882-1435851 GCA_900491605.1 Calamus simplicifolius | reverse complement strand
ATTTCGATTTATTTTTATAAGTGTTAAATTTTTGTATATTTATTAATTTTCGTAATTATATTGCATTGCATTAATCATTAGTATTTACAGTATGATAGACCGAGGTAGATCTACCCCTGATGGATATAGCTCTGCTGCGTCACATCCCACTACCAGCCCTGACGCATGGACTTTCGCCTCTCCAGGCCTCGATGCTCATCCTGTATTTTCCTATACCCGATCGGCACAGATCTCTGAGAGTTCTTCTTTGGTCAGTCGCACCGTACTTCGATTGGATGCCGATGGGCTATAAGTATATACTAATTGTAACTATATATTATGTTTTTAAGTTAATTACTTATTTTAATTAATTTTTTTAACAGCTTTATTGAGCAGCATCATGTATCGAGCCGGATCAGCTCTATATTTCAGAGCCGTACTGATCCTAGTAGCTACGATTGGCACCATGTATCTGCGGCCATGAGGGAGTTTTATTTTTCAGAGTTTCAAGTAAACTTTTTAAATACATTTTATAACTGATATAAAATTTTCTAATCTTAATATATTCTGAAACTAACTATTTATTTCAATGCAGAAAAAGTTTACGTGGGACCCTACCATCCATGATGCCATTAGGGCAGCATGGAATGCTCTTGCGGCATGCCAATACTCCAACATGCTTATCGTTGGAGGAGTTCGGGTGACCGTCCAGGGCATGTGCCGAAGGGTATTTTGGGCCAGTTGGCAGTAGGCGTGGCAGTCCAAGGCTTAAGTTAGGAGGTCCGCATCAGCCAGCACGAACCGCCAATATGAGAAGGGTGGTCGTGGCACAGGCCTCTCCTGTCACACTACGGGTTTCTATTTCTATTCAGGAGCACAGGCGTCGTATGGTAAGAAAACATAAACAATTTAAATACTAATTTAGTCATTTATAAATACTTGCATTTATATTCTTTCTTCTGCTTTTGTAGTCCAAGCAGGAGGGCAGAGATCCTGGTGAGTTTCGTCTATTCAGGGCGACACACACCAGGAAGAATGGTTTCTGGGTCGATACACGATCAAGGAAGGTTGGGGTAACGTCTATTCAGGGCGACACACACCAGGAAGAACGGTTTCGGTCGATACACGATCAAGGGAGGTTGGGGTAAGAAATTAGCTTTATATTTTATTTGTTTAATTTCTAAAATTTTATTCAGCTTTATATATTGATTCATTTATCATTGATTTTATAATTCAAAGGCACGAGTCGAGGAGCTTCAGTCTTAGGCTTCGTAGGTCGACTCCACTGATGGGGGGCCACCCGTCGAACTCTCACTAGAGGAGAGCCGACGTGTGTTTTTGGAGGCTGTTGGTGCCCAGCCGCGAGACCGTAGGATATATGGTTTGGGCACCAGAGCTTCCAGATTTTTTCCTATCAGGGCTTCAGTTCGCATGGTTTCTGGCGATATTACTTTCGAGTAGATAAACGACATCCGGAGATCTATCAAGGAGGAAGTTCGCCAGGAGGTTTGGGAGGAGCTTGCAGAGAGAGAGCAGATGCGTCAGATGCAGGATTTAGTTCATCTCATATCGCAGGGTCCATTCTAGCCTCCGCAGCCTCCACAGCTGCCTGCAGATACATGATGTTTCTTTTTTCACTACTTGATGTATTTTTTTTTATTTTTTCTGTTTTGTATATAAAAATTTTAAATAATTAATAAACTAATTTTTTATCTATTTTAAAAATTTTGTAATAATTGTTTTGGTCAATTGTATTAGCAATTACATTGTATTAGGAAGTTTAATTTATATTATATTATTTTTAAATAATAAATAATTTACTTTAAAAATTAAAAATTAATTTACTTTATTTTTTTTAAAAAATAAATAAATTAATTAGCGACGCTATTTTTCATCGCTATTAATTTTAAAAAATTAAATTATTTATTTTAATTTTTTAAATAAATTAATAATTAGCGACGCAATTGCGATAAGATTTTCTATCACAAATATTTTTAAAAAAATTATTTTAAAGTAGTGATGCATTAGTATGCGTCGCAATATTGCGACACATTTAGGGGCATTACAATTATTTTTAAAAAATTAAAATTAATTTATTTTATTTTTTTAAAAAATGAATTAATTAATTAGCGATGCTATTTTTCGTCGCAATTAATTTAAAAATATTAAAAATTATTTTATTTTAATTTTTTTAAAAAATAAATTAATTAATTAGCGACGCAATTGCGACGAGATTTTCATCACAATATTTTTAAAAATTTATTTTTAAAGTAGCAACGCATTTAGGCTGCGTCGCAATATTGCGACGCATTTAGGGCATCGCAGAGAGTCGCTATTTAGATACGCAATTGCGACAAATTAAAATTGCAACGAACATTTTAGTGACGCCTTTATTGCGTCGCTAATGCATCGCTATAGCTTGTTTAGCGACGCATTTTGGCGTCACTATTTTAATTTTCTTGTAGTGTAAATTTAGCTACATTCTAATATAACTAAATTTATCCTTTCTCTTCATATATATATATATATATATATATATATATATATATATATATATATATATATATATAATGAATGTTTATTGTTGTGATTTTGACGAGCTTTCGGCAATGTTGGATTATAGATACTTGGTTAGAGATATTAGACCGATGAACTAAGTATCCTATTTGTTTTATCACCTCACATTTTAGTTAGCTAGCCTCATCCATCAGCAACTAAAGAAAAGGAGAAGCTACCCTCTTACTTCTCTACCTGCTACATCCCTTTCATGCATTCGGTGGAGGATCCAGTCAAAGTTCACAGGGCAACGAAATGCACCACGTGATGGTGCCATGTTATAATCCATGAGATAATTTTTGAGATAATCCATGTTATAATCCATATATTATAATCCACGTCCTGAGGCAATGCAAGGCCAACACCAATCATCCGGCTTCAAATTGTATTCTATACCATTGGAGAGTCTTGCACTCTAAATCAAAATACATGCTTTTTAACTACAAAACAAAAAATTATCAGATCTTATATAAAATTATGTTTCTAGACTTTTATGTGATTAAATATATTTTTCCTTAGATCCTTCAGATGTGATTCTGATGAAAAAAAAAAAAGAAGCGATGCTGCATAGCAATTCTATATTTTTGAAGCAAGAGAATACTAAAGATTCTTAGTTATTGATCATTGAAGTATTTGAAGTTTATGTAATTTTAAATAAAAATATGTTTTTCCCAAATATTATCATTAGAACGTATATATATATATATATATATATATATATATATATATACACAAAACAAAATTGGCTAATAGTATTAACGCATGATTTTTTTTTTTTGGTTGCTAGTGGTTGCTATAACATGAAATAAAGCCCTTTTCCCTTTGGAGATGAATTGCAAAAATAAAATTATAGCAAAAAAAATACAACCTTATTTGTATTTTGCAAAATCAATATATATATATATATATATATAAACGGCTCTATATAATTTCTAAACTTTGAACAAAACTACCCCCAACCTTTTACACTTCAAATTAAATTTACATAAATAACATAATATGAAAATATATAATAAATTTATTGAATAAATAACTGATGCTATAACATGTTAAAGCATAATAAATAAACAGAGTACTAAGAGTAAAAGAAAACTTACACCAGATCTATGCAAGCTCTCTATTCTAGCAATCATATTATAAAATTAGCTACCAATAAGCCTATGCTAATATTATTTCGAATTTGTACTACCAATGTCAATATTGTGGGCTAGCAGCTAGTGCGGAAGCATCAAGAGCAAACTTTATCTTTATTTCAAATTTATACTTTATACAAAATAAAAAATCTAAATTAAATGTGCAATTTAATATATATATATATATATATATTCTTTGCTTGCAAAATTCTCTTTTTTACTCGTTAGAATAAACTTATAATTATATAATGATTATTATTTAAATATAATATAATATATGTATGTGTGCATTGATGTATGCATAAAATGAAAAATATAGGCTCCATGATGATTCATCATGGAGCCTAGGGCTGTAATCGAGTCGAGCCGAGTCCAATGCTCAAGCTCGGCTCCTTAAGAAATACTCGTGTTCAAGCTTGAGCTTGAGCTCGTTTAAATTTGAAAAATCCTGTTCGAGCTCGACTCGAGCTTGATTATAAAAGACTCAAGCTTGCTCATTTGGTATGATTAAAAAGCTCAACAAGCTCGACTCAAAAAAAAGCTTATTTCAAGCTCGATCTTAAATTGAGCTCGTTTCAAACTCAACTTGAATTAAGTTTGTTTCAAGCTCGGTTCGAAAAAAAAAAAAGAAGCTCATTTAAAGTTCAGCTAAAAAAAAGAAAAAAAAAAAACTCATGAGCTTCTAATCAAGTGTCTCATAAGATCTTAATCAAGTTATCTCGTAAGCTCTTAATGAAGTTTAAGCTAGGCCCGTTTGATAACGAGCTTTAAAATGAAGCTTAAGCTTAACTTACTTACATAATAAACTAAATATGAACATCGAGCGAGCCACAAATAGCTCATAAGCGATTTGACTCAATTACAATCTTAATGATGATTATAGCAATTTTTTTTATTACAGGCGAACGATAACATTATTTTTGGGATGAGTCATGATTAAAGCAGTTCTTATAACGTTAGTAACGGCTCTATCATGCGGCCCATGGATGACTTCTTGAAAGCGCGTGGAGCCCACACGTGGGGCATCGTCCGCGCCCCGCCATGGACTTTGGCCGCCGGTATGGGCCCCGCTGAAAAGATGTCGCGGTCGAAAGGAGTATGCAAGTCTAGAAGTCCGCAAAGCCGCTGCGATCGGTGGGGCCCGGCGTTCTGAAACTGACGGCCTGATTGAGGGAAGAAGGCGACCGCTCGACGGTGATTTCCTCTCGAATATAAAACAAAGAACTTGACTAAATATATTGCTATGCATGACAAACTTCTTCCCATGCCAAACAAACTCCATGCGGTCCCCAAACAAAATTCAAAGGAAAAACGCGTGCACTGCACACAATGGGGCATCAAACATCACTTTCAATTGCTAAACTACCGTAGTCTATATTGTATATGTTATGATTCATAAAAGTATAGTATTATTATACAAAATTCCATTATTATATATAATAAAAAATATCATTGTGTAATATATCTTCTTATATATTCTACAATATGATATTAATATTATTATAATATTAATTTTGTGGTAATATAATAAATGTTGGTATTTGTTATGAGAATTGTAGTATCAACGTACTAAAGCTATTATATTACGCTAATACTATTAATAATTATTATGATATATAATGATATGTTAGGGTATAATATAATATTATTTATAATATTATATTGTAAAATAAAATATATTTTACTGATAGTACTTTATGTTGTAGTATACTATGATTGTAATATTAATTATTGTATTATAATATCAATATAATATAATTGATCATGTAGAATTAAATTTAGGAGTAACATGTAAAGGAAGAAAAATGTTATAAAGAGTGGTCATAGGGCTATTTCAAGATGAATATGAAATTGCCCATTCCCAAAGAAATCAAACATAAAAGGTTTGATCAGACATAATTTATTCCATGTTTATGTCCATTTTGTAAGTAGTATTTGGCTAAAATAAAATCTTATTTTAGCTTTTATAGTATAATTATCAAACATCATTTTAAAATTTTTAGAGGGCACCGAGGATCAGGAGATATGTCCTTGTTATCAAGGAAGGCCAATGAATTAACAGAACAACCATCTCGATGAGAGAGAACAATCACCTAAATGTCGCCTAGTGAGAATGAACAATGGCACGGTAGCATTCAACAGTATTAATTAGACTCAAATTTAAGAACATCAATTTTCTTGTAATTCAAAACTATCATCTTTATATATATGGATAAATCATGGTATGTTTAGAATTTAAAATTTCATTTTATTTTTTTGATGGAAGGCAAAATCGTCATTGCATTAATATCTGTGCACGTACCAAAAAAGGTTAGGATCGTTTTTGATTTCCACCTGCCAAACGTTGTTCAGAAAAAAGACAAAATCTTTCCTATCTCATGTGGCTGATCAAGTTACGTTAGAGCTAACAGAATGAGTAACTGACAGAGCTCCCCTTGGCTTCGGACTTCAGAGTCTCCCTCGGCCTCGAACTCTAGAAGCCCCCTCAGCCTCGGACCCCAGAGCTCCCCTCTCGGACTTCAGAAGCCTCCTTAGCCTCGTACTCCAGAGTCCCTCTCGGTCTCGGACTTCAGAAGCCCCTCGGCCTTGGACTTCGGAGTCCCTCTCGATCTCGGACTTCAGAAGCCCCATCGGCCTCGGACTCCAGAATTTCCCTCGGTTTTGGATTTACCATACGTTGTGTTAAGAAAAAGACAATCCATCCGTCTCGTCAGAGGCGAACCATCCTCAATCCTCATGCCTTGGCAAGCCCAGAGTAGCCAAAGTCAAATATGGCCCTTTAACCACGTTAGCTCTCATCATCTTAAAAAGGAAATCAAATCATGCATAACCTGTCACCTATAAATAACCAGATAATAGAATAATCGAATCTTAAAGCTCCAAACTAGCCTCTTTAGACGTCGATCCTCGTAACAAACATGATTCGAATCTCGCTGGCCTTGTAACAAACTTGATTCGAATCAGATTCCAATCATTATGATTCTCCATTTCTCAAGACATGTTCGAAGAATCAAGTGAACAAACCATCAATACTCAGACAGTCTACAAATGCCATTCTTGAAATCCATTCAGGTATGCTAACTCTTTTACCGAGAAAAATTTCATTAAAGCTCAAGTGGAACTGAGCTCCTGAGAGGCCATTCTTTAGGGATTCTTCTGTAGGAGCCTTCTCCTCATATTTGATTGTTGTGAATCTTCACTAATTGGACATCGGAGGGTCTTCCGCAGAGGACCACCCCAGCATTCTCTGCGTGAGGATTATCTTATAGGTCCGTCCGAATGAGAGATCGGCATCCAGATCCAGAGTCAAGCGACACCCGAGTCGAAAAACGGATTTCCAAGGCAACATTTTTATTTTTATTTTCTAAATCATTTAAGTTTTATATTTGGTACTAGGTTAAGTAAGGGTTAGTGAAAGATTGTATACTTATTCTATTAAATATTATTAAATAGTGTTATGGCTACCGACCAACAAACAAACTCAAAAAAAGAGTTTCACTGGATTAAACATAATTCACACTTTTTCACTTTTTTCCATAACTTATTCTACTAATCTTTAAACATCAATCAAATAAGGGATCATACTAATCCAAGTATGAAGTAGATAAATAAGAGCAAGTTGAAGTTAAAAATAGCTACTTCTTAATTAGCTATCTTTCAAGCAAACATAGCTTAAAACTGTATTGATATTAGTGAAAATGTAATTACTTATCATCCAAAAGGACAAGATATTTTTTAACAAAATAAAATCTAATTAAACTTGAGATTATAAAAATATCAAATTGAACGAGTATATGTTTAATAAGAACTTTTATGTTGCTAATCTCAATTGATGACTTATGAAATCATAATTTGAAAATGGATTTATGTTGGTGTTCACATGTGGATTTTAGTGTTTTACTTAAGTTCCTAAATTGTTGTAACCATGATTATCATCACTTTTGTTGTTTTTTAGGAAAAAGGGTTAACAGTGAGCATAGGTCGGGTTAGGATGGTTTCGGATCAAAATCAAGAGCCGATTCAATCAAGATCAATTTTAGAATTTTGAATGCAAAATTGATTCGATTCTATCATAGAACCAACATAGAATCAACTCAATCAAATCGGACCGATTTAAAGGTAAAACTTTTATTTTTTTTTCCATTAGCTTAGAATTTTTTACTTTTTTATTTTTAATATATTAAGCTTTTTTTAAGCTGCGAGAGTTAGGTGAAAGATTGAGAGCCATCACAAAAATATTCAAAAACTCATAATATTAATAAATATTATTTGATTCTTCTCATTTTCTTTATATAAATATTTAATGATATATATAGTATATCTAATGAGTCACATCAATAGCCTATAAGCAACCAAATTAATTTGATTTAATGAACCTACTGCTTTTGATAATCATTAAAGAGTATAGGAGAAATATGATAAATATATATTTCAAATATGCTTAAAACAATTAATCTCTCATCCCTTAATAATCATAACCAATCATTAGAAATAAAAGTTTAAATAATATTTATTTCTAACCAGCATAATATATACTTATAAAATCATGAACACAAATTAAAAATTTTAAGTATATACATACATATCATATCAGATAAATTAATTTCCGATATGTATCAAATATAATTATCAATATCAAATTAAAATCTTCATGAAATATACAAATATTTACAACTCAACTAATAATTCAATCACAAACAATTAAATTCAACCTAAATTTTCTTAGTTTTGTTAAATAAGAAGATATACAATATTTATTGATTGATTTAATATTAAAAACTTTTAATTAATAGAGATGATAGATGGCTTACAAGGTATTTCTAAAGTTCTTAATTTAATTTTCAAAAATAATTTTTCAAAAAAGGTTTTATCTTTGGTTCTCAAGTCAGAGCTAAGAAACCAATCTCTAAAATTAAGAACTGATCAAACAAGATCAATTTTAAGGTTATGGATCCAAAACCAATCATATTAACATTTGAAACCAAACCAATCTAACCTAATCAATTGGGATTGAGCTTTTGTGTTACTCTAACATGTTCCTTACCTTTGATTAAAGACTCATGTGTTATAGTATACCGTCTAAGAGTAGAATTCAAAAATTTTGATTGCTAAGTAAAAGGTGCGAACATCAAAGATAAATCTCATTTTAAAATTTGAAAACCAGTCTCATTGGTTTAGTGTTTGCTCTTATAGCTTTATCCTTCTTATTATCTTGATCTCCAAATTTTACTTGAACGAAGTTTTCTAATATTGGTGTTGAAGTTAAAGTTGAATTTGGCACATCATGTAGCTTCATTTTGCATCTTGAAACTATGAAAGTTAATATTATGGCTTGAAATAAAAGGCTACACTTTTAAAGTGTATTGTAATGCCTGCATAACTAATCATGAATAAAACCTATTTGAATATTTAAAAATTAAAATAAAGAATGACATCCTGATACCAAATTTTAAAAGACACCAAAAACAACATATTCTTAATTCATTTTGTCATCTTGTGTTTTTCTTTCTTTTCTTTTCCTTTTCTCTCAAATTTTCCTGACTTCACCTTTTCTCCTCCGCTTTGGTCAAGAGGATAGCTTATTGCGGACATTAAGGCAGTGTTTGAAATAGAAGATAAGGGTAGATATCTCTTGGATATCTCTTTATCCTCAAAAGCTATAATTAGGAGGAATATTTTTGAAAAAGTTTAACTAGAGGGGATAACATAGATTATCCACTGAACTTATTCCTTAATAAGGAACTTAGAAATAATTAGAGTTATCACTTGATGATAAAGTTATAATTCTAAAAAGGTGCTTATTACCTGGATAAATGCTATCACACTTTATCCAAGAATAACCTTTGAAGAGTCAAACACTATCTGAATAAGATAATATTAAAACTATCGTAAACTCACATGCACACATCTAATCCATTATATAAATAAATTAAATATAATTAAAATATAAGAACAAAAAATATAATTATTATTACTATTGAACAAAAATATAATTATTATTACTATTAGTACTAACAATATTAGTAGTTAACGAATTGTTGTGATTCCTCTCAATGTTTATTTGGTATTTTTTTTAAAAAATATTTTGATGAAAAATATCTCTAGATCTATTTTTTTGAAAAAAAGTTTAAAAAAATAAAATTTATTATGTTTGATTGATAAAAAAATTGTATGAAAATTATCTTTAAAATATTTTCTTATATTTGGTTGGGAGAAATTTTATATAAAAAATACTGATTTGGCTATAATACCTTAAAACAAAGATTGCATTAGAATTAATATAATATAATATACTTATTAGTAATATTTTTATCTATAATATAATATAAATATATTATATTATATATCTATTATGATACAATATAATACTAATTTATATATTTAATATACGATATAATTTAATATATTATATAATACGATATTATATTTATATATTATAGTAATATAATATAAAGATAATAAAAAATAAAATAAAATAACATTAGAAAGATAATGTTGAACTTTTAATAACAAATTTAATATTTACCCAAAAAAAAAAAAAACTCATTTATGCCTACGACTGTAACGCAGCCTGTCAACATATATATTAAAAGAAAATTAAATTAAACACAAACAATTAAAAAAAAAGAATTTTACTTTTACTGCCGTGACTAGGTGGTAGGAACCTTCGTAACAATTTTCGCTCCGGAATGGAGGGTCAAGTCGGGAGTACAGGCTGACGCGAATGGCGGTTAATATCATGTTGTCACCTCCCAGGGGCCGCAGGGCAGCGGGCCCTGTCGTGGGCTGTATATTAGCTGTCCATTAAAATAATAATAATAAAAATTGTCAGCCGAGCTATGCGTTTTTCTTTCACATATTTTATAGGTTTTATTGATTTTAGCCTGTGGTTTCTTTATTGATATATAAAGTGGAACCACTCTCCCATTCTTCACCACCCCTCCCACTCCTCCCTCTCCCTCCCTCCCTCCCTCTCCCGCATCCTTCGTCTCTCGGACGCTATAATCGAATATCCCCGGGGCGGCCGACCGAACCATACGGTCGGATTCCCTGTCCAAACGTTGGCTTCCGACGGCATCCACGGCGGTCGGATTCTCCGGATTGCACGGATTCCGGCATCATCCGGCGCCTCATTTCACACTCCAAATTACTCCATCGTGGTATGCTCGCTCGCTCGCTCTCTCTCTCTCTCTCTCTCTCTTTCTCTCCCGTCCCCCTTCCCTCTTCTCTCCCTCGGTCCAGACTCCAGAGAGTAATTTTGGAGTTCCCCCATCGGACGGTCAGGATCGACATGATCGTCGTCGACATCTAGAAGGAGTAGAGGGCAATCCGCAATCTAGGAGGCCACGCATCACCAGTGTCGCACCCAAGTGCGGCGGTAACGCAATCTCTAGACGTTCGATCTAATGAATCGCCACCTGTCAACTAAATGGCGCTCATAGTAGCCACGTATAATTCTTGTTGGAAACTTGGAGTAGAAGTGTGAAACAACGATACATATGCCATCTAGTGTTCAAAACATGCATCAAAAGTTATTGACGTTAGTTTTGCAAATTCGATTAGAGATATAAAAAAACATTGTCTAGTCTTTTATCTTTCTGCTAAATCCTCCTGGTGGTTGAACCAGAAATGGCTTGGATACTCTAACCATTGTTTATAAACCCTTTTGTAATAAAAAATAAAATCAGTTGATGATATAGATACGTAATTCTATTATCAATGTTTCTTCCTTCATATGGGAGGTACCTTACCTTCTTGTTCTAAAGAACAGTGCTTTCGTTAGAAAGACAAAGCGAGCGCTAAGAGTGTCCTCCTAGTCCAGGGAGTGCCAGTTGTGCATTCGCGTGCTAGACCCACCTACATGCGTCATCCATTGCATAGAGCTTAGCTTGGGGTTTAGTAGGCTTTTAAATAAAAGATGAGAAAGGGTCCACGCGTAAACAAGCCATGTATGACTCATCACTCAGGGCACATGCATGGTGGTTAAAGCGTACACGCAAGTATGCGTATAAAGTTGTTGCATGGCGAAGAAGATCCAAATTAGATGCAGGAGAACGTTGGAAAATTTAAACCATTGGGCTCCACCTATTTAAGTTTGGGCCCTGACCCTCTAAACTTGGGTCTGACTTTAGCTGACTATATTTTGGGCATCGGACCTAATATAACAAGTTTCAAAGACTGAAAGCCAATGGCAAGAGCACAAAAAACCATGGCAGATATGGAAACACACCTAATAAAGCAAATTAACCTAACCCAAGCGGGGTCTCTCCAGACTTGGCTCAGTTTATTGAATTCATTGACTAATGAGCCAAATCAAGACCTGAGTTTTTAGCCGAAACTTGACACCAAAATCTAGATTCTCTAGTCCAAAGAAGCCATCCATGCACCTAGGCTCTTTGAAAGGGTTGGGACTTGTGAATAAGAATGTAATTAAGATGATTGTCCTCTTCAAATACATATATCAATGGAGAGAGAAGGCTCAGTCAATGAGATTAAAAAAAAAAAAATAGATAACAAATTAATAGAGGGAGAAGGTTTCTGGCTGGCCGTGTACCGACACGGGCATCTTCTAGAAACGAAGAAAAAGAATGAGAGCCAAGGAGACAGCTTAGATAAGGTACCAGGAAGTAGCAAGACCGCGACCAAATGTTCCTTCGGGAACAAGGCCTAAGCAAAGACCAAATTGATGAGGTTTGGCAGTAACTCGGTGCATTACTTTTTTTATAACTATAACTATATATATATATATATTTTAAAAAAGAAGACCGTCATTCCTGGCTTCTTCCTCGGCTTACTTTATTGCCTTCCAACTCACCGGCTCCAGTGTTAAATCTTGACATCAACCTGTTGACAGTGGTAAGAAAGAAAGCAGAAGAAGAAGATGATGATGATGGCAGCAGAAGTTGCTGGTCAGAAGAGAAGATCCCATGATAGCTTCCTCCTCAGCAACATCGCCAGTGCCGGCGGAGGACACAGTCACAGCAGTAGCATCACCACCACCACCACCACCACCACCGGTTGCAGTGGACTGACTGCCAAGAGGCTGAAAACTGCTGGTGGTGGTGATGGGGGAGGAGGCATCATCTCCCCCAAGGTTTGTCTTCCTTCAACTTACTTCCATCTTTGTTTGTTTGGTCATAGATGATATCCTCAACTGAGGAATGGGAAGAACGCTGATGCGGTTTGAAACCAATGAACAGGAGAAGAAGGACAAGATTGGAGAGCGAGTAGCCAAGCTGCAACAACTGGTGTCTCCTTTTGGCAAGGTAAGTGTTCGATCGACTGCCCACTACTACTGACACTACTTTGAATCCCACTTTCATTTGGTTTACTGCCCGCTGTTTCTTATCTGGTGGGTCTAAGAAGTCCATAATCCTCTGTTTGAGTGCAGTCGGACACGGCATCGGTTCTTCAAGAGGCCACTGGATACATCAAGTTCCTCCATGATCAACTCCAGGTTCATTCCATGACCTATTTCTATTTCACCATGATTTATCCCTCCTTACCAAAAGGATTCCTAGGAGTTTAGTAATATTTGCTCCCGTTCCTCACTGTGTGAATTGGGGTCAACCAGGTGCTGAGTACTCCGTATCTGCGTGGGACGCCGCCGGCCGGAAAGTTTGGGGTAAGATAACTTTGACCATATTCCCCTGCTCATGCTGGAGTTTAGCTACCTTTTCCTCTCTTTTTTCTGGAGAGAAGCTTGAGCAATTAGGAGAGATTCTGTGTCAAGTTCATGAGGACCACCTTCAATCCCATAATTCAAATTAAAAGGAAAAAGAAAGAAAAAAAAGAGAGTAAGAGCATCATGATATCGATTGGATGGAAATAAGAATACATAAATATAAACAGGAATATTCTCACTAATTTCAATCTCCTGTACCATGTGATTCAGGAAGCTGACAGCCTAAGAAGTCGCGGCCTCTGTCTCATGCCGATCTCCTCTACAGTCAAAATTGCCCGAAGCAATGGCGCTGATCTCTGGGCTCCTGTCAACTCAAGCAGACAGCTTTAATTCTCGCAGTTTTATCACTTAATCCCACTAAGAAAGAAGAGATTCATGACCATGGAAGAAGCTGGAATTAGTTTTAGAGACAGATTGCCAGCTAAAATCCTAACTCTATTCTTCTCCTCTCCTGACAACAGAATCCCTTCCAAATATAACCTCTAGCTGCATCATTCGCTCGCATAAATTTTGTTATCCCCAACGAATGTAGAATGCTTGGTGTGCTCTATGCATTAGCATCCTGGTTGGTGGAAGCAGTCAAAGCTCTGTTATGTATCACCATTCATCCCAGTGAAGAAATGGATATGAGAATATGACTTTGATTTCTTTCAGATCTTACTGGTTAAATTGATGCAAGGAAATGTGCACGGCCATCTCCTCCACCATCTGAACAATGACTTGCATATTTTCTTCTTGTTTATTTAATGTAAGGAAACTCTGCTGTTGGATTGTCCAGCTACAGGTTGTTCGCTTAGAGCATGCAGTTGTGGCTCTGATAACATTCCCCTCCTCGTCCTAAATTTTGCTAAAGCATGAAGGAAACTCCATGGGCATTCTAAAGCTCCAATCCATGGTCCCTTCATTGGGCACAGGTTAGAGCTACAAACCAAAGCCAGATACACGCTTCCAGTAAACAACCTCTCTTTCTGGTCACCCAAAAGCCGTTCTTCTCGATGTTTGACACCCCTACGGAGGAGGGTGCAACTGCAGTGCTGTAGCCCAATTTATGTATCAAGTCATGAGTTTGGCAACAAAAGTATATTTGGCAACAGAAGATAACAAAGCTTCCAGATAATCTAACATAGCAAAGACTGAAAGGAATCAGCTTACCAAGGATTTGAAGTCCTATGATAAGAAATAAACTTTTGCCCTCACACGCTACTAGTCACTGCACACCCTTAGCTCTCGCAGAACATCTAGTTGCACCAGCCTCTTAACAGGTTATAATATGACAAGTAATCCGGTGCTTTGGAACTGTTTCTCCTTTGGCAAGATACACTACAAGGAACTGTCCACAGCAACCAAAGTACCTCTAGCTTCTGACATAAGAGGGTATCGGGTGCCTTTTTTCCTAGCGCACTCAATGTCCTGTTCTCCAAGGTTGGGAAGAATTTCTTTGAACGGTAGTACATTATTCTGAAGCCCAACTTTTGACACTTGCATCTTCTGGAGACAACTGTCACACAAAATGCTTTCAACTTGTCCAATGATTCTACTGAGCCGTGAAGGAAAGGATAATTCTTTTGACTGCTCTGTTGATTCAATTATATACTACAATGAGCATTTCAGAATAACAATTTATAAATTTTTCTCTCTCTCTTAATCATTTATAAATCATCTCATTACTCCACCAAAACAATTATCAATTAGAATAATCGTCAAACTCAACCATAAAAAAAGTATATGCTTTTTTTTTTTCCCCCTCTAATATCCAACTTGCTATAAGCTCATGTTGGATAACTTTATTTCTCAAACCTGTCCATAATTCACCTTCCATAAAAGTATCATACTCCTCCAAAGAAATAGTTATTCTTAACATTTGCTTCCACATCAAGTCTTACGAACTATAGAAGGATAAAAGCATACGAACGTCTAGAAGACTATTGATAAATCATGACCAATGAATTGACATTCTCAGACCAAGCTCCTTCCAATTGATCCATCTTCTTTTAAAGATATCATTTGCAAACACAACTTATCTCATTTCTATATTTTTGAGATTCACCAAAATGTGATCTGCCAACGTTGTATATTAATTAATCACAGGTAAAAACAGCACTATAGACTACTACGCATATTCCTCGAGGTTATAGCATGAAATTGTTGTGAGAAATTAAACTAGGCAGTTCATGCAGATTTGGTACTTCCCTGAATACACAGCAACAACGCTTAAATCAGAGGAACACATTCACAAAGAATGAAATATGAAACCTTGCCGAATTAGTCAGCAATAACAACTATGAGACTAACATTCAAGGTAGACCAAGAACAAAATCTTGGAATGTTTATCAACAACTCAAAAAGGTAGTAAACTATACTATAACAATCTAAAGAAATAGAGAAACCCATCAAACAAAACTGGAGGGGTTTATCAAGTGACAAGAATGATATGACAAAAAATTCTGCAAATGATCTTAGATAGGAAGCCTACGTCTGGCTTGTACAGTTTTTCCATGAATAAGTTACCCTATTTAGTTTCAAGCAAAAAATATTTTGTTCTCAAGCCTTATTGCGCAAAATCCTTTTCCCAAATTTAAAGCTACAATTATATATCTATATTCCTTTTGATAGTATTTTTTTTTTTTCCTTCTATTATAAAGGAGATTGGGGGAACATTAACATGTGTAAAAAGAGAGGGTGGATTTATCCTTAGCCTGCGACAAGGATGTGAGGGTTCCTTTTAAACTCATGAAAAGGAGTGTGTAAGGATTTAGTTCTCACCATTTAAGAAGATTGATATAATGGAAAGTTTAAGAAGAGTCTTGGATAGTAGATGCAAACAAGGAGTGCGAACCATTATAAACATTTTTGTGCCTCATTTTTTTTTTTTTCTCTTTATTTACTTGCAATTGCATCTTATTGTTCTTATTTTGTTTATTTGAGATTTGTATTGCATTTGAAATATATGATACTTGTACTTTGTTATTTTAAAGCACTTAGTCTTTTGAATTTAAGTTTTTGAAAACTCCAATTTACCCCCCTCTTTCTCTTGGGTTGCTCTGGACCTAACATTTTGATGCTTCGTCCTGTTCTTTGTCTTGCTTTGATTACTTTTTTTTTGGTTAAAGGCTTAGAATTCTAGACTTAATTGAAGCCCGACCCTTTGGTGGACTACTTTAACATTTAGTCTCTGTAGATCAGCCATTTAACATTCAATCCACAATACCAAAACCTTTTAGTTTTCAATCTCATTTGGTGTACAATAACTGTGTTCGGTAATAAGATAATTGTGTCTTGTAGAAGGATAACTATGTTCAAAAGAACTAAACATTAAGTGATTAGTCCATATAGACTAATCAGTGAAGTTACGTCCATTAAAAGACCAGACATTAACTTGCCCAAGATTCTTTTATTATCTAAAACACAGTAAAAGATTCCAAAATATACAATATGGAGTATGAAGATACCATTGTTTGATTGAATAAAGGACAAAAAACTTTGGCCATAAGGTCCTGAGGCAACCGCATCGATTTGCTCCCCATTCCCCAACGCCACCAGCACCCAAAATCTCGCACATCACAACAACCACCTTGCTGCAAAGAGACACAGCTGTGACTTCACTTCTCTAGATTTTCCTTACCTTTTCTCCTCCCATCGTCTGCTTTCCTTTCTTCCTCTCCAAACAACCAACCTCGCCAAACCACACCCCACCACTACTCCTCTCCAATTAATAGTGGATCTTTTGATCAAAGGTAATCACTATTTCTCTAGAAAGACAGAAACTTAGTTCATATTTAACAGTCGTTTTTGTTTCTTTTGTACACCAGTGCAGCATTCTTTTCTTATCCTTAATTAAGTCACCACATACCTCCTAAAGAACAGTGGTAAGCTGAGCCCAAAGAAGAAGAAGAGAGAAGCAGGGGAGTTAAACTCAAAGGAAGAAGGCTTTAAGGCATGAAGATCCAATGTGATGCCTGTGAGAAGGCGCCGGTGACACTAATATGCTGCACCGACGAGGCAGCTCTGTGTGCAAGCTGCTACCCATAATATCCCAATTAAATAATTAAACACGAATTTCTTCTTTGCGATCAAGCTACAATATATTTGATATGTCCTTTGTCTGCATCATACAGTTGTCAATAATAAAACTTCATCTGGCCGAAAATAGGCCTAGCAACATCTATTGTTCAGAATGATTATATTGCTACAGTGAACAAACCACAAGCATTGGGAGGAACTACCATCAATTCACAAAATAAAGGAATCTCTGTAACTTGTTTCATCATGAAAATAACTAGCAAATGGATGAATTAAGGACATGATGCAATATTTAAAAGGCTTGCATCTGTCATCAGTTCAGAAATTTCTTCAGCAGCAAATACAAACCCTGAGTCTTCCTTGTAGAGTTGTCTCAAAGGAAGAGAGCGAGGATATATCACCTCTTCCGCAAAATTCTCTTTTTGGATATCAAACCAAGAAGTCTGTTGAAAATGATGGTTTTACAATAAAACTTTTGTTTCCAGTTAAATTATTTGTAATTATTGCTAACAACCAAAAAGAAAGAAAGGAACACAAGCACCTTATAGCAACCTTGAAGAGTGAGCAGCGAATGGTAGAATAGATGATGATCGGAGTAGAGAGGTGTATTCATGAAATTAGGTAGTTAAGCTAATGAGCAGTTGCCATCTTTTGCATTCAGGCCTATTTATCTCGGATCTAATTAATAGATATGCTCTCTGCCTCACTACCCACGCATTCTTCATGCTCAACAATGACTAACCAAAGATTCCTCAAAACAATGACTGACCAAAGTTCAACACCTTAGCAGACTATGTACTCTTTGCATTTCTTGCAACATATATTGGCTAAGATGTGTACATCCCCACAACATTTTTCAGAAAAAGGGCTTTAACATGGTGCTGTGACAAATGAATTCATGTAGCCAATATGTAGCCTCAATATCCATAACACTACCCAACATTGTAATGGAAAAGATGATTATAGATTTAATCATAAAGTAGTATAGTCCAAAGTTATTATAAGCCAAGCAATATCTATCATGCCATTGTTCAATGATGTAAAAACAGCATCAGTAGAGCTGCTTCAACAATGAGGTTCAATACTTTCTTTGAATCTAATATATCACATTAAAACAATGTATAATGGTGCACTTAACTTCATGACTACATCTAAATTGATCATTGTACCTGAGACATCCTCTACAGAGAATCCAATAATCAGTACCTTGAAAATGATATCATTTGGGTGAATAATAGATGCACATCTCCCAACATTTGAATTGCATATATGATGATATAACAGCTACGCACCTTTTGGATTGTTAACACAATATTTTGCCTTTTGTTGTAACTAATTTAAGTATTGCAACAAACAATCGTTAGAGAGTTGGAATCAGAAACAGATGTTATTAGAATTGAAATTAAAATCAGAATTAATTATTTTTTTCTATCTATTATGCCAAAATAAGAATCATAATTTTAAGTAAGAATTTAAAATTATAATTAAATTTTAATTCTATTCAAATAAATAGTGAAATCAGAATGAATCATTCGGATTTTAATTTCGGAATCCTGTTGTAAGAAACCGAACGGCCAAGCAGTGACATGCATTGGATCAGGATTGCTCTGGAATCTGGATTGCGTGTGTATGCCAAAGTGTCCAATATATGCATTTCCACATGAGTACACACCCATCATCGAGCTCACTTTGGCTGTCATCCGCTCTGCAGAGCTGACATCATGTTTAACCTTGCCAATGCCAGCCATGCATTGCTCCAAACTGCATGTCATGTCAGGTGCCTTTCTTCATCGGTTCGTCTTTCTATCCATCGTGTAAGGAACCATGAGCAGTGTTTTAAAAACAGGATCCGAATGGTTGGTTAAACTGGTTCAATCAAAAATTGATTATTAGTTCGGTCCAGTTTTATTGTTAAAATTAACTTTTTTATAAACTAATAAAATTTAAAAAAATCCATTGAATAGACCGGTCGTTCAACCCCGATTTTTAAACTTTAGTTTAACAAATAAAGAAAATAAAAGAATATATGAGTGGTCATAGGTTTGAATCTCATAACTAGTATATTTTTGTAGTTTGATAAATAAAATTAGGATTAATTTTTTTAAATTTTAAATTTTTTAATTGAAATGATATTTATATTTTATCATTTTTATATTATTAAATTAAAAATTAATTGTAATATTATTCGATTCGATCAAATCGATTTGTTTGATCGAACCAATTGACCTATGATTTAAATGTCAAACCAATTCATTATCTGATCCGATTTTCAAAACATTGATCATGAGTTTATACTTCAAAAACAACTTTGCTGGCCTATCAAGTTTGGAGTCGTTTTTTAAACCGGTATGTTTTGACACCTATTTTAGAAGAAAGGGATGAGAAACAAATGTTTTGCAAAAATAGTGTTAAAGTGAAAAATCCATTTCAAATGGTGTTTTCCACTTCCACCTCCCCCCCCCCCCCCTCCAGTGGAAAGTTTCCGCTGGCGTGGCAGAGGGCCGATTAGTGAAGTGATGATTTTAGTGCAGAAATCGCCTCTTAGAGTAGCAATTTCATCTCTGCTGAAATTGCCACTCCAATTGGCAATTTCAGTCCACCTATATCCCCACTCTAAGTCTAAGTGCAAACTCCCTCTCCTCCTCTTCCAATTCATGAAGCACCGAGTCACTTTCTGGAACATACCCTGCTTCCCTGATCTTGTGAATCAATTCCTCTAAATATTGTGAATTTCCACGGTTTGTTGATGAGATGTATCTCCCATGCAAAAAACATGGGTCATGTGATTGACCTCTACCGAGCTATAACCAGCGTTCTTCTTCAAACCTCTGTGAATCATCACTTGTCTAATTTTCTCGACTTGATCCAACCTACCAGCCAGTGCATATAAATAAGACAACATCACATAATGAGCAGGGTTCTCAGGCCCAATAGCAAGAAGCATTTCAGCCACCTCCACTCCAAGGTTAAAATCTTTGTGCCTCTTGCATCGCTGTCCAAACTTCTGGCCCTGGTTCTGATATCCAGTCCCTGATGAAGCAAATAGCTTCATCAAGAAGCCCAACCCTTCCAAACATATCAACCATGCAGACATGGTGCTCAACCAGAGGGGCCAACCCATAGTCCCTCTTCATGGATTTAAAAACTTCATAGCCTTTGCTAACCAGTCCGGCATGAGCACAAGCCGATAGAACAACAACAAAGGTACCATCGTTTGGCAATGGGCCTTCGAAGCATAATTTTATGCTTTAATTACTGTTTTGCCAAAATATTTTTCTACATTTTAAATATGACCTTGACATCCTTCCTTCATGGCTCTCATTACAAGGAATATTTTAGCATAAGCAAGAAAACCCATCATTGATGATTAGATGCAACCAAACTTCTATTCATCCTAACAAAGTAGGTGCTAGTGTTGTGTGTATAAAATTACTTCTATGTTTCTAAGAGGGGATAAAATGATAGGACTTTACCATATCCATTTCAGCCTCAATGAGAATGGAACCGAGTGTGTGTCCAGATGTCCAAATGGCATAAACCAAGCGTTCAGCCCTCCAGATGGCCAAAAGCCCAACTGAAACTTAATTGAAACACAACCAAAACTTGACCGAAACTCAACCAAAACTCACATCATCCAAAATTATATCATCTCACAAGCATCAAATATCATCGCATCAGCAGAATAACACATACTCATCAAAATTTAATATATCTGATACATAAAAAAAGAAATTTTTATAACATTTGGTTTCAGTACAACAACCTAGGCAACCTAGATTCTACATCCACGTCTAGGAGGTCGATGAATTCGTCCAGTCCATCGCCTATAGGTCACCATCGATGGAGGGCCCTCATCACTCACTTGAGAAACCCCCTCCTGCATGGAGATCGTGGTAGGATGGGAAACATCAGGCATATCAGCGTCCAAATGTGATCGGATGACATCCTCACTGATCTCGGTGATATCCGTATCAGCAAAGTCATCAATGCAACATGCAGTGTGATCCCTCCTGTGCGAATACTCGTGTGCTAATGGAGACCGCATGCAAGAAGGCGATGGTGTATAATGAAATATCTCCATCGTCGGATCAAGATCAGCTCGTGTAGACTTTGGCCCTTTCGGGTAGAATGCCGCTGTAGGTGTGCTCCAAACGTGCTGATGCCCGATGACAAACAACGTACCATAAGCCATCGCCTTCGCGCTCCTCAAAATCTGTAGCCGCTTATCCTTCATTGGGGCAACTATAGTCCGCTCGACCTCCAAAGTCAAATGTTCAAACCTCTCATGCTACACATAAAATGACAACAAAAATTCATATAAAAACTTCTGAAGTTGAAAGAAAAAATATTAATTTTAATTTTTAAAATAATACCAAAAACTTAAATGAAGTTTCTTTTCCTTCGTAGCCCCTTGTACGATACTCAGAACGGCCTAAACATATTCGGGTGATACTCCTAAACCAGGCCATGTAATCGGGTGTGCACGAGACTCCCGCTACTATAGGCTCTCCCATAATAATATGTTGATGCCATGCATTCCATGTTACAATATGAGTCCCATGCACGACGTTCCATGCAGCATTTGTCCTCCCCCATTGATCAATCTGATGAAGCTGTACCGACGTATCGCATGGACATGGTATGAATTGATGGCATCCAAATTGACAAAGCACTCAGTCCGGTAAATGCCACTCGACTACATCAAAATATATAAGCGGGGTCCGTACCATCAAAATATCTGAACTGAACAAGCAGCTCGAAGGTAAAACAGAGATAACCGCTGGTGAGTAAGGACACCATATGAACTGCATAGAAAAAAATTAATTAGTCCATAATCAATATAAACTTAAGAAATATCCCATCTAATTGAATTCCATATTCCAAGATGACATACCCGTTGATCACTATCATCCAATACATCCAACTGGTCCTTATAAGCACGTAGTGTATGGGTTGGAATATTTTTTAAGTTATATTTTACATGCCATTTATACCCCCACAGTGCACCCAAGTGCCAATCATCATCGGCATCGGAAGGTCTAGCCCTAGAGTCTTGAGTCTCGTGGGATAAAAAATGGAAAATCGTTCCCATGCCCAAATCTGTATGTTCAGATAATTCAAAATGTTAATTAACAATAAAAATAACCTCGATCTCAGACATAAGAATATAGTATTTACCTATAGCAAGGGAAGGTATTCTTCGATGTCTGACTAGATAGGGCTCGTTGCACGATATAGTGCTCTATATAAACCAGCAAGTATAGCCAATCCCCAACTAAGAGCAGTAAATGCCTCCAAGTCTTCCAGAAATGGCACGTACATCAACTTCACTAAATCACTAGAGGTATCCGAAAGAATCACTCCAATTACTCGAAGAAGTTGTCCCCTCATGAACAGCTGGACAACCTCATCATCCGCATCTTCGTCCAAGTGAAGGTCACGATAGAATTGATCGAAGAATGCTAAATGAAAATGACCTTTCGGAAATGTGTTGACAGGAGGTTCAACACCAAATAACCTTTCAAATATAGCCTGCCACTGCTACATAGTATAGCGCGGATCTAACCCAGTAGCAGCGGATCCATCAATCTGGAGGCCACTCAAAATACTGACATCCTGTAGTGTAATGGTCGTCTCACCAAAAAGAAGATGAAATGTGTGGGTCTCTTGCCGCTATCTCTCAACCAACGTAGAAATAAGGCCAACATCTAGTCGAATCTGGCCTATCCGATATATGCCAAACATGCCAACATGATCTAAGTAATACTGCACTCATGGGTGTGACATGCCCGGTGTCTCTTTTCATATATGCATGTCATGCCGATGGCATCTGAGCATCGGTAACTCCTACAAATTTTATTTTTATTTTTGCAATGATACGTAAATATTTTCATAAACAGATGACAACTAATTAAGGACCGTCGATCAATAATACCCACCTCACCCTCAAATATGTTGGTTGATATATGCAACGGTTGCAAAGTGAGAACACTGCGATTATGAGGCCCTGGATCTAGAACATTATGAGTCATGTCTTGATAATCTGCCAAAATAAGTTAACAAAATTAGTAGTCAAGGAACAGAAAGGAGCAGCAAGCAGTAATCAAGTCAAAGAGTTATATAATCTGTCAGAAGGTTTCGGTGTAGATAAACTTGAACATGATAATTGTCAAAGAAGCAATTGACTCCCCATTGGACACCAACATAAAAGAAATATTTGAAGTAAAACTTATCAATTTCTGAGCATGTGTCACAACAATTAGAGACCACTCATGTGTCACTTTGAACTTACTAAATGCTGCATTTTTTTGTCAAAGGAAATTTTTTTTGAAGGTACCGTTGAAGGTGCCAAAGATAAAGGACATACCTCAATATTGGCAGCAGCGGAAACAGCAGCGGAAACGGGATCATCGGCCGTCGAGGGCTACCAGAGTCCTCAATGCATCCACACCCCTAAGCCGCGGTGCCGTAGGAAAGAGGAGGAAGAGCCTTTGTGTCCTTCTCTCAGAACACCTTTCCTCTCCGAAGACTTCTATCACAGAAGACACCTTCGGTCTCTCATTTTAAAGAGGGCTCACACAGACGGATAAGCCCGAGGCTTATCTTCCGAAGAGTCTTCTCCTATTCCGAAGAGTCCCCCACTTATGGGACTCTTCGGATTCCGAGTGGACGCATTAATTAGCACCCAGGCCAACAATCTCCCACTCGTCCACACAGGAACATAATAACCTCTTTTCTCTCAACATGCAGTGCGGTGGGGTGTGCGACCCGACGAAACTCACACACAGTGACACATAGTGGATAAACTGCATTAAGTTAATAAATAACTAACGCAGTGAACTAGAATATAATCCAATCCCGTCTGTGTCCTAGATAATTCGATCACACCTGATCAAGTACTCTCAATCCCTCAAGAGATCTACCTGAGCAGTACTTGAAAAACACAAAGTCATAATGTTAGTATCCATAATCATATGCAACTCATACACATGATTGCCCGGGCAATGGATCACAAACATAAGATGTGGTCACGAATAATCTTCCTTGAACACTCATACCAGTCCATCTTTATCCAGTTGACTTCCTAGGATTGTCTCATGTGGCCGTATCAATTCCATGACCCTGGAGGACAAGGCTAAGGAAGTCAACCTGAACTCCAACTTCATGATATAGGTTCAAGTCCAAGGACACAACATAGTTGTAAGGCTCACACAGTAACGGAGAGGGTATATATCACGTTACTCCTTACAAGGTCGTCTTAAGCACATGTAACATAATACATGTTACGGTGGAGCTCCCACTCAATGGGCCATGTCATACTCAAACACCGTACGAACACAAGTCCAAGCATCACAAAGTTGCTTGACTCGAGCACTCACTAATGCTCCTAGTTCGGCTACAACAGGCTTAGTACGATTTAGTTGACATATCAAAATGCATACATTATATATGCATTGTTCACCGTACTCGACTCTCCTGAGTCTCATCTCAGTCCATACTGAGGCGACTATTATTATAATCTATTCAGTTATAATATATGTAGCCCATTTTGCAACTTATGCATTCTGCAACTCATGCATTGCTACTCAAGCATCTATAATGGCTACATTAGTCTCATCCTGCCCACTACAAAGTGTCAGGGCGATCACCCGTGTGAGTGGGCTGATCTAAGCCTGTGACATTTATACACATATGTGCCTATAAATATGAACTCATCATAATAATGAAAATAAACATTTCATAAACTTTAACACATAGTCATTGATGTCCATACAATCCCTGTCTGACAAAAAACAGACACAAACTCCTATATAAGTCTGAAACATATCACAGTCTGTCACACTCTATACAGACCTAGACCCCTCACATGAGCCTGGAACACATCCCTAGGAATAGGCTTCGTCAGAGGATCAGCCAGCATCCTGCCGGTGGAGATATGCTGTAGGATAACTTCTCCTTGCTTGACCATGTCTCTAATGAAGTGATATCTGATGTCAATATGCTTGGTCCTTCCATGGTACTTAGGATCCTTAGCATATTGTAATGCTGCCATACTGTCAGAACTGATCTGAATAGCCTCATGTGGAGTAGCAGATATCTCAAATCGCCTCAAGAACCTCCTTAGCCATATAGCCTCCTGGACAGCAGCCGAACAAGCAATATATTCGGCTTCCATGGTGGACAGGGCGGTACAGCTTTGTTTCTTACTGCACCAAGTGACAGCTCCACCTCCAAAAATAAACACATATCCGGTGGTAGATCTACGCTCATCTCTATCACCAGCCCAATCAGAGTCACAAAAACCCTTTAATCTCAAATCTCCACCCTGATAGCATAGGGTGAGATTGGCAGTACCACGAAGGTAACGAAAAATCCTTTTAACTGCAACCCAATGAGCAAGTCCTGGATTACTTTGATATCGGCTAACCAAGCCGACTGCAAAGCAAATGTCAGGGCGAGTACACAACATAGCGTACATCAAGCTCCCTACTGCACTAGCATAGGGGATCCTGCTCATCTTTTCCCTCTCCTCATCAGTTTTAGGGCACTGATCGATGCTTAAAGTACAACCCTTCTCTATTGGGGTATCAACGGGTTTAGAATAGTGCATTCGGAATCGTTCTAAGACTTTCTCAATATACGTTTCTTGTGACAAACCAAGAAACCTCTTAGCACGATTCCTTAGGATCCTCACTCCCAGCACAAAAATCGCCTCACCCATATCCTTCATCTCAAAGACAGAGGACAGCCACTCCTTAGTGGCATTGATCACACCAATAGAACTCCCAGCAATTAGGATATCATCTACATACAACGCCAAGATCAGAATCCCATCTTCTGATTTCTTAATGTATACACAGTGGTCTTCCTCAATCATATCTAAGCCAATCGATGTAATGGCTTCATGAAACTTGAGGTACCATTGCCTAGATGACTGCTTGAGACCATATATGGATCTTCTAAGGCGGCACACTTTGCCCTCCTGTCCTTTGGTCACAAAGCCCAAGGGTTGATCCATATAGATCTCTTCATCCAAGCATCCATTAAGAAACGCTGTTTTAACATCCATTTGTTGTAGCTCCAAATCTAAATGGGCTACAATAGCTAGGATCAGGCGAATGGAGGCAAATCTCACCACAGGAGAAAATGTCTCCTCAAAATCTATACCCTCCATCTGGGTATAGCCCTTTGCCACTAGACGAGCCTTGTACTTATCAATTGACCCATCAGCCTTACGCTTAATCTTAAGAACCCACTTATTTCCTATAGATTTGCGCCCAGGCGGAAGGTCTACCAAGTCCCACACATGATTCTTGGCCATCGATACCATCTCGTCTTCCATAGCAGCTTGCCACTCACTATGAGCAGGTGAATCGAGCGCCTCTTCAACAGAAGCAGGCTCATCTGGATCCAACGGAGTGCAGAGAAACACATTCCCTTCGATTTCAAAATATCGTCGTGGAATATGACCACGTTTGCTTCTCCGTAACTGTGGATCTGGACCCTGAAGACCGCTCTCAGATGGTGCATCAACCCTCATAGGTGAGCTCCTACTAGGCTCAGCAGATGGTGCATCAACCCTCATAGGTGAGCTCCTACTAGGCTCAGCTTGTGCGCTCCTTCTGTCTGGTGCGACACTCCCACTGGGCCTAGCATTCCCACTATCTGTGGCGATCTCTGAGATAGGTGGAAAATCTCCTCCCTCGCCAGAGATAGTGGGAAGGTCCTCCTGTAACTCATACAGGGACAGGTCCTTTCTAATTTCACCAATACTCGGGAATTCATTCTCTAGAAAATCCACGTCTCTGGACTCCACTTCAGTCAACCCTCCATCAGGATGTGCTCCATACATCACGTAACCCTTCGAATTCTCAGGGTACCGGATGAACACCTTTTTGCTGGCTTTAGGACCCAGCTTTCCCAACTTATGGGAGGCATTGTGAACAAATCCTGCTGAGCCCCAAGGGCGCAAATGATCCACAGAGGGTCGCATGCTATGCCATAGCTCATATGGAGTGGAGGATACCGTTTTACTAGGTACACGGTTAAGGATGTAGGCAGCAGTCAACAACGCATCGCCCCAGAAACTAATCGGAAGATTTGCTTGCGCCATCATCGACCTAACCATGTCTAGTAAAGTCCTGTTGCGACGCTCGGCAACACCATTCTGTTGCGGTGTCCCAGGAATGGTAAGCTGCCTGCGTATCCCCTTTTCCTCACAGAGCCGCTGGAATTGCTCAGATAGATATTCGCGACCTCTATCAGTCCGGAGAGTCTTCAAAGACCTCTCCTTTTGATTTTCTACCTCAGCTAAAAATCGTCTGAAACAATTCAGCGCTTCATAGCGGTGGGAAATCAGGTATACATACCCGAATCGCGAAAAATCATCTATAAATGTGAGGAAATAGGAAGCGCCATGTCGCGCCTTGACACTCATGGGTCCACAGATATCAGAGTGAACTAGCTCTAATGGATGAGAGGCCCTAGAAGCCTTACCAAAAGGCTTTCTTGTTGCCTTTCCTGCTAGACAAGACTCACACAGGTAGACTTATCTTGGTAAGAGGGCCCAATAGCCCAGCTTTAGCCATTCTTTCCATCCGATCTTGGCCCACATGACCAAGTCGGGCATGCCACAGAAAACTATCATTGGCAGGAATAGAAGCACAAGAGAAAGAGGGATAATAAGCACTCATTTCAACATCCAGTCTAAAGAAACCTTGTGACAAATATCCACAAAAAGATAAAACACCATCAAGATAGACTGACATACAGTCACCAGAAAAATTAAAAGTGTAACCAAGTGTCAACAGGGCAAGAACAGAACAAAGATTACACCGGATAGTTGGAACATACAAAACGTCATGTAGGATCAACACATGTCCACCACGAAGCGTAACACGATATGCTCCTACTCCCAAAACCTGCTCACGCAGACCATTCCCAAGCATGACAAACTGGGTATTGACAGGTATCCGGTGAAAATCCACAAACCCAGCTCGATCTCGCACTATATGTTTGTTCGCTCCCGAATCTACAATCCAATCGGGGAGAGTGTCAGCAACTAATGCATATGAACAAACATAGAGAGAGCTTAATATGGAGCTTACCTTCTTTGGCTCAGTGCAATCACGAGCAAAGTGGCCTTTTGCTCCACAGTTGTAGCACTTAATCTTTGTCACATCTCTCTTGCCCCCTCGACGTCCTCTCTTAGGTTTGGCCACATTTTTCCTTTATATCCCTGAGCACTTCTGTTACGTGCCTTTACCTTCTGTTTGTTCTTGGGCCTCGAAGACCCATCAGTAACCACATAGGCCGAAGGAAGGGAAGTCTCAATTCGATCAGCCTCTAGCTCAAGGTGACGAGCAATATCCTCAAAAGTCTTGATGTGCTCACTATGAGTCATCAAGAGCTTCATCTGACTCCACTGAGGGTCAGGTAGTGAACGAATCACTGCTAGGACCTGTTGCTCATCAGTAAGTTCAACTCCAGCAGCCTTCATATCCCTAATCATGTTTCCCATCACACGAAGGTGGGTCGACATGGAATGATCGGGATCCTTGACATACTGAATGAATCTAAGGTTCAAGGCACGTAGCCTTGTCGCCGAAGTTTGACCAAACCTTATCTTGAGCTGGTTCCACATATCCTGAGCAGTCTGGCAATGCTCAAAATTGCCAATAAGATCATTGTGCATGCTGCTCAACATAGTAAAGCGTGCACAACGATCTTTCTTGACCAATTGTCATAGGCTTCCCGATCAAGGCGATGTTGCTCAGTAGTGCCAGGCGCTGGTGGTGTCATACAAGTTGTCAGGGTTTCCAAGACTTCTAAGTCATTCAGCAGGTATTGGATTTTCCTATGCCACATGTCATAGTTTTGTCCATCTAGCTTCTCACCTTTGTTGAGATCAGCAATAACAGATTTGGAGGCCATCACTCTCTGTTGGTCAAGCAAGGTATGGACATCAGGCACATATGTTACTGTTAGTGAGGAAAAAAAATCAGATTTCAAATGTTCTATCTTATGAATGAGATCGAAAATTTCGCTATGCTCATAATCATCACTCATTCAATAAGATGGAACACAGAATCTGATAAGTTTCCATAGAACATATCTATGTAATCCACTTTTTAAATTTTGGAACAAATCCGCATGTCAACTAAAAAACAACATATATATTCTTTATGCACCAAGCATAAATATACATGCAGAAGACAAACACCCCTAATGCATAAATTAGTATATTATGCCAAGCAGAAAAAAATGCATAAAATACATTTATACACTAGGCATAAATAAATTTATACACTAAGCATAAATAAATTATGCATACAGAAATATTTATCGGAAATAAATATGATTGTAACTGTGCATAAAAAACTGCAATTGGGGTGCATATAGACGCTCTCAGGGACAAGGGAGAGTCCCATTCGTGGCAGCTGGGTGATGTTACATTCTTTAATGAAGATTAACTTAGTGCATCACAATTACTAAGCTATAAGCTGGGCCCATCCACGGCAGGTAGGTGGGGCCAGAATGGGTCGGATTTGCGTCTAGCTGGCTTTGGTTTGATTTTTCTGCATATTTATTGTTCTCTGTGTGTGTGCGCTGCGGCTCCCTTGGCCGCGAGACCAAAAGTTCTTGGAAAAACGAAAGCAGTCCGCACGTTAAAAAGTGGATGGCCTTTCGGATTCTTTAATGGGAGGAAAAACGATACTCTTGGAAGGACAAAATGAATTTGATTCATTAAATCTCTCGATCCTTTCTTTCCAACGAAGGAAGGAATGGAAAACCTTTGATTATTAAATCTCGTAACTCAGCGCGAGAGTTTTGGACGCCTGTTCTCCGAAAAACATGCAAGCAGTGCTTTTTATCCCTTTTTTTTTTGTGTTGCAGAATCGTAGAGCGCCAGCTGTGGAATCAAAGGCTTAGGAGATAGGCAGCGCGCAACCATCGTTGCCAGCTCCTCCGCCTTCCTCACATCGGCCACCGTTCAAAGTAAGGTGACGACCAAACTCGCTCTGATACCAATTGAAGGTACCGTTGAAGGTGCCAAAGATAAAGGACATACCTCAATATTGGCAGCAGCGGAAACAGCAGCGGAAACGGGATCGTCGGCCGTCGAGGGCTACCAGAGTCCTCAATGCATCCACACCCCTAAGCCGCGGTGCCGTAGGAAAGAGGAGGAAGAGCCTTTGTGTCCTTCTCTCAGAACACCTTTCCTCTCCGAAGACTTCTATCACAGAAGACACCTTCGGTCTCTCATTTTAAAGAGGGCTCACACAGACGGATAAGCCCGAGGCTTATCTTCCGAAGAGTCTGCTCCTATTCTGAAGAGTCCCCCACTTATGGGACTCTTCGGATTCCGAGTGGACGCACCAGGCCAACATTTTTATAAGTAAAAGGGACAGAAGCTGCAGCCTTTTGGACACATGAGTAAATTGCTATTCATACAACTTCATTTGAATAATGATTTCAGCTCAAACAGGTTTCTTTGAGCAATGTCAAATTAATTAGGCAGAGAGAATCGAGTCTGCAGGGCACCACCGCTGAATGCTGTCAACAGTAATTGAACTGAGAAGCTCTAGTCAGGTTGTTAGTGTCTAAAAATCAATAAGTTCATATCTTAATGACCAATTTTATCTATGTGTCACCCAATTCATAATGAATGGGGCTTCATTTTACTCATGCCTCTACTTGTGTCTCATACAAAATGGAACATGCACTATCAGTGCTGAGACAATCAAATGCTGGGAGAAATAAAGTGAGATGCCCAGTCTAGAACATATAAAGAAACAATTAACTCAGCAGATTATTCAGAACTAACACACCTCTTCAAAAGAATAAACTTCAGGGAGATATGGCATTTAAAAATCAAAACAAACCAAGCATTCCTAGCACTTAAATTGAAACTAATCAAACTGAAGAATAAACAAATAGCCTTGGACATTAGAGGTCACACACACACACACACACACACACACATCCAGTTTCAACAAGGATATTATTATATGCATGAATAGCAATCACCATGGATGATCTCACTTTGTTAACCCTTTTTGCAATCTTAAACCACTGTGTGGAAAGATCCTGGCACGTCAGTCCTCTCATATGTATGAGCTCCAAAATAGTCTCTCTGAGCTTGGACCAGATTAGCAGCCGCAACTCTTTCCTCCTTCAAGCCACTAAGAAACCTTGAATCTAAAGATGCAGCAATGGTAGGAGCTGCCACTGATAACTCAGCCGCTTGTTGTACAGTCCACTTACCAGTGCCTTTCATCCCGGTCTTATCAAAGATAGTAACCAGAAAGTCATGGTGTAGACAAAACAATGCTGTTTAAAATCCTGTAGACAACAATGCTAAACCTATTGAGATCTGAAGATGATTGGGAAAAAAATATAGTTGCTGGAAAGGGGAAATGCAAGTCCTTGTGTTAAATCAAATCAATGTGTGTCCACAACCATTTCATTTCATGAATAAGCAATCAAGATTGCATCACTCTCTAGTTGTAACAGAGCTAAAAAGACGCGATCTCTACCTGGAAGGGACTGAGGGCGGAGTCCGGATAGAGGGCATCACGGGTGACTCGGGCTAAAGACGATGATGGATCGTGGAGGGTGGTCCGACGAGAGGGGGCGGAGGACTCGCAGCCCGACAAGACGGAGCAATGTCGACGAGCAGGGGGCTGGGGCGATTTCTGCTACGAAATGTACTCCACTATCAGGCTCCTGGGAGGTAGATTATAGGCCATTGAAATCACCGCTTAGAGTGGCAATTTCTGCTCTGAAATCGTCAAATCACCACTCAGAGTGGCAATTTCAGTAACCACCACTCCAAGTGGTGATTTCATTCACAGAAATTGCCACCCCAAATAGCGATTCCTATATAGAACAACCTTAAAAAAAACCAGAGAGTCAACTTATAATCATAAATAACATCCTGATAATGACCCAAGACATTTCCCCATTGAATCAGAGTCAACTTATAATCAAATTAATTAAAATCAAATATTTTGGACAGTGATTGAAGTTCAACTACACAGCCTTCTGCCTGGCGATCATATCCCAGTTCAACTACCAAATTTTGGAAAGAGACAACATAGTGGTAATATAAATTGCTGGAGTGCACATAGCTATGAGCTTACCTCCAGAAATAATCTATTTGACAATAAATATTGTCATCTTGATGTTCTGAAATAGAGGTACAGCTAACAACCCAAAATAAACTATACATAAAAAAGAGTTTTCCATAGTGATGGCAGCAAAGGTTGAGCTGTCCAGGACAAGTCTTCTAATTGTCCAGCCAGAGTGAAAGTTCTCAAAAACATGTAGTCCACTCGAAGTGGCAATTTCATTCACAGTAATCACCACTCGAAGTAGCGATTTCATTCACATATATGACCTCAAACTCAACTTTTTCTTTGTGAGTTGTTTTTGCTTAGGAATCACTGTTAAAAGAATGACATCAGAAAGAGTTAAAATATTTATGAAAACACATAAGAAAGAGTTAAAAAGAGTTAAAAGAAATAATATGCCAGCAATACTTACAATGACGTCTAGAATGATCCATTTGCCTACAAATTGAATATCGACTTGTTCTTCTAGGCTGAACCTCATTCATCTCATTAGGGATCCGGGTTGACTTTGGCTTTCCTTTTTTCTTCGGTATGAGACGATCCCGATCAGGTATGCACGTGAATGGCATCGCCATTTTGTCTGGTACCGGGTTGAACTCCTCACCCCAAGAAGTAATGTAGGAGCCAATACTATATACTTCGTCAACAAGAGGCGTTGAGTCCATGCCAATCTCCTGGCATACTTCTAAGACAGTGTACATGGATATTTATATATTGTCCACTTCCCACATAAACAAATACGGTCACTGAGTGATACATTCTGAACGTTGCCTCCAGCCCTGAGAGCTTCACTGAACCTCCTTGTCATAACTTCATAAGTGGCTCTTTGCATATTGTATCTGATTACTCTATGCTCATTAGCTTTGGCCTGACCTTCAGCAATCTTAATCAAAACATAAGAAGTGAAGAAGTTATTAGGGTTCTCCTATATATACCTTAAGGCTTCTGCGCATCTCATATTGAAATACTTAACGAGACAACGAAATGTCATCTGAACACACGCCATAATTGGGACATTTCTAGCTCCCCTCAACACACTATTAAAAACCTCCAAGAGATTTGTTGTCAAAATACCATAGCAAAAGCCCCCGTCGTGTACCAATGTCCACTTCTTCGGCTCCAACTCCGATAGCCAAGTCCAAGCTTCTACATTGACTCTTTTAATCCTTTCCATCGAAAAGTTAACCTTTCAAAGCTGATGTTCGCCTCCTGCTTTCCATACTACTCTTTTCAATTGAATATTTAAGAATCTCGAGTTAAAATTACTGCATACATGTCTCAAACAATACCAATGATAAGCTCTTGGTGGAGCCCATCCATTTTCATTATCAGCTATGGCACTTAGTATACCTGGATGTCGATCAGAAATAAGACAAATGCCATTTCTATCTTTCACAACATGCCTCCTAAGTCTCAGCAAAAACCAGCTCCAGCTAGCAGTACACTCTTCATCTACAATTGCATAGGCCAGTGAAAATATCCTATTATCAGCATCAATGCTTGTCGCAATGAGCATCTTCCCCCTATACTTTTTATAAAGATGTATTCCATCAATAGAAATCACTGGGCAACAATACCGAAACCCCTCAATGGATGGATGAAATGCCCAGAATACATAATTCAGGACACGTACAGAAGAACTTGCTTCAATGTAGAAATTCCAACATACAACTATTCCAGGGTTTCCATGACATGCTTTGGAATATGACACAGTATAGTGAAATTATTCTGTAATGGTTGCTATAATAGCTTCAATATTCACACTTGGATCTTTCTTCACAATATGTCAAACAACATAGCTAATAACTCGAGAACTAATATGTTTGTTATCCCGAGTTAAATTACTGAATAAACAAGAGTGCGGCCCATCATACCTTGTGATCTAAAAAAATCCATGCTTCTTCAACTTTGTAGCACGCAACCTCCATTAACAACTTTGGACAGTACTTGAAGAGGTACATTTCACATACCAGAATAATTTCTTTGACTCTACCATATTATATGTGCGATGCTTCTTGATGTGATACATTTCACATGCTCTCTTCAGTTCATCTTTAGTATTAAACAACAATCCTTTAGCAAACTCAGTCATTGATGGATCCCAAAATTGAGAATTGAAGGGTAACTCTTTCAGAGTACTAACGCATCCGCCATCATGCAAATTCAACTCATTATAAAATTCTAGTACTTGTTCATATGCAAAGGCTTGATGATCATGTACCTGAGTTGGAATTGGTTCTGGATGACTATATACTGGAATGGAACTAAAGCCAGTGTCATGAACTATACCATCTCTATATGACTCTTCATCTTCATTTGGCTCTTCATCTGAGTCATCATGTTTAGGCCAATAGTCATCATCTGCACTCTCGTCTGACTCCATTCCTCGACTATCAGTGTTGAACTGATTGTTTACCATATCATCACTCTGCACTGCTGGTATAAATCCTTTAATAATTGGGAAATCCACTAAAATCCTAACCTGTTCCTACTGCTGGGCTATAGGAGAACCGTCCTGAACATCCTCTGTAGCACTATATGGATCTGGAACATCATCCTTGAAAATATATAGTTCAATATATCGATATTCTAAAAATTTTGAGAAAAATGTCAACATGTCCTCCACATCGTCGTCGTCCTCAATTGGATGAAGCACATATTTTTGATGCAATGTTGAAGATCTTCACATCAATCTGACGATATATCTTTGTACTGAAATTTTTAGAACATTATGTACCCGATCAACAAACTCAGCAAAACGTATTCCCGTGCTCAATTTTAAACATTTATGTGGAGGTTGATTATAATGTATCCCTTTTTGACCATGTTCAATTGATCCATCATAATAGAGCAAAACTCTTATAGTTTCCATCTGAAAAAAGGTGATCAAAATTTATCTCGAATCTGCTACAAACAAACAAAAATTTAAATATACATATATTTTTGAAGCATTTAGAACATATAAGTAACAAATCCTGTTAGTAAAAGATAGTGACTTTTTATAGTCCCTCAAGACATGATTCACCATATTAGTACCAAACTAAGGGACATACCAGTAAAATTCTAACACAATGTTAGTATGCTTGGTATGTTCAATACAAGAATGTACCAAGTGTCGGTACGCCCTCTGTATCAAGAATGGTATGGTATGCCTAGAACAGCAGTGTATTGACTGGTACAATATACTAAGCCTCAAAACATAACCATAATTCAGATTTCTAATTTGAATTTGACATGAGAATACTTAAGTTTATAATATAACAAAATTGTCTTAATCACTATGCCTGCAATCATTAAAATTCTTCATTATTTTCAAAGATATAATTTATTTTTGATACTAATTTTTTTAAAAGCAACTAAATCAAGAAGAAATTTTAAATTTGTGATATATGATATTCCAAGGTCCAAGCAATAACACATAGGCCATATTCCTTTCTTTAGAAGCAATTTTCTTTACATAAGTATGTAAATACATATTTTAACATAAAACTTTATTGAGACCAAAATCTCCTCTTAGGTAAAACCAACATTTCTGCTAATTATGCATTAATATGAAACATACTAATATATTCGTAAAACTATTTTCATAAGCCTTACCAATTATAATTATGATCAGCTACTCCAAAATCATAAGATATGTAGAAATAGAGACAAATGAGCCATAAGGCATGAAAAAAGTCTCCTGATCTCTCATTTTCTTAATGTAATTATTTAGCCTGCCCCTTCAATTCCTGAGTGGTGATTCAAGAACAAGTTGAGATGCTTGGATGATTTTAGGATTCACAAACTGACTAGAAAGCACATTATATCTGAAAATAAATGTGTAAATCAAGGGCACCATAGGCCAAGCTTATATAGAACAAATCAACGATCAGTATCATGAAAGAACAAATTAATATGTAGATAGATCAGCCTTAAGGGTAAAGATGCATGCTATTATGGAGATGAAGGGGACACATTCGCTGGGAGAGAAAAAAATTTACTTGAAAAGGAAAGAAAGTGCAGAGACTAGAGAGAGCTTAAAAGTGCAGAGATGGGAGACGGCGTGTCGGGGTCCTGGGAGCTAGGGTTGCTTGGGAAGAATGGCTTGCGATTTTTCGACTGAAGGAAGTAACGAGCGAAGGGGACTCTCAGCGATTTTCTCAGTTCTATCGGCCTCATGGGAGCAGGGGGCTGAGATTTAAACAGCAGACAAACCGAGCAACTTACTGTCGGGTTGCTGGGAGCTCTGAGAAAATCGCCACTTCAAGTGGTGATTTCAAATTGGCCCTCCGCCATGCCAGCGGAACCTTTCCGCTGACGCGGCAAAGTGGGGTGGGGGGGGGGGGGGGGGGAAGAAGGTGAATGTGAAAAATGAAATTTCAAATGAAGTTTTTTCACTTTAATACTATTTTTATAATAAATTTACTTTTCATCCTTTCCTTCTATAACCAATGCCAAAAGGCACCTTTTTAAAAAAACAACTCATCAAATTTGGTCCTTGGGCCGTTTCAAGACGTGAGATAGAAGTGACGTGAGTTAAAAGTGAAGGCATTTAAATGACATGGTTTGTAATGGTCCAAGAAATAATAAAAAAGGTGGTTTTGGAGGACACAAAGTATTTCCTGCTTACTGATTACGCCATCTAGAATGGTGCATTGATCTGGTTAACCACGACCTGTTCAAAAGTTCCCAAGTTGACAAATTCTGAGAGCTATAGATTGGACCACAAAAATTTTCCATTCATAAGTTTAATCCACTCTTTTTTTTTTTGACAATTGAATTCTCTTTTGACATCTTTTCGTAGCTTTTCATCAACCCAACTTTTAGACAAACATGAACCAGAAAGTTCATTACACATTTGTCATCCGGTTACAAGTAACACATTTATAACTTCATAAATATTATGATGCATTTGACTTTTTGTGGATAATACTGTAAATAATTTTGATTTCAAAAGCATTGTTAAGAACATAAAGGCCTAAAAGTATTGTATGGTAGGGTTAGAAGATTAAAATTGAGGTTCTATTTCTGAAAATAAAAATCATAAAAAAGTATGATAGCTGGAGCATTACAATTTTATACTTCATTATATACTTAAACTTTGTTATAAAAAATAAAAATGATGACAAATATGTATCACTTATTAAGTAGAATAGTTGTACATATATCATATATTACCTAAATTTTGCTCTTCTTCAATATAATTCTCTCAATTCGAGACCAACTTATCAAGGTTTTGGGCCTTACCAGCCCAATCAAGCTGCAAATGAGAGTAAGGTTCACCTCACATATTCAGGGGGTCTAATGATGGCTGCCAACGGAGGTCTTGTGCATCAATGACAGCAATGTAGGTGAGGAATCCAAGTTGATGCATCCATTTGAATACGGACCCTCTATGAATTTCTCTAAAACATGAAAGCAAGAGATGTCTCCAATGTGGAACCAAGAGGGCCACTGTTAAGCTATTTTCTTCTTTCTTCACATTGCCTATGTTGTGTGTGCGTGTTTATTTTTTCCTTCACATTTCCTCGCTTGATGCAGGCCTCTGTGTTGGTAAACTGGCCTCGTCTCCCATGGCCTAACCTGGGGAGCTTCTAAATACACCGTAAAAATTACTCTCCACACCCACACTTAAAAAAAATACTTAAATTTATCCTATTATATAATGACATTTATACCCTTTAAAATTACTCTCTATGATAAGGCTATGTTCGCCCCCATAGGATCAAACATAACCTCTCTATTTGGCTCAATAGGACTGAATAGAGTGATCGGTCTATTCGACCCAATAGGACTGAACAGATTCTCTCTGTTCGATCCAACAAGGCTGAACAGAGCTTTTCTCTCTTTTTTCATCGTGCCATCCCTTCTCCCAATCTCTCATTCTCCCTAAGAGCAGGAAGCTCTCCCTCATCCCTTTACTTATGTTTTATCATCTGGGTTAGTAGATTAACATCCTTTTCTTTTTTTTTATAAGTTTAAAAGAATAATTTTTTCTTATATTATATTTTTCTTCACTCCAAGGTCCGCCGCTTGCCTTCGCTCCTGCCAATCGCCGCTGGGGAGGAAGGGGAAGGGGATGCGAGGAGAACGGGTGTGGAGAGAAATAGGATAGGGGTTGAGGGTAATTTTGATATTTTTTAAATTTAAGGGGGGTGTAGGGAGAGAATATGTGGGTGTGAAGAGTAATTTTAAATTTTTTTGAAAAATTGGGGTGTGGAGAGTAATTTTTGCCGTGTATTTAGAAGCTCCCCTAGTTTTCTCAAAACGCAGAAGTCAACAAAAATTTCCCATTCTGAAGCTCGATACGACTGGTTCACATTTGTCATTTTATATAGTATCGAGCTTTTCTCTCTATACGACCGGTTCACAAAAATTTCACACATCTAGTATTGAACTTGATGTGGCTGGTGTAGCTACGTGCAACCGCAGGGGCAATGTCGATAAAATTAAAACATTTTTACATCCAGACCATTCCTGGCCGGCCCCTCTTGGCCCCGGCGTCTTCAGGCCCGCCGAGTCGGCCCAGGCCATTCCTGGCCGGCCCCTTTCAGCCCCGGCGTCTCCGAGCCCGCCGAGTCGGCCCCGGCCATTTCTGGCTGGCCCCTCTCGGCCCCGGCGTCTCCGTGCCCGCTGAGTCGGCCCAAGCCATCCCTGGCCGGCCCCTCTCGGCCCCAGCATCTCCGTGCCCGCCGAGTCGGCCCAGGCCATTCCTGGCCTGCCCCTTTCGGCCCCGGCATCTCCGAGCCCGCCGAGTCAGCCCCGGCCATCTCTGGCCGGCCCCTCTCGGCCCCGACGTCTCCGTGCCCGCCGAGTCGGCCCAAGCCATCCCTGGCCAGCCCCTCTTGGTCCCAGTGTCTCCGTGCCCGCCGAGTCAGCCCAAGCCATCCCTGGCCGGCCCATCTCGGCCCCAGCGTCTCCGTGCCCGCCAAGTCGGCCCAGGCCATCCCTGGCCGGCCCCTCTCGGCCCCGGCATCTTCGAGCCCACCGAGTCGGCCCAGGCCATCCCTGGCCGGCCCCTCTCGGCCCCGGCATCTCCGTGCCCGCCGAGTCGGCCCAGGCCATCCCTGGCCGGCCCCTCTCGACCTCGGCGTCTCCGAGCTCGCCGAGTCGGCCCCGGCCATCCCTGACCGGTCCCTCTCGGCCCCAGCATCTCCAGGCCCGCCGAGTCGGCCCAAGCCATCCCTAGCCGGCCCCTCTCGGCCTCGGCGTCTCCGAGCCCGCCGAGTCGGCCCTGGCCATCTCTGGCCGGCCCCTCTCGGCCCCGGCGTCTCCGTGCCCGCCGAGTCGACCCAAACCATCCCTGGCCGGCCCATCTCGGCCCCGGCGTCTCCGTGCCCGCCAAGTCGGCCCAGGCCATCCCTGGCCGGCCCCTCTCGGCCCCGGCGTCTCCGAGCCCGCCGAGTCGGCCCAGGCCATCCCTGACCGGCCCCTCTCAGCCCCGACGTCTCCGTACCCGTCGAGTCAGCCCCGGCCATCCCTGGCCGGCCCCTCTCGGCCCCAGCATCTCCGAGCCCGCCGAGTCGGCCCCGGCCATCCCTGGCCGGCCTCGCCCTGGCCGGCCTCGCCCCGGTACTTCCTGGCCAGGGAGGTCGGCCCCGGCCGCCCCTGGTCAACCAGGCTCATCCTCGGCTCCCCCGGGAAGGTCGAGATGTCCCAGTTCTCTCCAGATCGGCCCTAGCATGGCCCCAGCAGTTCAAGAAGCTACCTCTCTAACTCGCGTCGCCTGACAATGCCAGATTCACCTACCAACTGGCCACGTTGTTAATGGGACTAGACCCAACAACTCAGCAGCCCCACTGATTAATGGGACAGAACCCACCAACCGCCGTTTTCTCCCTCTCCGATAGGACAGGACCCATCAACCAGCCCAGATCCACAGAACTTTCAAGAACCCACAGACATTCCTTCCTCATGGAATCCCACGTGATCATGTTAACCCCTATAAAAGGTAAATCCACTCTCTAAACAGGTATGTGCGATAATCCCCAAAATCGCTATCTTAGCTCTCCGAAAGGAATCCCTCCTCTCTAAGATCCCTTTTTCCATACCAAAAAGGGCTCACTCGAGCCCCTCTTCAGCTGTGACCTCAATTGCTAACTTAGGCGTCGGAGGGTTCCACCGGAGAATCCTCTCCGGTCTTGGGACTTCTTTGCAGGCAATCTGATGAAACAAAGGTTCGAGAAGCGCTCCGTTCCCGATGTCCAAAATCGATGATTGGGCATCATTAGAACTTTTCCCTCTCAATTACTTCGTTGCGGACAAATACATGAGCTCAGGAAAAATTCAACACAATCAGGTCAACAAGAATATAAGGCAAAAAAATCTTGGAGAAAAACAAAGAGAGACATGAACGGCAAAGCAGAAAAAAATTTCACCTTTCATTAAACTAATAATCGCAGCAAACGCATTCGTACATCACATCTGTTGGTGTTTTTTTTGATAAAACCACAAGAGCTTTGGCCCAAATCAAATATTCCCATCACGTCCTATACCCAATGTGGGATTCAGGGATGGCAACCTACCGCATGCTTGGCATGCAAGGCATCCTGCAACAATCTAATTTATTCAAAGAAGAATAATACCTCTATGTCATTCAGAGTTAATAATCTTAATACAAGCCATAATTATGAGTTTTGGGCTATATGCCCATCATACATAAATCAATGGGGTTACAACAAAATGTTGGATCTTAATTTACTCTGATAGAAGCTCCAACTACCCCAAATCTCATTCTTCAGTCTTGTGGCTCTAAAAAATAGAGTTCACACTCAATAAGTAAGCCTACTATAATATAATATAATCATTTCATCATTTCAAGATATTATCAAATCACATTTACATGTAAAAAGCTTTCAATTTCAAATGCATTCATCATGTTATCAGAACATGCATATCATCAGCTCAAAATAATTTTGAAAGCTTAATTATACAATAAACACCAAAATATGCAATGTAAATAAACCCATTGTATTTATATAATTACTATTTCCTTATGTGTCCCACGGCCCTACAACACCCAACTGGTATATCACTCTTAAATGTCCCTTAAGAGGAAGGGTCATGGTACTAGCGTTATGCCATATATTATAATCAATCACAACACACCCTATTGATGTGTGTCCTCCACATATCTTTCCTGTGGAGGTGGGTTCCGTATCACTTGGCATTCATATCATTTCACATTATATGAGAACTGTGGCGACACATATAAGTATATCTCAATATTATCATCATATTTGCATGTAACAGATCATGTATCATCATAAGCATAAGCTTTTCACATCATATATACAGTGGTTTGTACATTCTTAACATAAAAATACATCAATAGTACCAGTATATTTTGCAAAGCTAAAATAACCACATCCTTCATTTTTTATATATTTATAATCCACTACTTTGCAAAATATTAGGAGTCACATATAATTATAACAGATACTCAATTGCATACTCGTGGTACTATTTATCAAATTAAATAATAAAATTTTATTTTGTCTCATTTCATAAAAATGCATATAGCTATAAACTCAAAGATTTATATATTAAATAATTTATAAAATTATGATAATTAGCTTACTTACCTCAGTATGCAAATCCCAAATGGTAAACTAGCTATTTTGACATTTGGGTACCTACAGCATCATTTTACATAATTAAGTCTCTAAAATTTGAATAATAAAGTGTCCCTTAAATTCTACCCCAAACTAATCCTGGGCCCAACTTTGGGCTTGAATATCTCCCAATATATAAGCCCAAATGGAAAATAAAAATACCCCAAGAAACTAGGATCAACACTGATCCAGGCCATATTTTTATTTCTCCATTTTTGGCCCAATACAGGACCCAAATCTTAGCCAAAGATGGCTTGTGAGCTGGCCCAACAGGACCCAAATCCAAAACAGCCCACAATGGCCCATGAAACTAGGGAAACCTGTGCCGGCGGCCAGGGCCACCGCCGGCCTCTCCCCGGGGTGGCCTGGTCACCGATGACCGGCCCGAAGCCGACCACCACTGCGGCCGAGCTCCCCCTCTCTCTTTCTCCCTCTTTTCTTTCTTTTTTCCTCTTTCACTATCCGCTGCACGGAACTGTGCCGGTGGCACGATCGGCCACCACGGTCGGTCGGATCTCCATCGGACGCATGCCCCGTGCCGGTGGAGGCCATCGGCTGCCGTTCAAGCCCGATGAGCCGGTGGGCACTCCACTGGGCTCGAACCAAGCCACGGACCGGCTTGGTTCCGCAAAAAGGGAGGGCCGCCAGCAGCCCTCCATTGCTCTACTCTGGCCGCCTCGAGCGGCCGGGCACAATAACGGAAGGATCCACTTATCCCATTCTCCCTCTTAGCCTTCCTCTGTTTCTTCGATGAATCAATGGAAGGGGGGCTTACCCGTGCTCGATTGATAGCGATGGATGAAGGGAGGAGACTCCTCTCTCCCTCCTCATTTATCGTGGAGAAGAAGGGATGGAGAAGGAAGGGATGGCACGCCGCTCGCTATCGTATTGTGCCTGTCTTTTCCTTCCCCTTCTCTATCCATTTTTCACACGGAGAATTACAATTTCGCTCCATAACAAAAACATCAAAGTTTGTGTCAAAGAAGAAAAGCTCAACGCGCATAAGGGAAACAAGAATACAAGGCGGATTCCAAGAATGACATGGACTCGATGCATCGCTCCATTCTCAGCTGAGTCAACATTTCATCATATTTCAGCCTCCTTTGTTCCATTGGCCTATGAATTTGGAATAAAGTGCTGTAGAGGATGATCCACCATTGAATAGATCTGATCTATCATACCAATTACGTGAGGAGTGGAAAAACGCTAGATTCAAAAATATAGGTAGAAGCTATCATAATATACACTCATAATAAGGTATGTGGTAGGTCAGATGTACTCAAGAATGGCTTATATATATAAAGTATTGTATAAAGAGGATGAGGAAGAGAGGAGTAAAATTGAAGAATAGCCCAGCTGGTACACTAAAAATTTTCATATCCGAAAATGAAAAGAAAAGAAATTAAGAAGAAACATCAATCCGATTAAAAGAAAAGCTGAAAACAATCCAATCCCATGAACCAACAAACTGCATGAAACCTTGGTTCTTTTTTTTTTTTTTCCTCCTCCCTTGAAAGCCACTATTATCTACAACCCCCCTCCCCTTTCCCTTGTCCTCCGATCCTTCCATCCAATCACCATCAACTACTCAAGGCTGCGAACCCTCCCCCTCTCATCATCTGCTTGAACTCCTTGAAATTGACCATCCCGTCCCCGTCGACGTCCACCTTTTTGATCATCTTCCGGCAGTCCTCGACGGTTCTCCCCTGCTTGAGCCCGAGCGACGCGAGCACCGACCGCAGCTCCTCCACGGTGATGAACCCGTCCCCGTTCTGGTCGAACACGTTGAACGCCTCGCGCATGTCCTCCTCCTCGTCCCGCTCGTCCATGATCGTCTGGTAGAGCGAGCCGAACTCCTCGATGTCGACGCAGCCATCCCTGTTCACATCGATCTTCTCGATCATCGACTCGAGATCCGCCTCAGGGATGTAGATCCCCAAGTTCTCGAGGGAGTCGCTCAGCTCCTTCTTCGTGATGCGCCCGTCGCCGTTGCGGTCGAACATCTGGAAGACCCGCTTCAGCTCGGACGGGTCCATTCCCGGTGGCGTGGCCAGGATGAGCAACCGGGGGCTCGACTCGACGAGGAGCTCGGGGAAGGCCGGGCAATGCGACGACACCGTACGCACGTCGCTGTCTCGGGGGCCGTTTTCTCGTGGCCGGCAAGCGCGAGGGGGCCGAGAGGTGGGGAGAAGAGGAGAGCTAATTAAGCTTTATGGGGGGGAGGAAATGGTGGAGGAGGCTATTAATTAAGGAGGTCGCAAAGGAGGGAGATCCTTGGCAAATTAAAAACCGCTGGCATGGATGGGATCGAGAGTTGGGATTGTGGTGGAGATGGCCAAACTAACGAGTGGTGTGGAGGAAAAATTGGTGAAGAAATGGTTGGAGAAATGGTGGCTTTAAAGGCATTTGCTATGTTTGCTCGCAGTGCAGTAGTCCCCACGCGCTTGAGGCTGGGGGCATCCAAGAAGAAAAACAATGCAGCCAAAAGCGCGTTGGCACCGTTTTTTTGTTCTTCTTTTCTTAAAGTTAGCGTCCGTTGGACGCGGATCTGGGTAACGCGGGCGGACGGCCGATATGAGCCGTCGGATGGGAGTCATAGGCCTCGATTGGCTGACACGTGGGGCCGGCCGGAGCGGGTTGGACTTTGGGCTGGTCAAGTTGTGGCAGTGGGTGGTGATGTTGAACTGGAAGTGAGCTGTGGCTGGCTAGAGGGGGGGAGTTGGATCTCCAAAGAGATTGGATAACTGGTGCTCACTAAGTTCCATGATGAATGAAGGATGACCCACTTGTTTGATGGAATGCATAATGAGTTCTACTATTTAGGAGGTGAGAAGTCGGTCCTCTCATGATTGACATGGGCTTGGGCAGAGGCTTGCTGAAGTGGCCACAGGGAAGGAAATGAAAAGTCTTCATGCATTAGATGCAGTATCAAGAATAAATTTTTTTTTTATTGCATTGCACATGCGGTTTACAGTCAAACAGCACGCATGGTACGTACGTATGATACGATTAAGCATTTAGCATTTCTTTTTGGCGCTCTCATATTTGTGGAGAAATTGATCACCATGTGACTCCAAAAGAGCTTGACTAAACTTTAGAATATTGCTTAATTTATAAGGAGTTCTGCTACATTTTTCCCACAAGTTCTTCGGAAAGGGAGCTAACCCAAGATGGTTTTTGTTTTTTTTTTTTTTTATTTTTTTTGTACAAACGGTCGATCATACTAGTCTAGTGCGATTCAGCCCAGATAGATATGAATACAAAATTAGCTGCAAAAGAGAAGGGCATAGATTACTCGGCCGTCAAGACCACAATCCAGCATGCTGCGCCAAAAGTAGCTATCCAATTCACCGCCGAATTTGCTTCACGGTAGATATGACGGATCTGAGCACCTTTCACCTCCCACAGAATAGACCAATATCCCCGAGGATCGGATTACTAAAACCTGAGGCAATTCTCCTTCTTTAGCCAAGAAATGACCGACATAAATCATCCTCAATGAAGAGCCTCTGAGCTTGAAGAAACCAAACAGCATAAGAAATACCTATCCAGGCCGTATAAAGCTCGGTCATGGGGACAGAAGAGTCGAGAGTTCAAAACCTCCCAGCCAATAAATCACCATGAGGACCTCGGATAATAAAACCAGAACCTGTAGCTCTATCATGGACACTCCCGTCAAAATTGATTTTGACAAACCCTGAAGGAGGGGGCTTCCAGGAGATACAAACCGTATGCCGGCTCGCTGCCAAAGCAGCAGGAGAACCCCAGAGGCCAGAGTTGTCAGAACCAATATGGGCACAGTCCGCTATCAACAATCTAATCTTTCTATAATCTTATGAGGAGAAATAGCATCATCAGAGAAAATGAGCTGGTTCTTGGACAACCATATCTGATAAGCCGTGACAGCCCAAAGACCTTTCTTCTGCTGAGAACCCTTCGAAGATCAAAAAGGAAAGAGAAGCGCAAGGAACCCGAGTCATCCTATCTAATAGAATAGCCGATCATATTCCAAACACATCTAGCTCTGGGACAGGTGAACATAGCATGATCAGACGATTCCTCCTTCATACTACATAAAGGACAACCCAAGATGGTTTGTTTAACCACGGCTGTGCTCCCTCCTTTCCATTTCCACGAGATGAGAGAGCATTGATCGCTTGGTCAGGGATTGGATAACTGGTACTAGTAGTATTAGTAGTAGCAGTAGTTAAACTTCCATGAAATATTCCTGCATGGTGAACGAAACGACATGGCACATGGGTGTCTTGTTCTTCGTCGCTTTCAGGCATTCATTAATCGCATGCTTGGTGTTTATTTATTATTATTATTTTAATCCTTAAGACTTTCTGAGAAATTAGTTGGAATCCATCGTGAAACATGCTCGCAAAAACGTGCTCAATGGCCAATCCCCATGACGAGGTGAGAATATATGCTGCCAAAAACTTAGTTAAATGTTAGTAGGTAATATATGACTTGACAAATCTTAGTATATGTTGATGCTGAATCATCAGTACATTTTTTTTGTTACGAGATCTTCTACTGAAGGAAGAGAGCCCCCCAAAAGAACCCCTCCCTTCCTCTTATATCTTTCGAGCTTTTCCAAAATGTTCTTTCTCCTTTTCATCATCATATCGTCAGCATCGAGTCATTTTTCTTTCTTTCTTTTTTTTCGGCTAGAAAATCAACGTGTAAGATAAAAGTTAGCTTCAGACGAGAGCGTGCCACGTGGTTATTTATCGATAATTAATAGCAAAGGTATTAAGAAACTTGCTCCGGAAGCTAAGGATCTTCATGATGATTTGTTTTCCAAGGGAATGTCAGGGTTAGTGGGAATGTCAGAATCAGAGAAGAGTTATCTGGCCCTAAAACAGGTGCTCAGTATCTCCTTTATTCGAGCTTTTCGATGGATGGTAATGCTTCAGCGTTTGTCTTATTCGAGTCATTTAAAGCGTCATGATGCTTAATGATTCTCGATTTCTGCTAGGACACGACAACTCCTCGCATTTAGTGCTTTTGATACGAAAATGATTCCAAGATTAGAGGCCGCCCAGGACCTGGGAGCCGCCTAGGACTAGGGGCCGCCTAGGACCTGGGGGCCGGCTAGGACCAGGAGGCCGCCCAGAACCTGGGGGCCGCCTAGGACTAGGGGCCGTCCAGGACCCGAGGGCACCAAAGGCTAGGGGCCCCAGAAGCTGGGGGCCGCCTAGGACTAGGGACCGCCAGGACCTGGGGGCCGCTTAGGACCAGGAGGCCGTCCAGAACCTGGGGGCCGCCCAGGACTAGGAGGCCGCCCAGAACCTGGGGGCCGCCTAGGACTAGGGGCCGCCCAGGACCTGGGGGCCACCAAAGGCTAGGAGGCCGCCCAGAAGCTGGGGGCCGCCTAGGACTAGGGACCGCCCAGGACCTGGGGGCTGCCTAGGACTAGGGGCCGCCCAGGACCTGTGGGGCACCTAGGACTAGGGACCGCCCAGGACTTGGGGGGCCGCCTAGGACCAGGAGGCCACCCAGAACCTGGGGGCCGCCTAGGACTAGGGGCCGCCAGGACCTGGGGGCCGCCCAGAGCCAGGGGCCGTCCAGGACCTGGAGGCCGCCCAGGACTAGGGGCCGCCCAGGACCTGGGGGCCGCCCAGGGCTAGGGGCCGTCCAGGACCTGGAGGCCGCCTAGGACCAGGGACGCCCAGGACCCGGGGGCTAAGAGGCCGTCCAGAACCTGGGGGCGCTTAGGACTAGGGGCGCCCAGGACCTGGGGCCACCCAGGGCTAGGGGCCGTCCAGGACCTGGAGGCGCCTAGGACCAGGGACCTCCCAGGACCTGGGGGCCGCCTAGGACCAGGGGCCGCCCAGGACCTGGGGGCCGCCTAGGACTAGGGACCGCCCAGGACTTGGGGGGCCGCCTAGGACCAGGAGGCCGCCCAGAACCTGGGGGCCGCCTAGGACTAGGGGCCGCCCAGGACCCGGGGGCTAAGAGGCCATCCAGAACCTGGGGCCGCTTAGGACTAGGGGCCGCCCAGGACCTGGGGCCAGGGGCCATCCAGGACCTGGAGGCCGCCTAGGACCAGGGAACGCCCAGGACCTGGGGGCCGCCTAGGACTAGGGGCCGCCTAGGACCTGGGGGCCGCCTAGGACTAGGGGCCCCAGGACCTGGGGGCGAAGAGGCCATCCAGAAGCTGGGGGCCGCCTAGGGCTAGGGGCCGTCCAGGACCTGGAGGCCGCTAGGACCACGATCTTACTTCCTGTTTACCAACCATATCATATGCCCCCTCGCCCATGTCCCTTGTACTCAGGTGCGTCGCACATGCGCAAGGGAGAGGGGCGAAAAGTTTGAATTTTAAATTTTCACATTCGATAAGTGTCGTTTCATAAAAAAAAAGGGGGGGGGGGGCGCATATCTCTAGGAAGATAGTGTCTTTTCGCCTGTCGGTCCCGCTCGGGGATCGCCATGTGGCTTTGTGGCGCTCGAGGCGTTGCATCCAAAATATAAAAAAGGGCCGTCCCTCTATCCCTTTGTCTTTTATTTTGTAGATTCTTCCACGGTCTTACTTCTCCAAGTCCAGGTTAGTTGACTCCTTCTTCTCCATTTTCTTTTTCCATGGATCCCTCCCAAGATAGGAAAGGTAAAAGCCCTATGATCGAGCCCTCCCATGAAGAGATTCTTCAGGCGCATCGCCAGGCCCTCGGAGGGTGGCCATCCGCGGGGATCAACCGCCGCCCGGCCTGCGCGGCCTGTGTCTAGGTCATTACCCCAATCTCCTAGGGCTTCTTCTTCATCCACCAGCCGTGAGGTAGGGCTCATGGCAATCACTTCTAAATCAGCGGCCCGGCGGAGGTGCCTCAATTACAACTTCCCAAGACCTTAGGAACCTTAGGGCCCAGTTTGGGATTCCCAGCAACATTTGGCTTTCCGTTCCCCTCCCCGAGGATAGGGTTACCCTAACGCAACCAGGAAAGGTTGCATTGTATGAAGAATTTTTTAAGGGCGGTCTACGATTGCCCTTGCACCCTTTCTTTATAAACTTGCTGAATAGGTATCACCTCATTCCCGCATAACTTACCCCCAACTCCATTCGTGTCATCTTTTCATTTCTGGTGCTTTGTTATTTTCACGGAGCTTCCACCCGACTCTCCTTATTTAGGGCGTTGTATAGGATTCGAAATCCTATAAGGGATGGGTGGTGGAGCTTTGCGTCAAGGCCTAAGAGAGTCCTTAAGCTTAACCTTCCTTCCAAAATCAAAGGGTGGAAGTCACGTTCTTTTATGCACATTTGGAGGGGGTGGGCGTAGACTGGGGTATTCCGGATACTAGCTCTAACCAGAACTCAAGTGTTGATGAGAGAGACCGTGAACTATTCGACACTTTGATTTCCACCATCGTGCCCCCCAGTAGGGAACTGCTATTGGAGGACAATCTTTGGGAGATCGCATTCGTGCCGGTGTCGCTGGCTGCAGCGCCCGGTGAGCCTCGAAGAGTTTTATTATTATTATCATAATTTCCTTGCTTGTTTGGACATCTGGTATTTGAATAGATGTCCCTTAGTGTGCATATTATTTTTGCAGTTAGTATATTTTGTGCCCTCTTTTTAGCTAACCTCATGCTCTCTGTATTGCAGCAATGAGGTTTTCTCAAGATTCGTTGATATCGGGTCTTCGAAAGAGAGGAGGAAGTGACCGCGGCACGACAGGAGCTGAGCCTAAGAGGCCCTGTCAGCGGGAACCGGGTCGCCCACCTCAGCCCCTAACGGCTCTCCCTGAAGCAACACTAATAGAGGAGGGCGAGGGGGAGGAAAATCCTCCCGATGGAATACCGATTGGGGGCCCTGCCGAGGGAAGCCTACTGGCGGCCGCCTCATCTCCTGCTAGGGGCGCCGGGGGGTCGTCCGGGGTACAGAGGTCGTCGAGACCAACCCGTCTGGCCTGTCATCGCCAAAGAAGTAAGCGCCCCGCTCCCTCGGATGCCTTAAGGAGTCGTCTCCACCTTCCCGAACGCCTAGCCTGGGCGCCCCATATAAAAGTTGTTTATCAAAACAGTTCTCAAGCTTTCGATCTTGCCCGGGTTCTAGGCCAAAATGAGGAAACTACCATTGGAGGAGTCCTTCGACACCATGTTCACAGCTGCACTTCAGGTAGGGTCATGACCTTTTCCCTTTTTCTCCTCCCGTAATTACGAAGTTCTGGTATTTATCGATTGTATACTACAGATGTCTAATGGCCTCTTCGTGCTTCGTGAGGACCTGACCAAGGCCAAGTCTCATAGTGAGAGCTTGAGTAAAGAATTGGTGGAAACAAAGGCTCGGGAATCGAAAGCATTACATGACCTTCGGGTTGTCCAGGAGGATTATCGAGCGTGGCGGGAGAGGGAGACGGAGCTGCGGAGCCTGGATGCCCAATTGTCTGAAGTCCGGGCAAAACTGTTGCCAATAGAAGAAAGGTTAAAGGAAGCGGTTCTCAGGCTAGAGCATACTGAGAATCGAGCCAATAACGCAGAGGCCGCGGCTCGCGACGCTGCGGAAAAATTGGCCTTGGCCGAGAGGGATACGAAGGAGGATCTGGACAAGGTGGCGGCAATGGAGACGGAGGTCCAGGAGAGGATGACCGCGGCCGAGGCTAGGGCTCAAGAAAAGGTGGCTGCGGCTGAAGCTAGGGTTCAGGAGGCCATCAAAGAATATAAAGATTCCCCGGACTTTGCATCGAAACTCCACGAGGCTGCTATGGACGCTTTCATTCAGGGTTTTGAGAGGTGCAAACGGAGACTATCCCGGCACTTCAGATTAGAAAACCTTGGATGTTTTCGACCTGAGGACGACGAAGAAACATCTGATGTTGAGGTTGAAGATGCGGCGGGTAAGGGCGGTGATAATTAAAGACCCCGTCACAGAAGCGTCTACAACTGAGGAGCCGGCTTCCGGTCCGACTACCGAGAGGGGGCATCCCGAGGACTAATGGAAGGCGTCCAGGCTTACCTTGGTTTCGACTTTTTGTTCTTGACTTTGTCCTTAGGGGACCCTTTTGTAAATCAATTGATGTCAGCTCGCGGACAATACTTTATAAAGTTTTATAGCGATCGACTTTGAACGAGTAAATGCTACTTTTTACTTACTCGATGCTTCAATTGTTCGACTCCTGATTTTTACCCATTACATAGGAGATCCACCGCAAGTCGGTGTTAAGTCCGAATTTCAGGGTCGTTCTCCTGGCATATTGTCCCAGGACGCAAGTCCTGAAACTCCGATAGGGCAGGTAGTTTAGGGACTCAGGGGAGTTTAACCTGGACTCGATGTCCTTAGGACTGTGGAGCCACCGAGCCCCTTTATTGTCTCTCGGGGGCAGCCGGGTACCCGCCTAAGAGTATGACTCGGGGTGCCTAAGTCATGGACTTGAACCTCCTCAGGGTAGGTGATACCAGTCCTTAGGACTGTGGAGCCGCCGAGCCCCTTTGAAGAATTGTCTCTCGGGGGTAGCCGGGTACCCGCCTAAGAGTATGACTCGGGGCCGCCTAAGTCATGGACTTGAACCTCCTCAGGGGTAGATGATACCAGCCCGGAGGTGTCCTTAGGACTGTGGGGCCACCGAGCCCCTTTGAAGAATTGTCTCTCGGGGGTAGCCGGGTACCCGCCTAAGAGTATGACTCGGGGCCGCCTAACTCATGGTCTTGAACCTCCTCAGGGGTAGGTGATACCAGCCCGGGGTGTCCTTAGGACTGTGGGGCCGCCGAGCCCCTTTGAAGAATTATCTCTCGGGGGTATACCCGCCTAAGAGTATGACTCGGGGTCGCCTAAGTCATGGACTTGAACCTCCTCAGGGGTAGGTGATACCAGCCCGGGGGTGTCCTTAGGACTGTGGGGCCGCCGAGCCCCTTTGAAGAATTGTCTCTCGGGGTAGCCGGGTACCCGCCTAAGAGTATAACTCGGGGCCGCCTAAGTCATGGACTTGAATCTCCTCAGGGGTAGGTGATACCAGCCCGGGGGTGTCCTTAGGACTGTGGGGCCGCCGAGCCCCTTTGAAGAATTGTCTACAGGAAATCTCCAAACATGTGCATCTATTAATTTTTTGGGTAAGTACATCCATTACATTACTGATGGTATTGTCGGAGATTATCTGCGTTCCATGTTCGGGGGATCGGTCGCCCATGCAGATCTTCAAGTCGGTATGCTCCACGGTGAAGGACTTCTGCTACTTGGTAGGGCCCCTCCCAGTTCGGAGACAATTTGCCCCCTTCCGTTGGTTTGGACACCGAGGCCTTTCTCAGAACCAAATCTCCCTGACGGAAGCTTTTTGAGCGACGCAAGTATTATAATATCTCGCCACCCGCTGCTGATAGGCCGCCATTTTAATTTGAGCTCGATCTCTCGCTTCATCAATGAGGTCGAGACTGGCTCTTAAATTAGGGAGGTTGTCAGCTTCATCATACGATTCCACTCGAATACTTGGCAGGCCAATCTCGATCGGGATAACAGCTTCGGAACCGAAAACCAGATTAAACGGCATCTCTCCTGTCGGTGTCCTGGGAGTTGTGTGGTATGCCCAGAGCACACTCGGAGTTCTTCCACCCACTTTCCTTTGGACGTATCCAGCCTGGTCCTCAGTCCCCGCAATATCATACGATTCGTAACCTCGGCCTCTCCATTAGATTGTGGATGGCCGACGGAGGCGAATCGATGCGTGATGCCGAGATCGGCGCAAAAAGTCTGGAAGGCAACGTTGTCGAACTGTCGGCCGTTGTCAGTGACAAGAGTATGTGGTATGCCGAATCGACAAATAATGGCTTTCCAAAAAAAGGCTTTGACCTTGGCTTCAGTGATCCTAGCGAGTGCTTCGGCTTCGACCCACTTAGTAAAATAATCGACGGCGACGAGCAGGAATTTTTGCTGTCCCGATGCCGGAGGGAAAGGGCCGAGAATGTCCATGCCCCATTGAGCGAAAGGCCAGGGAGCAAAAAGAGGGTTCAACTGAGAAGCCGGTTGTCGCTGAATACAGGCGTACCGTTGGCATTGGCCACATCTTTTCACCAGTTCAGCTTCATCTTCTTGCATAGTTAGCCAATAATATCCTTGTCGGAGGGCTTTACGCGCCGGAGATCGGCCTCCTGAATGATTCCCACAAATGCCTTCATGAATCTCCCTAAGAATATAATCCGCGTTTGCCGAGCTAACGTACTTGAGGAGAGGTTGGGAAAAGGATCTCTTATAGAGTCAGCCATCTAGCAGCACAAACTTAGAGGCCCTCTGCTTGAGTAGCCTGGCCTCTTCATGGTCAACTGGGAGGACACCGTCCTTCAAGTATCGGATATAAACGTCCATCCAAGTTTCTTCTTGGGCAACCGGTAAAGCTTCTTCCGCGGCCTCGATGCTGGGTGTCTCCAGATACTCAATGTAGGTTTTTCCCATGGCACTGTCCGCGGACGTAGCAAGCCGGGCCAGCATATCAGCTCTAGCATTCTCCCCTCTGGGGATGTAACTAATGGTGAAGTGATCTAACAAGGGAATTAGTAGTTTAACCTTGTTTAGATACTGGGACATAACAGGGTCCCGAGCCTCATACTCCTCAGACACCTGGGCAGAAATAAGCTGTGAGTTAGTAAAAGCTCAGAGATGCTTGATTCCCATCCCATGTGCTAGTTTAATTCCGGCTAACAAGGCTTCATATTCGGCTTGATTGTTAGTAGCTTCAAAGAGGAAACGAAGAGCGTACTCCAGCACCACACCCTCTGGGCCGGCGAGAATAAGACCAGCCCCGCTCCCCTGGGAGTTGGAGGCTCCATCGACGTGGAGGACCCACGCCTTATCATTCTCTTCGTCGACATCTGAAAGAATCCGGGGGGACTCTTCTTGATGCTCTTCAGACCAAGTGCACTCTACTAGGAAGTCGGCCAAGACCTAGGATTTCAAAGATGCTCTGGGTTAAAATGACAAGTCGAATTCTCCTAGTTTGATGGCCCACTTAGCCAACCGGCCAGAGGTATCAGGGCGAGACAAAATGGCTCTGAGAGGCTGATCAGTGAGCACGACTATAGATGAGCCTGAAAGTAGGGTCTGAGTCGTTGGGCGGAGATAAACAAAGCAAAAATGACCTTCTCCGTCCTGGAATACCTCTCTTCTGCACCGTGAAGTACCTTACTGGTATAATATACAGGTCTCTGAGTGGCATGGTCGCCGACATGCACCAGAACGGAACTGACGGCTTCCGAGGAAGACGCGAGATAGAGGAAGAGCTTTTCTCCCTCCTTCGGCTTAGACAACAGGGGCGGTGTGGATAAGAACTCTTTAAGTTTTTCAAAGCCCGTTGACAGTCTTCTGTCCACTCAAAACCGTCCGCTTTACGTAGGACCTTGAAGAAGGGTAAACACCTCTCTGCCGATCTTGACAAAAATCGGCTTAATGCTGCTATCCTCTCGGTGAATTGTTATACTTCTTTTTTACATGCTGGCCGCCTCATATCAAGAATGGCCTGAATCTTCTCTGGGTTTCTTCAATTCCCCGCCGGGTCACCAGAAAACCCAGGAATTTCCCGGCGGTAACCCCAAACGCACATTTGCATGGGTTAAGCTTTATTCTATGGAGCCGGAGGTTGCGGAAAGTCTCTTGCAGGTCGGCGACATGGCCAGTGGCACAGGTGCTCTTTGTCAACATATCATCTACATATACCTCCATGTTGCGGCCGAGCTGGTCTTTAAAAACTTTGTTCATCAGCCTCTGATAGGTAGCTCCTGCGTTCTTCAATCCGAAGGGCATTACTTTATAGCAATAGATGCCCTTCTCAGTGATAAAAGAAGTATGCTCTTCATCCGAAGGGCTCATTTTTATCTGGTTGTACCCCGAGAAAGCATCCATGAAGCTAAGAAGTTCATAGCCAAGGTAGAATCTACTAACTGGTCGATCCGCGGCATCGGAAAGCTGTCCTTAGGACAAGTCTTGTTAAGATCGGTGTAATCGATGCAGATCCTTCAACCTCCGTTGGCCTTCCAGACCATGACCACATTGGCCAGCCAGTCAGGGTATTGTGCCTCTCGAATATGACTAGCTGTAAGCAATTTATCCACCTCTTCATCAATGATCCTCTGCCGCTCAGGAGAGAAACTCCTTTTTTTCTGGCGGACGGGGCGGCAGCTTGGGTTGATATTAAGCTGATGAGTGATCACCTCTGGGGGTATTCCGAGCATATCTGTCATTTTCCAGGCGAAGACATCCGCATTCGCCGATAAGAAAGCTAGGAGCTGATCCCGGGCTTCAGGGGGAGGAACTCACCAATCTGCACGGTCCTGGTAGAATCGCCCCCCAGGGGAAAAGATATCAGGCGCTCCGCTGGCTCTCCTCTCCGCTCAATTTCTCTGGGGTCAAATGACTCGGCGACCGAGGGAATTCCACCCACCTGAGGACTGGGAGCTAGATGATAACAGGGTCTGACCGAGTTCACCTCCCCCTGCATCTCGCCGACTCCTTGATTAGTGGGGAATTGCACCAATAGGTGTTTGGTAGATATAACTGCATCCAACATATTCAACCCGGGGCGACCAAGAATGGCATTGTAGGCCAGGGGACCCGAACCACCAGAAAGTCCAGCATTACCGTACTCTGATATGGCGGCGATCCTGCCGTCGCCGGTAGGGTAATCTCGCCCTCCACTCGTATAGAGTCTCCTGTGAAACCGACTAGAGGGACAGCTACAGGTCGAAGAGAATCAGGGGATAAATTCATTCGAAGAAAGGCATCATAAGTAAGCACATTGGCGGAGCTTCCACTGTCGATTAAGATCCTCTTTACAGGGTGTTTAGCGACCGTCATTGAAACGACGACGCTATCATCTTTTACAACACTACCCCCCGCTATATCTCCCTTGAAAGGGATTACATCATCTAGCTCTCCCCCTCCCCTTGGCCTCTTAGAAGATGATGCTCCTCCACGAGAAATCATGCCCACCATCCGCTCTGTCGGGGTATTGTCAACATTGGCTTGAGCTGAGGAGGTCCCATCAAAGCTGGTATGGGCGGAGCCTCTTTCTTCTGGATATACTACCCAAGATACCCCCTCTGGATGAGCTCTTCAATGGCTTGCTTAGATTTAGACATTCTTCAGTGTCATGGCCGTAATCTCTGTGGAAACGGCAATAACGGCTCCTGTCGCGCGCAGCGCTCTTCTTCAACGGGGGTGGACGCCGTAAATAAGGCTCGTTTTCAATTTCCATAAGGATATGAGCCCGGGCGCTAGGAGGGGTGTAAGATGGTCTTCTCTGGGGGCCAGGCTCTTGCGGCGGTCAGTCGGTCGGCGCGAAGGTTCGACTTCTTGGGAGGAGGCCCGCTCAACTCTAGGCGAGCGGATCTCTTGCCAGTCCTCTCCTCCGCACCTTCTCCTTGATGAATCAGCTTCGTCGGCGCGGATGTACTTCTATGCGCGGCTCAAGAGGTCAGCATAAGAGCAAGGAGGTCTCTTGTCCAGAGAATAGGTAAAACGGGAGGGACGGAGCCCCCGCTTTAAAGCCAGCATGGCCACAGCATCATCAAGATGATAGACTTCCAAGGCCGCCACCTTGAAACGGGTTATAAAGTCTTTCAGAGGTTCCCCTTCTTGCTGCTGCACGGAGAACAAGCTGTCCGCTACTCGAGGAATCTTCCGGCAAGCGTCGAAATGAGCCAGGAAAGACCTCTCCAGTTGTCGAAAAGAGTCAATACTACGCGAAGGCAGACGAGAGTACCAAACACGGGCCGCCTTACGGAGGGTGGCCGGGAAGGCAATGCACAGGAGGGCATCAGTCGCTCCTTGGACTTGCATAATGGCTTTATAGCTCTCCAGATGGTCCAGGGGATCAGTGGTGCCATCATAGGGGTCCAGTTGGGGGAACCGGAATCTCCTTGGAATAGGTTCCTCCATAACTCGTCGAGTAAGAGGAGGGTGGGTATCATAATCTGACCCCGGCTGATTGTTAATTCTTTGACTAAGCTCCTCCAGCCTTCGATCTTGCTCATCAAGGCGCCTCTCCATCTGACCAGACATATGTCCCCGGCTGGCTCAGGGGAATAAGATGCGGACCGACGATGCCACCGGCGGTGCTCTGCATAAGGCTCCTTCCCCCGCCGCCGCCCAGCGGGTGGGCTGCTTGGGGAACGGGTGAGAGAGCGCGAACCGTCCCGGGAACTTTGAGAGTGAAGCCCACCCGAGGAATAGGGGCGGAGAGGCTTTGTCGGAGGGGATCTCCCTCGAGTCGATTGTCGGCTGACAGGAGTAGCCGATCTGGGCAACAGAGGTGGCTCGAGCCGTTGCCGGGCTCCTCTAGAATGCTGTTCCTGCATCTGCTGAACCATCCCAACAAGGGTTTGAACTTGCTGGGTAAGGATCGCCAGTGGGTCCTGAGGAATAGCTGGAGCCGGCAGTGGCGAGGAGAAACCGGAGGGTTTGACCTCACTGGCTCGGAAGAGCCAAGAGTCTTGCGACCATGGTTGGGAGGTAAGAGATGCCCCCCAGACCAATCAGAGGGATCCTCTTCCGGAGATCTAGTGCTCATGTTTGTAGAACAGGAGTTACTCGTCGCAGCGACGTCCCCCTTCCTGGCGCGCCAATCTGTTGATGCTGAATCACCAGTATAGTTTTTTTTGTTACGAGATCTCCTACTGAAGGAAGAGAGCCCCCCCCAAAAGAACCCCCTCCCTTCCTCTTATATCTTTCGAGCTTTTCCAAAATGTTCCTTTCTCCTTTTCATCATCATATCGTCAGCATCGAGTCATTTTTCTTTCTTCTTTTTTTTCGGTTAGAAAATCAATGTGTAAGATAAAAGTTAGCTTCAGACGAGAGCGTGCCACGTGGTTATTTATCGATAATTAATAGCAAAGGTATTAAGAAACTTGCTTTGGAAGCTAAGGATCTTCATGATGATTTCGGTTTTCCCAAGGGAATGTCAGGGTTAGTGGGAATGTCAGAGTCAGAGAAGAGTTATCTGGCCCTAAAACAGGTGCTCAGTATCTCCTTTATTCGAGCTTTTCGATGGATGGTAATGCTCTAGCGTTTGTCTTATTCGAGTCATTTAAAGCGTCATGATGCTTAATGATTCTCGATTTCTGCTCAGGACATGACAGCTCCTCGCGTTTAGTGCTTTTGATACGAGAATGATTCCAAGATTAGAGGCCGCCCAGGACCTGGGAGCCGCCTAGGACTAGGAGCCGCCTATGACCTGGGAGCCGGCTAGGACCAGGAGGCTGCCCAGAACCTGGTGGCCGCCTAGGACTAGGGGCCGTCCAGGACCCGAGGGCCACTAAAGGCTAGGAGGCCGCCCAGAAGCTGGGGGCCGCCTAGGACTAGGGACCGCCCAGGACCTGGGGGGCCGCTTAGGACCAAGAGGCCGCCCAGAACCTGAGGGCCGCCTAGGACTAGGAGGCCATCCAGAAGCTGGGGGCCGCCCAGGACTAGGAGGCCGCCCAGAACCTGGGGGCCGCCTAGGACTAGGGGCCGCTCAGAACCTGGGGGCCGCCTAGGACTAGGGGCCGCCCAGGACCTGGGGGAGGCCGCCCAGAAGCTGGGGGCCGCCTAGGACTAGGGACCGCCCAGGACTTGGGGGGCCGCCTAGGACCAGGAGGCCGCCCAGAACCTGGGGGCCGCCTAGGACTAGGGGCCGCCCAGGACCTGGGGGCCGCCCAGAGCCAGGGGCCGCCCAGAGCCAGGGCCGTCCAGGACCTGGAGGCCGCCTAGGACTAGGGGCCGCCCAGGACCTGGGGACCGCCCAGGGCTAGGGGGCCGTCCAGGACCTGGAGGCCGCCTAGGACCAGGGACCGCCCAAGACCCGGGGGCTAAGAGGCCGTCCAGAACCTGGGGGCCGCTTAGGACTAGGGGCCACCCAGGACCTGGGGGCTGCCCAGGGCTAGGGGCCGTCCAGGTCCTGGAGGCCGCCTAGGACCAGGGATCGCCCAGGACCTGTGATGCAGGGCGATATTCAAAACGCCTGCAACTCAAGAACGATCTAATCTGCGAGAAAAGAATTCGTCCAGGTTTGGTTCAGATCTTGACAAGAAAAAGGGGAAAACTTCGAATTTGATCACTCACAATCCAAAGTTTAGAGGAAGATCAATTGAATTTTCAATTCAATTGTTTTGAATCAGAAAAAAAAAAAAGAAAACATTCATCTTCATTCAAGAAATAAAAGGAATATAAAATAGCATCTTTCTTCTCTGCCTCTGACGGCCGCCCAAAACCAACTTAAATAAGAGAGAAAACCCTAACATCATAAGTTCAGAAAAATTACAACTATGCCATTAAAACGAAAACAGGCCCAAAACTCCTATCAGACGAGTCCGGATGGCCAAAATCCATAGCAGCTCATGGCCAACGATAATGACTTTGAATCAGCAGTCCGTTTCCATGTGACCAGCCATGTTTGGGCCCAGTCCGACATATAAAATTTCAAGCCCGTTTGTTCTGCAACCTCTTGGACCTTCGTAGATTATCTGGTGTGGTCTTCCCTGACGTGGCCTGCTGACTCTGGGTTGCTGGTACGGAACATTGAAGGACTGGTTCGACTGACCCGAACTATGGTCTGAACTGATGTCCTCATCACTCTCCCCTTCCTCTGAAAAGCTTGACCTCAAGCTCGAATTCTCTCCTGCATAAGGGGTCAGATGCCGAATGTTGAACACATCCGAAATGAAGACATCATCTGGTAACTCAACCCGATAGGCATTATCACCAAATTTCTCCAATACCTGGCATGGACCTATCTTCTTCGGCTTGAGCTTCGTGAAAGCTCCCTGTGGATACCGCTCCCTCGGTAAGTAAACCCATACCAAATCGCCCACTTCAAAGGACTGTTGCCGACGCTGCTGATCAGCTTTCGCCTTGTATTTGGCGTAAGTCTGCTCCAATTTGGCTCTAACAGTCGCATGTATCTCCTGCAAGTCAGACACTCTATCTTCAACCTTCTGACTCATCTTCTCTGGCGACTCAACTGGCAGAACATCCAAAGGACCTCTTGGCAAGAACCCAAACAGTATCTGAAACGGAGCAAACCCTGTAGAACGGTTCACTGAAGAGTTGAACTCAAACTCAATCTTCGGAAAACACAAATCCCAGCTCCTGAATTCATGCACATTTGCCCGCAACAGATTACCCAAGCTACGGTTGACAACTTCAGTCTGTCCATCCGTCTGAGGATGATAAGGACTGCTGAATTTCAACTTTGTGCCCAACTTCTTCCACAGCTCTTGCCAGAAGTGTCCCATAAACTTGCTGTCCCTGTCTGACACTATGGATGCCGGTATACCAAAATGTCGAACCACTGAAGCAAAATATAAGTCAGCAACCTTTGACGCATCAAAAGTGGTTTTGCATGGCAAGAAACCCGCCACCTTACTGAACTGATCCACAATCACCATAATCGAATCCAGTCCCCTTGCTGTCCGTGGCAATCCTACAACAAAGTCCATAGAAACATCTCGCCATGGTGCCTCTGGGATAGGTAAAGGCGTGTACATACCTTGGTTCGTGTCTGTCCCCTTCGACTCTTGATACAACCTGCACCTCTTCACAAAAGCCTTGACATCTCGTCAAGACCAGGCCAATAAAACCGCTGCCGAATCAACCAGGCTGTTTTATCCCTTCCGAAGTGACCCTGGTTATGCAGTTCCTGGATGATCAACACACGAAGAGACGTATCCGGAACACATAAGCAGTTACCTCGAAACAAATATCCATCATGGAGAACGAAATCAGTTCGCTTCCCCGCCTCAATTTTGGCCAAAATCTCCTTGAAGTGCTCATCCACACGAATGTCCTCCCTTACACTCTCAAAGCCGAGAGTGTACACATGCATAGCGCCAATCAACAAGCTCCGCCTACTCAAAGCATCAGCCACTCTATTCAACGTACCAGACTTGTGCTTGATGCTGAAAGTGTATTCCTGCAAGGCACTCACCCACTTCGCATGCCTTGAACTCAGTTTATGCTGACCCTGTAAGAACTTCAGCGCCTGATGGTCTGAATACAGTACAAACTCCCGCTGAATCAAGTAGTGGCGCCAATGCTGCAAGGATCTCACAATGGCGTACAATTCCAGATCATAAACCGAATAAGCCAGTTTAGCTCCTCCCAGCTTCTCACTGAAGTATGCGACTGGTCTTCCTTCCTGGTTAAGCACTGCCCCCAATTCCAGTCTTCGAAGCATCACAATCCACCTCAAAAACTCTATCAAAATCAGGAAGACCAATAAAGGAGCTTCGGTCAATCTGACTTTCAGCCCATCAAATGCCTCCTGTGCGGCATCATTCCACCCGAATCTGGCTCCCTTCAACAATTCCGTTAAAGGTGCAGCCAGCTCACTGTACCCCTTGACAAACCTGCGATAAAACCCTGCAAGACCCAAAAAGGATCTCAATTCTGTCAAGGTTGAAGGTACTGGCCATTCCACAATTGCATGCACCTTATTCCTATCTGGGAGAATCCCCTCTCCAGTCACAACGTACCCCAGAAAAATTAGTCTCCCAACCATCCAAATGCACTTCTCTGGGTTAGCAACTAACTGGTTCTCACGTAACACTGACAAAACCTGTGCCACATGGCCCACATGCTCTTCGGCTGTCCTGCTGTATATCAAAATATCATCAAAGTAGACAACCACAAATGAGCTAAGAAATGGACGTAAAACCTGGTTCATTACGCGCATGAACGTGCTCGGCGCGTTTGACAACCCGAATGGCATTACCAACCATTCATACAGCCCTTCCTTAGTCTTGAAGGCTGTCTTCCATTCGTCTCCAGGCTTCATCCTTATCTGATGGTACCCACTCTTCAAATCAATCTTCGTGAAGACCTTAGCACCACTCAACTGATCAAGCATGTCGTCCAACCTCGGTATCGGGAACCTGTACTTCACAGTAATTTTGTTAACCGCGCGGCTGTCGACACACATGCGCCACGTACCATCCTTCTTCGGTACCAAAAGGGCTGGCACCGCGCACGGGCTAATGCTCTCCCGTACGAACCCCTTGTCCAAAAGTTCTTGGACCTGCCTCCTCAATTCCTCATGCTGCTGCGGTGTCATCCGATAATGAGCCTTATTCGGCAACACTGAGCCCGGAATAAGGTCAATGCCGTGCTGAATATCTCGGAGAGGTGGTAATCCAGCCGGTAGCTCCTTTGATACAACATCTCGGAATTCCTCCAAGATAGACACCAACTCCTCAGGAATCATATTTGGCCTTTGCTCCTCTTCCACGCCGAAGTCTCCTGACTTGCTCACCAAAGCAAAACAAACATCCTCTCCATCCAAACTCGCATCGAATTCTGTGCTTGGTAAACAAATTACTGTATTCTGTCCACTCACTTCCTGAAGCGGCTTCAAAATAACTTTCCTCCCATCTGGACGCAGCATATAACTGTGGGTGTACCCGTTGTACACTGCCCTGTTATCAAACTGCCACGGACGCCCCAGTATGATGTGAGTAGCATCCATTGGAACAACATCCGCCTCAATAGTTGTCTCGAAATGAGGACCAAAACACAGTGACAACTTACACCTTCGGCTGACCTGAATGTCTGCATTTCGGTTCACCCAACCGAGCTTATATGGATGTGGGTGAGGGTCTGTCTGCAACCCCAGCTTCTTCACAGCCTCCTCTGCTATCACATTCTCCCAACTGCCGGAGTCTATGATAACACGACATGTTTTGCCAGCCACAAAACATTTCGTTGTGAAGATGTCATGCCGACGCCAATCCTCATCTGATCTCGGCGCCAGACACATTCTTCGTATCACCAAGCTCTCCCCTTGAATATGGTCCGGATCAATAACACACAGCTCATCATTAAATTCCTCATCCTCAGGGAACTCTCCTCCATTTCGTCCTCCATATAATCCTCCATATACAACTGAGCTCGCGCCTTGGGGCATTCATTGGCATAGTGCCCCAAATTCTGACACCGATGGCACCGAATGTTAGCCCTGTTGCTGCCCACTCTCGCCTGAGAACCTGAGGTTCCATTCGACCCTGTTGGTCTTGGAGGTACTGATGCCTGCGGCCTCGCTACTGGAGGCATAAATTTGCCCCCTGAATTCTGCCCTGAACTCTGGCCCGTAGTAAAACCCCCTCTGCTCTGAAACCCCCTGTTTCTCATCAAGCTCTTTTCCACTGCCTGAGCCCTCATATGCGCATCTCCTACGCTATCAATTCGATGCACAGCCAGTGCATCTTGGATTGGCAGCCGCAAGCCATGAAGATACATGGCTATCAATCTCGGTTCAGCCTCAATCAACCGATTTCGTGCAACCAATCGATAAAATTCAGTTGTGTACTCCTCGACGCTCCGACTACCTTGCGTCAAACCATGCAACTTCGAATACAAAATCTGCTCATGGTTCGGAGGCAAAAACTCCCTGTTCATCTCCTGCTTTAGCGCTGCCCATGACGCTAATGGAGGTCTCCCATCCATATATCTACGATAGTGCTGCGCATGCCACCAAGCAGCAGCCCTATCTCTGAATCGAATTGTGACAAGCGGTACCTGCTTGTCTAAGGGCACCTCCTTCAGACGAAAAACATCATCGACCTGAAGGGTCCAATCAACATACTCGTCTGGGTTAATTCCTCCTTTAAACTCTGGAATTTCGACCCTGAAGCCTGCTTCCCACCGATTCTGATTTTCGAAATAGGGAGGTTGATCGACATACCTTGGAAGTCCAACATCAGGCCTCTGTTGCCCTCTTCGAATTGGTGGTGCCTCCAGATTTTCGAAACCCCTCTCCCTACCTTCATCAATTTCATCACGCTCCTCCACGCGAAGGGGTTGGGCACGATTCTGCACCTCCAGCCGCGCCATCATCGCCTGCATGGTTTGCATCATCTGTTGCATCACCTGGTGCTGGTCTCGCATGGCGTCTTGCATAGCATCTCTCACGGCGTCTCTCAGGGATTGATCATTGTTCTTCTGCTCCATTGGATCAAATTTCGGTTAGGGTTGATATTTGGGTTTGGAAGGAATGGATCAAGATGGTAATGGAAGGAATGGATCAAGGCGATAATGGAAGGAATGGATCAAGGCTCTGATACCAAGTTGATGCAGGGCGATATTCAAAACGCCTGCAACTCAAGAACGATCTAATCTGCGAGAAAAGAATTCATCCAGGTTTGGTTCGAATCTTGACAAGAAAAGGGGAAAATTCGAATTTGATCACTCACAATCCAAATTTAAAGGAAGAGCAATTGAATTTTCAATTCAATTGTTTTGAATCAGAAAAAAAAAAGAAAACATTCATCTTCATTCAAGAAAAAAAGGAAATAAAAATAGCGTCTTTCTTCTCTGCCTCTGACGGCCGCCCAAAACCAACTTAAATAAGAGAAAACCCTAACATCATAAGTTCAGAAAAATTACAACTATGCCATTAAAAACGAAAACAGGCCCAAAACTCCTATCAGACGAGCCCGGATGGCCAAAATCCACAGCAGCTCATGGCCAACGGTAATGACTTTGAATCAGCAGTCCGTTTTCATGTGACCAGCCAAGTTTGGGCCCAGTCCGATACATAAAATTTCAAGCCCGTTTGTTCTGCAACCTCCTGGACCTTCGTAGATTATTTGGTGTGGTCTTCCCTGACGTGGCCTGTTGACTCTGGGTTGCTGGTACAGGAACATTGAAGGACTGGTTCGACTGACCCGAACTCTGGTCTGAACTGATGTCCTCATCAACCTGGGGCCGCCTAGGACTAGGGCCGCCCAGGACCTGGGGGCCGCCTAGGACTAGGGACCGCCCAGGACTTGGGGGCCGCCTAGGACCAGGAGGCCGCCCAGAACCTGGGGGCCGCCTAGGACTAGGGGCCGCCCAGGACCCGGGGGCTAAGAGGCCGTCCAGAACCTGGGGGCCGCTTAGGACTAGGGGCCGCCCAGGACCTGGGGGCCGCCCAGGGCTAGGGGCCGTCCAGGACCTGGAGGCCGCTTAGGATCAGGGAACGCCCAGGACCTGGGGGCTGCCTAGGACTAGAGGCCGCTCAGGACCTGGGGGCCGCCTAGGACTAGGGGCCACCCAGGACCTAGTGGCCGCCTAGGACTAGGGACCGCCCAGGACCCGGAGGCAAAGAGGCCGTTCAGAAGCTGGGGGCCGCCTAGGGCTAGGGACCGTCCAGGACCTGGAGGCCGTCTAGGACCACGATTTTACTTTCTTTACCAACCATATCAGTATATATGGCAAAGGCGTAGGTAGATGATGCTTTGATGCAATACATGAAGGGTTAAAAATTAACGTTGTAGACAATTTCTTTCACTAATGCAACATGATCTCTGATGCTACTGTTGAGAGGAGCGCTGTGACTTTGCAACAAGAAATAAAACTAGTCATTTCTTACATATCTTAAAAAAGGCTAAAGGTTTTGAAAGTAATTACTAGAATTTATCGCTCTGGCTTGGGACCATCTGATTAGAGGGCTACATTGAGTAGATTTGTCGACGTTTATAGCAATGTAGGGCACCATATGATGTAAAAACACAGCGACTCATCTAAAAAATTAATTAAAAAAATATTATTTAAATTTTTTATTTTAGTACATAATGAATGTAGTACTAAACACTTTAATAGAACTGAGTCTTTATATATATTTGGTATCAGATTGCAATTCGATCATTATTTTTTTTAAATTTCATAAAATAAGCTACTTTATTGGTACGCTAAAACTCACTTTGGTGAGTATTGGAGAGATTGTTGAGAAATTGTTGCCCCAATCTTATTGATTTTGATGATTACCAAAAGCCATGAGTATATTAAAAGATGCAATGAATTTATTTACATGAGCAATGAATTTATTTATCATAATCAATGAGTATGTTAAGTATGACTTTAATCAATTGGAAAGTAGCTTCAAGCTCCATGTTTAAGCTTTCAAAAAGAAATTTTTATACTTCATATCTCAATCAATGAGTTTTTGGAACATATCTTGAATTGATTCCTAATGTCAAATTTATTATATTCAAGTCAAAAATTGATTTAAAATTAATCTGGAACGAATTTCAAAGTCAATCAGAAAATTCTCTGATTTTTGATACGTTCCGGAGCCGACTCTAGAGTTTCAGAGTCGACTCCACTCAGTATACAGAGATGTCTGTTTGTCTCGAGTCGACCCCTGTGATTTCTCGAGTCGACCCCCGATTTTGTCGAGCCGACTCCATGACTGTGTGAGTCGACTCCGCTCAGACACCAGAGAGTTATTTTTCTGAGCACTTCTCGAGTCGACCCCTTGCTTTTCATGAGTCGACCCCGACTGTCAGGAGTCGACACCTTATTTTCGTTGAGTCGACCCCTTAACTTCTGATATTTTTGGCATCGCGTCTTCGAGCCGACTCGCCTAAAGTTGGAGCCGACTCCAACAAATCTGGGCGTGATTTTTCTGAATGCCAACTCAGCGCCAACGGTAAGATTTTTCAATAACGGCTAGATTTCTTTGTTTCTAACGACTATATTTTTGCAGAGTCTATAAATAGAGAGGCCGTTTTCAAATCAAGAAATATACAAATCAAGAGAGAAAAAGAAAAATCTTTCAGAAAAAGAGGAAAAACAGAGCGTCATTTGAAAAATCCGAGATTCAAAAATAGAGTGAAAGAAAAGGAGTGAAATCAAAGGAGACTTCATCTGTGCTCAAGTTCATCAATCCAAGAAAGTCTAGAAGAAAATCCAAGAGCCATTCAAGATCAAATCAAGAGATTTTCAACATTCAAAGAAAGGAGAAAAGCTCAAATCAACTCCAACATTCAATCCGTGAAGAATCTGAGCTGAGGCCCGATTCCACACTTCAAAGGAGTTGAGGAAAGAAGAAAAAAGAAGAAAGCCTGCACTCAAATCAAATCTAAACAGGCCCTTCTAAACCTTGCTTTTATTTTGAAATATCTGCTCTAAAGGAGCTGTTTTGTATTAAACT
>UESW01003884.1:1230632-1362054 GCA_900491605.1 Calamus simplicifolius | reverse complement strand
AAATCTCCAGCAGGCCCACGAATAACGAACGCAGAACCAGAAAGCCTGCCACGAACACTCCCATCAAAATTAAGTTTGACAAACCCTGGAGGGGGGGCTCCCAGGAGATGACGACCGTATGTCGGTCTGCTGCCGCAGCAGCAGAGGATCCCCAGTGGCCAGGGATGCCAAACACAGGAGCATTCTGACGAGAAGAGAAATCAACCGATAAAGCCTGGCTTTTCAAACAACCCTGAAGGAAGGAGAAGATTTATCAGCAAAGATGAGAAGATTCCATGATAGCCAGATATGGTAAGCAGTGGCAGCCCATAAGCCAGTCTGGTGTTGTCTACCCTGCCGAAGAATATGCAAAAACATAGATATAAGAGAGCCCACAGCATCAGCACGACAATCATAACCCACACTCCGCCAGATTCTCCTAACTCTAGGGCAGGTAAAGATAACATGGTCGGTAGTATCCTCCTCCTGACGGTACAAGGGGCAAATAGACTGGATATGAAGGCCCCTATTAGCAAGGAAGGAGTATGTTGAAATACAATCCCACAATAGCTTCCAAACAAAAGCTGAACCCTGGGATGAATAGGGAGCTTCCATACCCAACCAACATCCATCGTACGATGTGGAGGAGGTCTGTAAATACTCATCAAGTCCCTGGAAGGAGCCCAAGGCAAGGAAGATCTACGCCATAATCTGGTGTCAGTAACATTCCCCCGAATAAGCGGAATAGCAAGGATCCGACGGGCTAATTCCTTACCAAAGAGTTGAGTAACAATATTCATATGCCAACCAGAGGAATCCTGAGAAATCAAATCCTTGACCTCATTCTGCTGAGAATATCGATGCTGGTGAAAGTAGGCCAAAGAGAGAGGGGAAGGTCAGCAATCCACTTGTCCTGGATAACATCAACCATAGAGCCATCACCTAACATCCACAAGGTGTTGGTCAAAATAGTCGGAGCATGGCAATAAACCTCCTTCCAAAAGGAGGAGTGCCGGCGAAGGGGCTGATCATCCAGAGATGGGGTCCAGTCACCGTATCGAGCCCGCATAAAAGAACTCCAGAAGCAGTGTGGGTCAAGTAAAAACCGCGACGCATGACGAGCAAGCAGAACCTCTCTCCGAACAGTCAGAGACTGAATACCCAGGCTACCTTCATGAATAGGCAAACAGACGATATCCCATGCCAAAAGATGAGTCCCATGACCATCCTGCCCAGAGGCCCACAGAAAATCCTGAAAGCATCGCTCTATCCTCCTCAGACAAATATACGGAATAGCAGTGTTGGAGAGGAGGTGCAAAGGTAGGGAAGTCAGAACCGATCGTATAAGGATAACCCTCGCCATCATAGATAATGAAGTGATGTGCCAACCATCAATGCGATCATGGATCCGCCGCTCAATATCAACATAATCTGTGCTGCGGGGCCGTCTTCTAGTGATAGGGATACCAAGGTACAGAAGATGATCAGCCTGACTATTTATGCCCAATGTATGGAGTATGATTTCCCGAACATTACTTCTGGTCTTAGGGCTAAAGCAAATCATAGACTTATGAAGATTAACCTTTTGACCAAAACCTGGCAATAGCTCTGAATAATAGAATCAAAGATGGTCGCATTCCGAACAGTAGCCTGACCCAACAAGATACAATCATCCGCATACAGAAGATGCGAAACCGAAGGGCCGAGAGGGCCAGCCATGAAGGGGGCGATTCGACGATCCTCCTGTGCCTGATGTAACGCATGGGAGAAATCATCAGCAGCCAATATGAACAAAAATGGGGATAACGAGCACCCCTGACGAAGCCAACAGTAGAATGGAAGAAATCGGTCTGACTGCCGTTGATAATCAGGGGAATGATGGCGACCGAATGCAGGCCATAATCCATTCTATAAAGAGTCTGTCAAACCCAAATTCAAGCAGAGTGCGATGCAGAAAATTCCAGCACACCCTGTCATAGGCACACTCTATATCTAGCTTAATCGCCATCAGACACTGTCTAGCAGGAGCTTTCTGGAGATTAGACATGAATTCTTGGGCTATAATGACATTGTCCGAAATACAACGCCCCCTAATAAAAGCCCCTTGCTCATCAGAGACAAGACGGGGAATGACCACCCTCAGACGATTGACTAGTAAGCAAGCACAAACCTTATATAAGGTAGTGCACAAACTAATGGGCCGATAGTGCTGGGGGCAGAAGCGTTAGGGCGCTTGGGCACTAGAGTGATGAGGGTCCTATTCCAGTCCGCAGGCATGGATTTGGACTGGAAGACAATCTGAATAGCCTGAATCACTTCCGGACCAACAATAGTCCAATAGTGCTGAAAGAAAAAAGACGGGAAGCCATCAGGCCCCGGGGCCTTAATAGATCCAAGATCCCAAAGAGCCAGCCGAACCTCCTCCGTAGTAAATGGTCTGACAGACTGACATTCTCTTGACTAGAGACTTTCTTCAAAGAAGAAACCTTCTGAACAGAATTCCCCTCAGCCGAATGCTCAGTCCATCTGGACTGAAAGAACTGAAACAGACGATCACGAATAATGTGAATGTCCTCCTGAGAGCCCCCATCCTCATCTACCAAGCGCTGAATCCGATTGGCTGCCCGAAGCCTCAAGGTGGTCTGATGAAAAAATCTAGTGTTACGGTCTCCCTCCTGTATCCACAGGGCCCTGGATCGCTGCCTCCAGTAGGTCTCCTGCTGCTGAAGAAGAGAATGATGGATAGCAAGCTTAGCTCGAAGAGCGGAAAGGTCATCATCAGATAGATAACCATCCCTATCTTCTCTGGACTGAAGGTAAACAATGTCAGCTTCCACCCTCTCAACTTGCCTCAAAATATTTCCAACCTTCTCTCTGTTCCATCTAGATAGCCTACGCCTGACAAGCTCTAGCCTCCTGGACAGTTTGTAAATGGCATTGCCTCTAACCGGTAAGTGCCAGACCTGAGAAATAATAGAGCGAGCCGCTGGATAAGAAGACCAGAATTTCTCAAACCAGAACTGTTTGTGAAACTGAGAGTTAGCTTCAGTGAAGACCATAATGGGGCAATGGTCTGAGGCAATCCTGGGAAGATAAGTGACAGATGTCGAAGGAACATTCGGAGCCAATGGGAAGAGGCCATAGCTCTGTCCAATCTCTCCCACACCCGGGCAGAGCCTTGGCGATTGTTGCACTAAGTGAATTGGGTACCTGAAAATCCCAAGTCAAGCAATCCAGCAGATGAGATGAAGGACCTGAACTCAGAAATCTCAACTGAGTCACCAACCTATCTTCCTCCTTTCTTTTCATTAGCCCCAATGATACAGTTAAAATCACCGGCAACTAAGGAAGGAAGGCCGTGTGCCAGAAGAGCGAGGAGTTCAGCCCATAAGACCCTTCTCTCCCGAAAATCGGTACTAGCATAGACACTTGATAAAAGAATGGGGTCAGAACTGCCCTCGGAGACAACCAGAGATACTTGTTGATTACATTGATGAAAAGCATCCACCCTGATAGAGGGATTGCGCCAAAGAGCTAATATACCTCCCGAGAGGCCCACAGACTCCACAGCATAAGAAGACTAGGCTCGATCAATCTGTCTCCTGAAAGACGTCAAGCTGACACCCGATAGTCGGGTTTCCAGAAGAACACAAATATCAAATTGATGAAGCTGAATCAATCTAGCAAAAGAGGCTCGAAAAGATGGTTTCGAGCACCCCTGACATTCCAAAATAGAATCTTCATTTAACAATAGTAGGGGTCTGGGACCCAATCGAGTCCTCTGCCATAGCAACATTAGAATGACCCTCAAAAGATACAGTCTCCCTAACACTCTCACCCTAAAGCATTCGGGGACCAGCAACAGGGAGTGAGGGATCCACTCCCTAGCCCAAAATGGCCGCCTTAAGAGTGGAGACTGTAGCCTCATGATTGCTTCCTACCAATGAAGATGACTGGGGAATCACAGCTTGAGCATCAGCCCGGCCCTCAGGAGGCAGAACAGACAAGGGAGCGGGGGTCATTGGATCCAGGGCAGTAAGCTGGCCGCTAGGAAGGATAGCTTTTCCCCCCTTAGTTTTTTCTTTTCTATTACCCGATTTCGGAGAGACTCGATGGATTTGAGACTCTTCCAGTCTGGCCTCTTCAAAGGACCCGGGTTAGCATCCCGACGGCCAATCGGAATGTCAGACCCAAGTACAGCAAAAGGATTCATTGACTGAACATTCAGAATGGATGGAGGAGAATTGGGCTGAGTCTGAACTCCAAAGACTAAACCACCTTCAGCCTCAGCTTGAGAAAAACCGGCACGCAGAGGCTTCTCAAGCTTCTTTTCACTTTTTAAGTGTTCATTTCATATTTTTTTAGATAAAAGATTTTAGAAAATATTTTAAAAGAAAAAAAGAGGACTCAAAATAAATACCAATATACTTATGTTTGTATTCAGACTTTCTTTTTGGGTAATGCAAAGTATTGATAAACTAAAGGGAGTCTTTTAAAAGAAAGGGGAAAGAGAAAGACAATAGGTTTCACTGTCTTATAAATGTGAAAGCCTTTTCCAAATATGAGAAGGAAGGAGGCTTTGGCATTAAAAATCTTTAAAACATGACCTAGCTTTATTATTGGCAAAATGAGCTTAGAAACTATATATTGCGTCGTTAAGGTAAAGATATCAACCTAAGGTCAAAGTGTGCTTTGAGAGTTTATTATTTGAGGTGCCAATTTTTTTTGCAAGGAAGAAGTAGACTATACATAGCATCCTCAATTTGGAAGGATATAGTAATGCACCAAGATGCTTTTTGAAACTATGTCTTTCAAGCATGGTGAAAAAAAGAATGTCAATTACCTTCTTTATGCTTTTATCAGGAAGGCTTATTACTCTTAGAAAGTAAAGGCTTTGGCTTGTCTGGCTTTTCGTAACAAGCTTTACATAGGAGACAATCTAGCCAAGAAAGGTTAGTCGATAAGTTTAGGAGTCTATTGATCACTTATTATCATATGCCCGTTTTAAAGTTAATTTAGAAGGTGCTGAACAGGAGTAACCAGGCAACCTTCTAATATCCATAAGCTTTAGATAGAATGAAGAAAGAAAAAGTATGAGCCTCTCGGAGAAAAACTAGGATTAGCTCATCATGACATTCATATGGAACTTATGGAATGAGACAAAATTGAGGATATTTCTATAGAAGAACTTTACTTCGTCCTTCATCTTTCATAAGATCTTAATAAGAGAGAATATTTTTAAATATTCCTTCTTATTTCTTAGGGATTAAAGGAATATCTATTTTTTCTAAACTTATTTCTTGAGGGCAAAACTGTTATTATAAAAAATTAATTATTCCTTTAGCTATCTTCTGCATAAATTTCATCATGTACATTTATTCAGGGATAGCTAATTTTCTATCAAACACTATATATCTTAGTACGAAGGTAATCTTTATTTCAAAAAGTTAAATTTTTATATTTTTTTAATAATTTTTTATTCTCTTATGCTTCTTTTATTTTGTAAATATTTGTGACTTTAATAAAATTTATTCATAGAAAAAGTTTCTCTCTCATGATTTCCCTTAAAAAAAAAAGAAATAAATAATATTTTTCTCATAAAATTTAATTTTTGATGGACAGAAAAATATGCATGGCCACATGATGATGAAGCTAGAAAAGTTTCTGATTCTATCCCCTTAAAATATTAATAATAAAGTAGTAGTCCATCAAAACTCACGTCTTTTTTTTTTTTTTTGGTTACAAACGGGCGATCATATAATTCTAGAATGAGTCAGCCCAAAAACATCAGAAATTAAGATCTGCTGTAGAATAATAGGACATGGGTCGCCTGGCTTCCAATTCCATGGACCCGCATGTTGAGCAGCAAAGGACGCCGCCCAGTCCGCCGCCGAGTTTGCCTCACGATAAGTATGGCGGATCCGAGCAGACTCAAGCTCCCGCAGCATAGACCAATAGTCCCTCAGGATCGGATTTGAGGAACCATCTATATAGCTCTCCTCTAATAACCAAGAAATAACAGTCATAGAATCCCCCTCAATCATGATCTTAGGAGCATGGAGGATCCTAACAGCAAATGAGAGCCCTGCCCAAGCAGCACCAAGCTCCGACAAAGGAACAGTAGAGTCCAGGGTTCCAAAGCCTCCCGCTGCCAATAGATTACCCATCGGAACCCGAATGATGAAAGCAGATCCAGCAGCTCTGTCCCGGACACTCCCATCAAAGTTAATTTTGACATACCCTGGAAGGGGGGGCTCCCAAGAGACAAAAACCGTGCGACGGTTCGCTGTCGGAACAGCAGGGGATCCCCAGAGGCCAGAGGAGTCAAAAATAACATCATGAAAGGCACGAGCACATTCCGAAGTCAATGATCTAATCTGCCTCACAATCCTGTGAAAGGAGAATCTGTCGTCGAAGAATATGATCTGATTCCTCGACAGCCATATATGATAAGCCGTAACAGACCAAAGACCACGCTTGCTCATAGGCCCGCTCCGGATATCCTGAAGGAAAAATGAATGCGAAAAATCCATTACCTCCATATCCCTAGGATAGCCCATAAGAGTCCAGATCCTTCTCGCTCTGGAGCAACAAAATATAGCATGGTCCACAGATTCATCCACCTGCCTACACAGAGGACAGCTCGGCTGAATAGGCAGACCCCTTCGAGAAAGAAGGAGGCAAGTAGGAAGACAGTCCCAAAGAATCTTTCAGATAAATAACTGAACCCTGGGGAGAACAGGAAGCTTCCAAATCCAAGCTGCATCCTCCGTGTGCTGAGCCTGCGGCCTGTATATGTCCATAAGATCCCTAATGGGAGCCTTGGGGAGACAAGAATGCTGCCAAATCTTGGAATCAACAGAGGAATCAGGTAAAAGAGGCATCGAGAGAATCCGACGAGAAAGCTCCTCCCCAAAAAACCGGGTCACCGAGGGGTGTGCCAAGAGCGGGGATTTAAGGAGATAAGATCCTGAACCCTGAGCTTAGGGGGAATATCCATGTTGATAAAGGAGGGCCATCGCATAAGGGGGAGCTCAGAAATCCAGGTGTCATTGACAGCATCAATAGACCAGTCATCACCAATTATCCAAGAGGTATTGTGCATAATGGGCTGACTATGTCTACAAATCTCCTTCCAATAGGAAGAGGAACCATGGGGCGGAGTAATAATCGAACCAGAAGCCCAGTCACCGTATTTCGCATGCATCACAGAACTCCATAAACTATGAGGCTCCAAAAGGAAACGCGAGGCTTGTTTGGCAAGAAGAGCTTCTCTTCTAACAATCAAGGATTGAATCCCCAGACCACCTTCATTAATAGGCATGCAGATCCCGTCCCAAGCAACTAGATGCATACCATGTCCCTCCTGCGTAGAAGCCCAAAGAAAATCTCTGAAACATCTCTCAATCCTCCTCAGACAAGTGATCGGCAGAGCGGCATTCGAAAGGAGATACACAGGAAGAGAAGAGAGGACAGAACGAATGATAGTGATGCTAGCCATCATAGATAGACTAGTCATCTGCCACCCCTCAATACGCTGGCGGACCCTTCGCTCGATATCTGCAAAGTCAGAACAGCGAGCCCGTCTGCCAGTAATAGGGATCCCCGATACTTGAAGAGATCCAATCGGGTAGTGATACCTGATAACTCCATAATAGCCTCCCTAGTAGATCTAGGGGTCTTGGGGCTGAAGCAGATAGAAGACTTGAGAAAATTTACCCTCTGGCCCGACGCCTGACAGTACCGCTGCAGAATGGAATGAAAAGAAGCAGCATTGTCAATAGAAGCCTGCCCCAGAAGAATACAGTCATCAGCAAAAAGAAGATGAGAAATCAGAGGGCCCTCTCTCCCAGCCATGAATGGAACAATCCGGTTCTCCTGCTGAGCAAGATGAAAGGCACGAGAAAGATCATCAGCGGCAAGAATAAATAACAAGGGGGATAAAGGACATCCCTGCCTCAAACCCACGGAAGAGTGGAAAAATTCAGTAGGGCTCCCATTGATGAGCAAAGAAAAGGAAGGCCTTAGAATACATGCCATAATCCATTCAATAAAAAGATCATCAAAACCAAACTCCTGGAGGGTACATTTCAAGAAGGCCCAGCTCATTCTGTCATAAGCTCTCTCCATATCCAGCTTCACCGCCATGAGACTTCTCCTCACAGGGGCTTTTTGAAGATCATGCATGAACTCCTGAGCAATGAGGACGTTGTCCGATATAGAACGCCCTTTAATAAAAGCCCCCTGCTCAATAGAAATAAGACGGGGGATCACAAGCCAAAGACGGCCAACCAAGAGGCGAGCACAAACTTTATACAGAGTCGTACAAAGGCTAATAGGTCTGAAGTACTGCGGAAGAGAGGCGTCTGACTGCTTGGGAACTAACGTAATAAGAGTCCGGTTCCATTCCGAGGGAATTTGCTTCAGTTGGAAGACAATTTGAATGGCCTGAATAACCTCTTGACCAATGATGTCCCAATAGTGACGATAAAATAGAGGAGGAAATCCATCAGGCCCAGGAGCCTTGTCCGGACCGAGCTCCCAGAGGGCCTCCCAAATTTCTTCAGCAGTCACAGGTCTGCAAAGCTTTTCATTATCCTGTGTGGATACCCTTCTGGACTCAGGAACCCTGACCACCGGTTCCCCATCAGCAGAGGAATCAGCCCATCTGGATTGAAAGAACTGGAGAAGCATATTCCGGATAGATAGGAAATCCTCCTGACCATGCCCCTCTATGTCAACTAGTCTCCGAATCCTGTTCACGGCCCGACGCTTTAAGGTAGCCTGATGAAAGAATCTGGTATTACGATCCCCCTCACAGATCCACTGCGCCCTAGACCTCTGTTTCCAGTACATCTCCTGTTGGCGAAGCAGAGAATGGTGACGAGCAAGCAATTCTCGCAGAGAGAAAAGATCCGAATCCAAAAGAGATCCATCCAAATCCTCCTTACCCTGAAGAACAGTAATATCAGCTTCCACCAGATCAATCTGTCTATCCAAGTTTCCCACATCAAGCCTATTCCATTTGGAAAGACGTCGTCTGGCCAGCATAAGACAACGAGAGAGACGGTAAATAGCATTGCCCCTAATCGGAAGATGCCAAATTTGAGTAATAATGGACCGAGCCCCCGAATGGACTGTCCAGAAATGCTCAAATCTAAACTGTCTAGGCTGGTGCACATCAGCCTCAGTAGAGATCAAAATAGGGCAGTGATCCGAAGCAATCCTGGGTAAGTGGGAAACAGAAACCGCAGGATACATATGAAGCCATTGGGCCGTAGCCAAAGCTCTATCAAGTCTCTCCCATACACGAGCTGAGCCCTAACGGTTATTACACCAAGTAAACTGGGTTCCAGAATACCCCAAATCCATCAGATTAGAAGACCAAATAAAGGAATTGAATTCATTAATATCAGCTGAGGCCGAAACCCGTCTGCCCCCACGCTTTTCCTTAGCCTCAATGATACAGTTAAAATCTCCCGCAACAATGGCAGGGAGACCTTGATCAAGGAGGGAAATAAGCTCAGCCCAAAGGATTCGTCTCTCTCTATAATCCGTACTGGCATAAACCGCCGAAAGCAGCCAGGGGTTAGAGGATCCCATAGAGATAAGAAGACCAATCTGCTGGTTGCATTGATGAAAAGCCTCAACCGAAATAGCAGAATCGCGCCATATGGCCAATAAACCCCCCGACATCCCTTCAGCCTCCACCGCATACGAAGACCAAGATCGGGAAATCTGTCTCCGAAGCCGGGCCAGAGTATCCCCCGACAATCTGGTTTCCAACAACACACATATATCAAACTTATATAATTGCACCAATCTATTGAAAGAGGATCGAAAGGAAGGCTTTCGAGCTCCTCGAGTATTCCATATAAGAATCTTCATTAATTATTAGAGGAAACTGGGACCCCTCCCTGGTCCTCCATCATAACCATATCAGGAGGGCACTGACTAGCAAGGGAGCCCCCATCAGTCATCATTAGAGAGTCAGTCTTCGGTCCATCCGCATCATCATCTAGATTAACCGAGTGCCGCCTCATAGGTTCTCCACCTGAGCCCACCACAGCCAACCCTGCATTCATCTCAGTGCTGGGCTGACTCACCTCCTGATCAGCTCCAGGAGAACACTGCGATAATGATGGGTTGACAGGAAAATAACGAGCAACCTCGATATTCTTTGGCACAGCAACTTTACCTTTGCTCTTCCTATTAACAGTTTTGGGGTTAGTTCTCGGAACAGAACTCTCGACAGGTCTGGCCCTTTTCAAGGGGCCAGGAAAAGCGTCCCCGCTGCCTAGGTCACTGCCACCATCTGCGCATTTGTCCCTTCAGCGAACATGCTGATCAGATGGAGGGGCAGCAACGATGGGAACGTGCCGGTTCTCCGCCATGCGCGGGCACACCGGCCGGTCAAAGAAGTTGCTACGTGTTGAGGAGATACTTGGATCCACTCGTCTCGCAGGAGGACGATTAATTCGTGTCCTTGGACGAGTACAGAGCTCTAGAGACCGCGTTGAGCTTTGCTCTCCGTTCTTCTCTCCTCTCCTGTTTAATTGTGTTCTACTACTGTTCTACCGTTCTCCCATGGCCGTTCCCCATTCCATCTCCAATAAGACCTTTTTATTAGGCTCCACACTCCCTCTTTTTGGTTGATTATTCCAATTTTATTCTTGTGTGGAGGAGATGATCCGATTCAATTCTTGGACAGACTTCTCTGTACTATTCTGTGGTGCTTGGAAAACCGAATAGAAAAAAGCTATTCTACTCTGCCATTCCATTTAGATTCTCAACGGATTTTTGGTTGTTCTTTCCCTTCTTTTTTAAAAAAAAAAAAAGCTTAATTGATTTTTTGATTTCTTATTTGCGTATTGGCCTGAGCCATCCTTCCACAGCTCTACAAGGATGCAGGTTAAGTACCATAGCAGTGTCTTGAAGCGGACGTCAAAGAATTGTTATCCTGGCAATTAATCCGTATGTTTATATTGAAACGGTACATTAGTTATTTGTTGGAAATAAGATTCGAACCTTTTGGTGAAGATCATCACCATGAAGCCCAAGAATCATTCATGTTTAATCATCAAGAATCCATAATTGATAAACAGAAGCGTACCTAAATCCATATTACTTGATTGCTCTCAAGAGTCCTGCTGTTGGCCTTCCAAATCAACACGTACTCCCAGAGAGCCTTTTAGAATTTTTCTATAGGCTATTCTTTCTGATGATGGGATTCAGAGAAGAAGGTCGTGCGTACGATCCAGGGACCATAACCGCTATATATAGATAATTTCATCATTATCCTTTGGTATTTCTATTTTAGCCCATCATAAAAATAGAAATAACCCCTTAGGTCTCTACACATTAAAGGGCCACACCTAATCAGATACATTAAAGCCCAATCAGATACATTAAAGCCCAAATAACTGAAACCTCAGCTGATCACTTTTAATTGGGCTTAACCTTATTTGACAGTCCGCAACACATAATTATTTCACATATAAGCCCAATGTTGGATTAAAAATCCAATAATCTCCCACTGGGCTATATGTGTAACCTTATAATTATGTTGCAAAAATAACCAAATGAGCTCAATTTTACTGTCATTACTAAAATGTATCTATAACAAATCCGGTCCATCAATCATACTAACATAGGATCAAAGCGGCCTTTGTTATATCTATCATAACTCGACCCATCAATGGTCACGTATGTTGATACAACTGAATGACATGGATCATGATGTGGATGTGTAGCATGAAAATTACATGTAATGTGATCTTAACATGCCTATTTCCAATTGGTCCTTCTTAAACTTGAGTGAGATCAAAACTTTAACATAATTGTACAGAGTGTACTGAACTGAATGAAATACTTTATTTCTGATCATAAAATATCCAAACACATAAGTGTGTACAAACCAAACATAAAGCATAAAATTGAAGCAATACAAACTCCCACTGAATCTAAGCATCGTCATGCTCTATAACGCCCATGTGAGCAGTATGCTCATGAAAGACCTTGGGCGGCACACCCTTTGTAAGGGGATCTGCAACCATGGAGTTTGTCCCTATATGTTCTATAGAAATTGATCACTCTGTACTCTTTCCTTCACAACCAAGAACTTGATGTTAATATGCTTTGACTTGGTTGAGCTTCTATTGTTGTTGGAATACAATACGACTAACTTATTATCACAAAATAACTTTAGCGATCTTTCAATTCCTTCCAATATGCGCAGCCCAGTGACACAATGTTTCAGCCATATCCAATGATTGGATGCCTCATAACATGCTATAAATTCTGCTGCCCTGGTAGAAGAAGCTACGAGTGTGTTTTGCACTTCTCCAAGAAATAGCCCCACCACCTAACAGATATACATAGCCCGAAGTGGATCTTTTACTATCTTGGCATCCCGCAAAGTCGGAGTCAGAATACCCAATGATTTCAAAATGATCTGATCTCCTATATGTGAGCATGTAATCTTTTGTTCTTTTCAGATATCTCATAACCCTTTTGGCTGCTTTCCAATGATCGATACATGGGTTGCTTAAATATCTGCCTAACACTCCAACAATGTACGCAATATCCGAACGCGTACAAACTTGAGCATACATTAGACTCCCTACAATCGAAGCATAAGGAATCTTCTGCATCTCTTCAACTTCAAGGTTTCCTTTTGGGCACTGATTAATACTAAATTTTTCTCCTTTAGCGACAGGGGTATCACCTGGTTTGCAATTTTGCATGCCAAATCTCTTAAGTACTTTATCGATATAGCTCCTTTGTGATAATCCAAAGATACCCTGAGAATGATCTTGATGTATCTGGATTCCCAATACAAAGGAAGTCACCAAGATCTTTCATTTGAAAATTGCTTGATAGAAATCTCTTGGTTTCGTGCAACATGCCTATATCATTTGTGACAAGCAAAATGTCATCCACATACAAAACCAGAAAAATGTATTTACTCTCACCGAACTTGTGATACACACAATCATCAACTGCATTCACTTCAAAATTAAATGAGAGAATTACTTGATAAAATTTGTGGTACCATTGACGAGAAGCTTGCTTTAACCCATAAATGGATTTTATCAATTTGCAAACCATTTTCTTTGAATCTCCTGACACAAAATTTTTTGGTTGCACCATATAAATTGTCTCATCAATGTCTCCATTGAGAAACGCCGTTTTGACATCCATTTGATGTAGTTCCATGTCATACTGTGCAACAAGAGCCATGATTGTCCTAAAAGAGTCCTTCGATAAAACTGGAGAGAAGGTCTCTTTAAAGTCAATCCCTTCCTTTTGAGTATAGCCTTTAGCCACAAGATGAGCTTTATACCTTTCCACATTACCCTTTGAATCCCATTTGGTCTTAAAAATCCATTTGCAACCAATGGGTTTCACACCTTCTGGTAATGGGACAAGTTCCCAAACTTTATTGTCTTGCATAGACTTATACTCTTCTTTCATTGCTTCAATCCACTTTTCTGAATTGGAACCTTGTATGGCTTGAAGAAAGTTGAGAGGATCATCTTTCATCATGCCATTATTTTCCTCATGTTCCTGAAGAAACACTATATAATCATCTGGAATAGCATTCTTCCTTTCTCTAGTGGATCACCTCAAAGGCACTTGTTCTTGATGCACTTGTTCTTGAGGTTGTTGAGTTTGTACCTCTGAGGGTTGTACAATAATTTCTTATTGTTCTGGAATTGCAACTTGATCATTATCAAAAGCAATTATAAGAATAGGAACTAGCTGCTCTTCAACAAGAGTAGTAGGTTCCAATTCCTTCTCAAAGACAAAGTCTCTAACTTTATTTCTCCCCCAAACTCAATATCCTCAAAGAATGTTGCAGTTCCCGTCTCAAAAATTATCCTTGATTTGGGATCATAAAACTTGTAACCCCTGGATCGCTCAGAATACCCTACAAAATAGCTGCTCACTGTCCTGGAGTCCAATTTCTTTTCATATGGCCTATAAGGCCTTGCCTCAGCTGGACATCCCCAAACATGAAAATGCTTTAGACTAGGCTTCCGTCCTATCCAAAGCTCATAAGGTGTTTTGACAGCTGCTTTAGTTGGTACTCTATTCAAAATATAGGCTGTTGTCTTTAGTGCCTCTCCTCAGAGTGACTCTGGTAAGGTAGAATGATAAATCATATTCCTTACCATATCCTTAAGAGTCATGTTTCGTCTTTCAGATACACCATTCATGCTAAGTGACCCTGGCATGGTGTATTGTGGGACAATTCCACACTCCTCTAGGTATCTGGCAAATGGTCCTGAACGTTGTTCACCTGATCCGTCATATCTACCGTAATATTCACCACCACGGTAAGATCTGATTCCTTTAATCCTTTTGTTGAGCTGAAGCTCAACTTCAGCTTTAAATGATTTGAACATGTCCAAGACTTGGGACTTTTCATGAATAAGAAATACGTATGCATATCTTGAATAATCATCTATGAATGATACAAAATACTGTTGACCATTCCAAGAAGGTGTAGGAAATGGTCCACAAATGTTCATATGTATCAACTCTAAGACTTCCATAGTTCTATATGCACCCAATTTCTTTGTTTTGGTTTGTTTGCCCTTAATGCAATCAACACAGACATTAAAGTCTGTAAAATCAAGAGAATCCAAAATTATATCTGACACAAGTCGTTCAACTCTATTTATAGAGATGTGACCTAATCGCTTATGCCATAATGTCTCTGAATTTTCATTGCAAATTTTACGCTTAGTACCTCTTGATTCCATATTCAGGGTTTCATTATAAGAAGCAATAGTATCAAGCAAATATAGATTGTCATACACCATAAGAGAACCAGTTCCAATAATATTTGAATTTAACGAAAGACTAAACTGACTATTTCCAAATGAACAACAATATCCTAATTTGTCCAAAGCTGAAATAGAAACCAAATTCCGTCTAAAGGACGGTACTACAAAAGTGTCTTTCAAATCCAAATAATAACTAGAACTTAATAACAATCTAAAATGCCCAATTTCTCCACATCTACCGATTTGCCATCTCCCGTATAAATGCGTCTTTCAGCATCAGTTGGCCTTCGGTAGCTTAGGCAACCCTCCGTTGAAACACTGATGTTAGTAGTAGCACCAGAATCTAACCACCAAGTGTTTCTAGGTAGTAAAGCTATATTTACTTCAGAACAGACCATATTAAGAAATGTACCTTTCTTTTCATGCCATGCACAAAATTTAAAATATTCCTTTTTAATGTGTCCAAACTTATTACCAAAGAAACAACTGTCTTTATCTTTATTTTGTTTCTTCTTTGCTGGACCCTTAGCAACCTTATTCTTTATTTTCTTGCCTTTATCCCTGCCCTTGAAGTTATTATCATTAAGGACCAGCACTGAATTGAGGTTAGCAGAAATAGTAGCAACATTAGCTGTAAAATAAAAGTAATACATAAATAACATGCTCATATAAATAATTAACACCAAATATCAATATATTCAAATTAATGATAAATCTCATCTCAAGATACCCAGTGCAACATTAATATCAAGTCTTTGGACAGTAATATTAACTGCTAGTGGTACTCTTGTTGTAATGATCAAACACTAACAATAATGCATGTCAAATAATAAATCTATCTTTGGATCGACTTATTACTCACATGTAAATCCTTATAATCGTTACGTATTTACCATCACACATATGTGTAGTTCGGCCAGGCATTAACCTTCCTTTGGGCCGATTAATACCCGCATGAAACATACACATACATAACATCCAACATCCTTCATGAACCATCTACACAAGAGAGGTCACTTTGGTGATATCTTGTTTCAATTAGTTCAATTTCGAATGATGGACAAATTTATTAGGCATAAAAATACCATTAATTTGAATTTGATTGAACCTCTTTAAAAATAACGATATGTTATTTTGTGGTTCCAACTCAATCTTTATAACAGAAAAATAATTTATCCTAATGGATAAAGCTTTACTTTATGGAACCAATTAAACCATACGGAAGGAGGTTGCTCATTCTCATGGAGTTAAAATAATAATTTTTAATAAAAGCTCAAAATATTACCAAAGGCATGAACTGGTCTAAAATTCATACATTAATTATTCATAAATATTATCCCCTTCCATGCATTAAATACCACATATTAAATAAGATTCCAGCGGCATTATCTCAACAGAAATCCAAACATTATATCACATAGCCCAAAAAATAATAAAAGTTTAAGGAATTCCACGTGGTTTTTCTATAGTGGAAAGAAAACCGTTTGGATTTCCACGATTGCGTGAGGGAAAGGAGTTCCAACGCCGAAACAATATTTTCATGGAACCAAGCGAAGTATATCTTTTTTATTTCCTTAAAAAAAAGGCCGAATTCAGCGGAATTCTAAGATTGCATCAGATTTGGAGATTTCCACGATTACATGAGGGAAAGGATTCCCAACTCCTAGAAAAAATGAAACTCCACTATAACGGCCAGATTCCAAACGATTTTCTCCAGATTTTCTTTATCCCATGGTTTGAGATATCCAACCACCAGATTTTCAGAAAGATTTTCTAGATTTCCATCTAGATTTCCATTCGATTTTTTCCAACAAAAGTGGAAATAGATTAGCACGTCGGTTTTATTTATAAGAAACATGGAACTGAATAGAATTTTCGAATTCATGCCATGCCATTAACGTCTTTTATGGAATCTTTCTTTCGCATGATCACGTTGGAGGACATCTTCCTCCATGTGTTGACCGAAACCAACGGAAGTCGAATTTCATACTTATCCCATGATTTCCATCGAAAATGCATTCTTTTATTTAAAATAAATTAAATATAGATTTAAATTTATCCATAATTAAGCTTTATCCTATCAGATAAAAAAAACTTTATCTTCGGATCGTGAGACTGGTTTCATGATGCAGTGAATATCTTTTGCTCTTAATATCAAAATTCATAATTATTTTGATGCACTATGAATTTTATTAAAAATCTGAATTTACAGATATTAAAAAAAATATTATTGGCATCAAAATAAAATTTACTGTAAACTAATGGATGTTTGTCTCATGGTTGCTGAATAAAACCAAAGAAGTCATATGCACAAATACGAATATCAATGCATATAACCAAAAAATTTCTCAACGATTCAACATGAATAGGGCTCTGATACCAATTGTTGGAAATAAGATCCGAACCTTTTAGTGAAGACCATCACCATGAAGCCTAAGAATCATTCATGTTTAATCATCAAGAATCTATAATCGATAAACGAAAACGTACCTGAATCCATATTACTTGATTGCTCTCCAGAGCCCTGCGGTTGGCCTTCCAGATCAACACGTACTCCCAGAGAGCACTTTAGAATTTTTCTCTAGGCTATTCTTTCTGATGATGGGATTCAGAGAAGAACGTCGTGCGTGCGATACAGGTATATAGATAATTTCATCATTATCCTTTGGTATTTCTATTTTAGCCCATCATAAAAATAGAAATAACCCCTTAGGTTTCTACACATTAAAGGGCCACACCTAATCAGATACATTAAAGCCCAAATCACTGAAACCTCAGCTGATCACTTTAATTGGGCTTAACCTTATTTGATAGTCCGCAACATATAATTATTTCACATATAAGCCCAATGTTGGATTAAAAATTCAACATTATTTCGTTGATTTTAATCCCCACGGCCATCAAAAGTGCAACATTCTTGGGACTACATTGTAACAAAAAAATATTTAAAGGCCAAAATAAATTTGAGTGAAAGTTTGAGGAATAGAAATATATTTTAACCCATTTTTAAAATTGTATAAGTGAGAATTGTGCCAATATTTGGTTTCTAACATGGCAATAATGTTATTCCTTAACCCATTTTTTCCTCCTTTGAACTTAATAGTTATTTTGTATCTTCAACAACTCCATCCCCAAAGAGAGGAAGAGCAAACAGAGCCAATTGTACCATAAAATCAAAAAGTGTTTTTTTTAATCTTATTGTTGAAAGAAATGAGGAGAAGAGGAGCCAAGACCGGGCCTTCTCCCTCTAAATCTGAAATGATGGAACGAACATGGAAAAGTCCTCATCTGAATCTCTTAGCCACAGAGTAATAATCTTAGTGAAGAATGAGTACAGTGGCATTGGCACTGCTAACCCGGTACTCAGAGAGATTTGGTCCATGCTTCGGGAGGTCGTCTCTGTCCAAATCCGCCATATCTTTCGTGAAGCCAATTCGGCGGCGGATTGGACGGCTTCCTTTGTTACTCAGTACTCTGGACCCTGGGTCTGGAGTCCTGATTCCCATTGTCCTAACTTGCTGCAGCAGATTTTATTGTCAGATGTTTCTGGGCTGATTCGCACTAGATAAGTGTGATCGTCCGTTTGTACCAAAATAATAATAATAATAATAATAATAATCTTAGTAAAATAAATTACAAGAAGAAGTTTTTGGTTCTTAGCCCTGCCAAGCTGTAGCAGAAGAAGCTTAACTAATTTCTCAAGTGGCTCCTGAATGTCATCTTCAAGCATGCATGTTACACCTATATCATAATTTTAGTTAAATACTAGGTATTCTCTAGATTTACTATACTTATACTTAAAGTCTAGTAAATTCATACAAATATACCGATATTAGAAGTTTTAAAATTTTTTTATCTCTTGTTTCACACTTTAGACATAGTCCGTCTCTGATGCTAGACATCCCAACACTCTATAAATAAATAAAAAAATGCAAAAGAATATGTAATGAGCTCTTAAGTCCAATAAGAATTTTTACTCATGCAACAATCGATAATATGCAATATGTAATGTAATAATAATGGCGGATTTTAACATGATTTGTTTATTTTTTTTTTCAAAGAAATTTATCTAAGATTAACTAATTAAGGCCATGTTCATCATTTTANGCTAGGTATATAGCAAAATGATTAAAGGTTGATTTTTTCTTCAACTCTAGAAGAGTTCAAGTTGAGTATTTTATGAAGAAATTAGATTTCATGAAAGGTGATAGACCTTTATTTGACTAAGATGATGAGTCATGATGCCAAGGTTGTTGGAAGTTTATGATTTTTTTTTTTTTTTTGTTTTTTCATGGTCCACTAAACATAAGCCATTATAGTCTCAGTTTTTAGACAATATAACTGTGTGACCCATGGCCTTAGTGGTGGAAGTTTGAGTTTTTTTTTTTTTTTTTGAATAGCGAGAGAACATATAATTACTTTTTATAGATAGTATTACTAGGTAGTTATATGATGATGATAAATTTATTTACTATATGTAGTCATAGAAACTATATGCATATGGTTGGACTTGTTTAGATTATGGACTTATACTATATTTATTTGTATTTAAATTTGTGTTTAAATTATGCTACTTGATTATGTGCTTGAATGTTAATGATGTAATAGAATTAGCAAATATGGATTTATGGTTGAACAAATGGATTCAATTTTACTTTAGTGATCATACATGAATTTTTTTTTAAAGTACTTTGAATTCATTGCTCTATTAAGTTATGTTAGTTTTTGATGAAGTATAATGTTATTACTTCAACTTAGTTGTACATTTGATGATATAGTTTGATTGATTTAGGAAAATTTTAGTTAAGTAACTTATCTACTAATAGGGAGCATTGTAGGAATTTATTATCATGTGTTAATGTTCTCATATTTTTATATTGTTACACTGAATGTGTGAAAATCATGCCTTAATATTTCTATAATTTTGCATTATTATACCAATGTGTAAAATTAATTTTTCATAAATTGCTGTTTTTTTTTCCTCTTTCCCTTTCCTTCAGAAATAAAGAATTACCATCTTCGATCAGCGGGCTCGACTGAGCAATTTCATAAATTTGACGGTTGGAATAAGTTTATTCCAGCCCACTGAGCAATTTATTCCGGTTCATTCAAAAAGCAACAGCCTTCAACTTGATTTAGTGGAATTGGAAGAAACTTCTGGGCTGCAGCGACCGAGTCCAATTCAGGGTGCGATAAAACCAGCTGCTACGTATGGTAAAGCGACCATTGCAAGGTTTGGACTCAGAAGTGCAACCGCAAGCTATCAAAGAATTTTTAAACGAGTGATACTTTTAAAAATTGGTGGCTAAAGTTGACCCATGCTATCCCAGAATAAGCCGATGTCGATGAGCTAGCAGACAAATTTTTAACACGCGTGACACTATGGTAACGTGCTTCCTTTAAACTATTTAATCCTTCCAAATCAAAGACCTTATGGCGGCCGACGAAATCTTCTTTCGAAATTATTTTCTTTTGAAAGCTGAGCTCAGAGTTATATAAACACAATAGTTATGATCTCAAAAAATTATTATTGAAAAAGACTTTGCTATCATCGTTGATTGATTTAGGATAAATCATTAATTGAATCTAGGATGGAATGGATCACGAGAACACCCTTCCGTTGCTTTATAAAGTACTATAGCCTGCCATATTTATGAAGAGACAAATTCTACGACGAATTGAATGATCTTCTATGTTGCATAATATTTATTGGCTGAATCTAATTTCAAAACGATAGATTTTTATATTTTTAATATATATATATATATATATATATATATATATATATATATATATATATATATATATATATATATATATATATATATATATATTTTTATTTTTTTATTTTTTTATTTTATTTTTTTATTTATTTATTTTGATGTTATTAGCTGTTGTGGGCCATCCTTGTGTCAGAATTATTTAACTGACCGTCTGTATATTAAAAAAAAAAAAAAAAAGACAAAGAGCATCATCTATCCCATATGAACGCATTCTGGACCGCACCCAAGATTTTTATTCACAAAAAGAGGGTCAGAAAAAACGTGAAGGAAGGAATAAACAAAAATCCATGAGGCCCGCGGCGTCCCCAGCCCCTTGCGGTGGTGGGGCTGCTTGTCAGAAGATGGACGGTCGACGTTGCATCATCGCCAACACCCGTCTCGGAAAAGCGACAGGGAACAAGTCCCAAGACGTTCACGACCGCGGGCGACGGCAAGGTGCTCTCCTAATTTATATGCGAGAACCTTATCTGCCGCCAGCGTTGCCCCTCCGAACCATCTGGTCCGTTCGTTTATCGCACGACGCCACGACGGCTAGATCGCTGACGGGAGTAACAGCATAATATTTTTCTGCGATCACGGGGATCTTCCGGATATCATCGTCGTCACAACAGCAGTTGCCATTGGAACAGCGTGGACGGCGGATCGATGTGTTCGCACGTAAATTTCTATCAGGACAAGCAGTTGCTTTACATCAGTCCGTGTAGTGGGCTGCGCTGGCGTCACGTAGGATCAACACGCGGCATGTGTTGGACAGCGGCGAATGGAGGAGTCCGACGGGCTTACCCACTCGTCAAACCTGGCGTCATTCCATTCTTGCTCCCTCGGCCTCTTCGGATCCGATTCGCTTCCCACCGCATTCCACTCCTCTTTCTCTCTCTCTCTCTCTGAGAGGAGAACCCAGAGAAACGATGGCCGAGAACAACAGCGGCACGGAGGAGAGCAACAGCGTCATGGAGACGAGCAACGGCAATGACTCGAGCTTGTCGCCCTCTGGTCAGTCTCCCTCCCCCCCGCCGTCTCCAACCCTCTCTCTCTCTATCTCTCTCTCTCTCGCGATCGGTCTATCCGTTTCCTCGCTCTGTTCTACTCTTTGTTTGGTTGGATTTGGGTTGGATCTGGGCTCGGTGCTTAGTTGGGTAGCTGAGCTTTGCTTGTATTCGCTTGTTTTTGTTTTGGTGGGATGGGAATCTTGAGGTTTCTAGTGGTTTTTAGGGATTTCTGTTGGTCTGGTCACATGAATTGGTTAGATTGCGGGGTCTTTTTAGGTTTATTGCGATGACCGATGAGAGATTTTGATGGAGAACTGTTCTAATTGGAGATTGATATGAAGGATTAGGAATTCCAGTTTGGGGTGATTTGGATTTGGTAAGCTGCGGTTGCTTTGGTGATTGGGAATTGGGATCTGAACCCAGACGGGGATCATTTGTAGGGGTTGGTGGCCAAACTATATCGATACTAATCATTGATGTTTAATGTTATGATTGCTCGGAAACTTGATTACCTGACTTAGTCATGAAGCTTTCAGTAATTTCCATTTTAGTCATGAAGCTTTCAATAATTTCCATTTTAGTCATGAAGCTTTCAAGAACTTAAATTATATCGATAGGTTGAGATAACTGAAAGCTTGCGGAGAACATTAGAGGGGACCTAAAGCGTCCATCATGAAATGAGTTTCTGATGTCGGTTGTCTACCACGAAGGAAGTGAGCGCTTAGTGATACTTGAAGGAACTCATTCAAATGTACTTGGTTGTTCCACAGGACAGATAGAGATTCATTGCAAGAGACACCAAGCTGGTAGTTTATTGGGGATTCTTTTGATGAAACTTACCCAAAATAGAGCTCGACTGACTTGTCCAATTCAAATTGACGCCACTTATCACTCAAATTCTAAAGCATAACTACATAATATGGGGACATTCTGGAGATATGTGAATCTAACAAGGACATTTGTCTTTGTCTGATGTTTAACCTGTTTAATTTATTAAGGCTATGTTCATGATTAAAATAACATTTTAACACCAAAAAAATCATCCTACTTAACCTGGAATCATGTTTAAAACATCATTTAAAAAAAAAATGCCCTACCTAAACACCCTTGTCCCATGCACACCCCCCCCCCCCCTCCTCTCCCAAAAAAAAAAAAGGGAACCAAAAATAAAATAAAATCCATGCAACAACATGTGGTTTTGCACTTCATGCGCGTGGCACTGCTAACAGTGATTGGGATCAATGCCTCAATCCTTGGTTGGTATCACTTGAGAACGTAATCAAAGGTTGTCATTTATTATATAAATATCCAAGTCAAAGTTAAGTGCAGCATGGCAATGCCAGGCCAATGAAACAGTAGCACAGTAGCGATGCTAGAACGGTGCATGTTGAGCATTCTTGGCGTACACTGGCATGTATGTAGTGGTACAAAGTCATGCTACATGTTGATCTAGCACTGGTATGGACATGTTGAGAATCATGGATTGGCATGGCCAATTAATCCTTGATTAGCACATTTGAGTTGGTCTCACATATAAGATTGTTTATGTGTTAAAGCCTTGAGTAACACCATAAGAAGCTGTCTATGGATATCTTAGACTACGTGTTCTCCTATTATTTTGTGAACTATGATAGGAAAAACAATGGTTTTGAAAAGCTAAGGGGAGTCAGAGAACAAAGGGTTGCCCAGCACTCAGGTATTAGGTGGCTGAGGCCTGCCAATGCCAGGCCCAACATTGCCAGCAAATGCTGTTACTAATGGTAGTAGCCTCAGAAGCAGCCGCTATTGTTGTCATCAGTTCATGAGCTGCTGCCATTATCTGCAGCAGCCCCACCACCAGCAGAGACTCCAGTCCATAAAAAAGAGTAAAGATTGTTGCCCTAATTAAAGGATTAACGAGGGTTTGCAGCTGAGCACATCAGCCTCTCCTTTCTTTGTCCTCTTCATTGTATCTTCTTTCACCTTTTTTTTCTCCACATTAGCTATCATATGATATTGATATGGATGCATACAACAGTAGTACTTCCATTTTTTTGGAAGAGATGTTTAGAAGAGCACTTGGAAGAAGTTTATGTATAGTTGCTCCCATTCTCCATTTTGAAAGGGTTGATACCTTCGCTCTCACTATATGGGTAGCATTTAGGAATAAATCATGCTTACATAAAGTTTATGCTTTTGGTGAGCTGCTATACAATTGCTTCTCCATTTTTTAAGTTTCAGCTTTAGGGTTCTGGGTGCATTTTGGAGATGTACTGAACCATGTGGCTGCAATTAGGGCATTTTAGTCTTTGAAAATCTAATTTAGTTTGATCATATATACAAGGCATTTTCCTTGGACTGTATTGTGGTTATATCTTACATTGCAAATATGAGCCATCTCACTTTCACCTTTTCTCTATTACCTGTCAAAACCATAATTGCCAGTGCTTGACTGGATTCAATTATGCATCAAATTTTGATACTATGCATGAATAATGGTGCATTGACTTATTTCTGTATATAACAGAATTAATGTTGGAAGATTTTTTTTAGTGCTTAAACTGTCTTTGAAGTATGCTATTACTTTTTATCTTGTTTCATTTCTGTTCCACTTCTAGTTAGAGGGTGGGCCTTAGCGCTGCAATAAGGTTGCTTTATCATGACTGACTGTCATAGGTTCGAAGCATGGAAACATCCTCTCCACACATGGCGTAAGGCTGTATACATTTTACTTTATCTAGATTACATAGTGATGAGAGTTTTGTGCACTAAGATATCCTTTTTTTTCTTTGAGTTGAAATTTTTAAGACTCGTGGCTAGCCACATTTTACTTGTTTTAGTTGCTCGATCACCGGAGTAAAATTGGACAAGTGCAAACATTTTGTGTTTGTTGAACTCCAAGTTGTCTTCTATTTGGAATTAAAGGGTGTGGGGCTGCTTTTACTATTGTTGGAGCTTATATCTTTATTTATTTTTTCCTATCTGCTATTGTGATAGTGCAACTTCTGATTCTCTTTTATTCAGTGATCAGTGACAGAAATCTACCGAGGGCAAATACCATGCCTGGTGGGACAAATAATACTGAAAAGTCAGAGACATCCTCGGGTCAGCTAAATCTGGAAAGGTCCAAAACTGAGAGACGTAAGCAAAGTAATCCACATGATGATGCAGCAGCCCAACTATATGATGATAAGATTTCTGTTAAAAAGAAGGTATGTTTCCATTCTATGCCCTTAGAATTTTTTTTTTTTTTGTGCGGTTATATTCTGGTTTATGACAAGATCTTGTATGGTATAACTTGCCTCTGTACTGAAAACATTTTGGTTGGTTGGTTGGTTGTTAGTGCTTCTGATTTTTCTCATCTTGAATAAATAAGAGTAGCAACAGATATCTAATTCAATGGTTGCAAACTTATAATATCATTATGTACCGTTGCTAGTTTGGGGCTTTGCCAAGGTTCACCATATTGGGAATTGGTATCATTTCGGTCCTGCACTAGCACGATTTGGTACAGAGTGCACTGTATTGAATCAATGATGTATTAGTTGGGTGCATTAGGGGCCTCAAGCCATGAACACACCCCAAATTGGGCCAAATTTCGTGGTTTGGTACGTTGGTTTGGGATTAGTACGATTCATTCAGGGTGGTTTGCCCCTTGTACTGAGCTGAGAGGCTGAACCATTCTGGTTCTAGGCTGGTTCAGTTCGCACTGAACTGAACAGTTTGGAGCAGTTCATCATTCCATGGGCTTTGCTTTTAGTTAGGATGGTAAACCAAGCAGTGCATCAGAGCCTCTCAAAAACCTGCACGTTGTCCTTCTTTTTCTTTTTTATTTGTAAAGGATAAATGGTTAACTATGTGTATAATGTTTGAGCACCTAGTGTACCTCATAAGGCAAACTTCTATGTCCTATTAGTTTTTATCCTTAACATGACTTTGATGAGGTTATGCTTATCAGAAATAATACCTTCTTGTATTTGAAAAACACCTTTGTGACCATGGTACCAGCCGGCAATTTCTTGAACTATGTTGAAAATCAAACCTATGATCACATGGATAGTCCAACCTGAGGATGCTGTCCTGTGGAACGCATGTTAAAAATAGCTCCTAAAGATTAAAGAATAATGGTGAGAAGGAAAGACGAAAGAGGATAGAAGAAGAGAAGACAAGGGTGCAGGCCTTGCATCATCTTTACTTTATTAATTAATATGAGAGCCCCACTGGCTGCCCAAGTGCATAATGTACCTGTTTTTTTTCGAGGACCAGCTGCAGTTCTTGTTATGTGTTGTTATTTTAGGGAAAAATAATAAAACCTACATGACACATTTAATATAAACAAAATATCCACCAAGATACATAATTACATGAACTTTGTAAATATGGACCAATATCATGGAATTATTGTTCACCTTCTTATGGTTTTGCATTTTAAGACAGTGGATTGTCAACTGTATGCTTTCAGCATGGTTATAACAATACAACTTTATTGGATGCTGAAGAACAAGCTTCACTTCTGAGAGGAGTGACTTTAGCCATAAGAGTTTGATCCTGATGTGACAGTTCACCTCTTACTCTTTATGTTCGCATGGTTTCTCTAAGAAAACATACAATATCCTCTGCTTGCCCTTTAATCTATGGGGAAGCCTTACTTATTATCACTATAAATATCTGCCATCCATGGTTGGCCATTTGCTTGTAAAGGATACCTTGACCTGATGCAACTTCTAAGTATCAAAAATTTCCTTTCTTTATTGTCAATGGTTGAATTTAGCTAACATTTCTTGTAAATTATAACAAATGAAATTAGCCTCTCTCTCTCTCTCTCTCTCTCTCTCTCTCTCTGCCATCAAGATGTTCTGCTCTATCAAATACAAACTTTGTTCAGAAGGCCCAAAAGATGTTTGAACATTTGAATCCAAGCATCTCAGTTTCTGTTCTCATCTTTCAACTTAAGTCCTAGGAAATACTATTAACTTGATTTTAGGGCAAAAGTGATTTGCCACATATATTTCTTATATTTCTGTGCCAACTCTTGATTATCACTATATATGTAGACATTTATATGGTGCTTGAGCTACTACAGCATTCATAGCGGATTCTTTAAGATCAGATGAAATTGATACAGTTTGAGGATATGATTCAAGAGGAAGGCTAGTAGAAGGCTAGTGAACTATTTTCATGAATTCTGTAATAAAAACACTCCTTGATATGTGCCTAGTGCCATCCCTGCACATTAGGGCCCTCCATATCGCTGCTTGTATCGGTAACCATGCCATCGCCAGTGTCTTGGCCAATTCAGCTTTTTGTCTCCTTATCCACTCTTCATGCTCCCATCATTCTATATTTGCTGAATTGATTATCTCAATAACTTTTGAGAGTGGCCATTTGCTTGTAAATTATACTTGATGCAAGATTTTTAATCCCATGGGATGGGTGTGTTCCGGTTTTTCTGAACAGAATGCCCTGTTGTTTTGCTCTGTCTGAGTAGGTGCTTCCTTTGTTTCCTTCTCTTTCTTCTTTTGTTCATTCCTTCTCTTCTCCCCTTCTTTCTTTTTTCCTTTCTTATCTTTTTCTTCTTCTCTCTTTCCTTTCTTTCTTTTCTCCTCCTCCTTGCACCACATGCATAGATTTTGGAGTCTCACTTTGTCGTGGTCCCATTTTCTCATGGGACGGGATGGACAAGGCACCCCTTGTAGTACGGGGACTCGAAACCTTGCCATGACATGATGCAGGTTCTTGTGTCAAAAAATTCGTTATTTAAAAAATTCAAGGAAATGCATGAATTACCTAATGTCATTTACAACAAATGAGATGTTAGTGGACATTACTTGTTATGGAAAGAATTGTTTTTGTCTCTCTTTTGCTATATGTTAGTTAAGATATGTGTGTGCAGTCCTGAAGGCCTATAAGATGTTCCGACGTTTGAATGCAAGCATCCCGGTTTCTGTTCTACTCTTGAAACTTCAAGTCTTGGAAGCATGGTATGCCTTAGGTGCGTACTGCCCTATACTATGCTTACCATGTCATAACAGTACTTAGTTGAGACATGGTATGGGCATATACCGGGTCTTGCATGTTGAATCAACCCATGTACCGAATGTACCAACATTATATTAGTATGATACCAGAATGAAGTCTAGTACTGAGATGGCAGATCTTGCTTAGAAATATTTTTGACTTACGATTCCACTATATTTGCTGAAGTGATCAGCCCAACACGTTTTGAGACCAGTCTTACCATGCCAGTCTTCGTTTTCATTTTATTTTCTTACTTGTCATTCTTTTTTCCACCGTAATGAGTTCCTTGCATAACTAAGATTTCAAATGCTCAGACGAGATTGAGTTGCAAAGTTTCATTTCTTACTTGTCATTGTTTTTTCTACTTTAATGAGTTCCTTGCATAACTACGACTTCAAACACCAAACACTCAGATGAGATTGAGTTACAAAGTTTCATATGGTTAAATCAATGTCTTAAAGCAATCTCTTCAGTGCTGAATGTTCATGAAACATGTACCTTTACAAATGCTTCATGGACTAGTTATTACTTATGGCTATTTTGAGTGTCATGCAAGTGCCTTCTTCGGATAGTAACTTCTGATGCTGATTTTCTGCCACTTTCATTTCACATCCTGTCCAGTGCTAATCCTTCCCAAACATGCCTTTCATGGTTGTTATAAAGCTGATTCTCTTATATTGGCTATCAAATAACATATTTTTGTATACATTCTCAAACTTCCTCACAAATTCATGCGTTGTGTTAAAAATCTTGCATGCTCGCTGCCTGTATGCCCTAGTTTTAGCAGCTGTGCAATTTATGAGACAATTGAAAGCTTTCTTTTGTCCTTTTCTTGGTTTTTATTTTGTAAATGTGCAGCTGAAAATGTTAAATCGAATAGCTACAGTGAAAGATGATGGAACTGTAGTAGTTGATGTTCCAAGCAACCTTGAACCTACATCACTTGATCTTGGGTCTGAGGATGTTACTGCTGAACCAGTTGATGAAGAACCACTAGACTCGATGGACTTCCAGTATAGACCACCTATGCAAATAGTAATTCTTATTGTTGGTACACGAGGAGATGTCCAACCATTTGTTGCTATTGGCAAACGTCTACAGGTTAGCTTTATTTCTAGTCATAAGTAACTCATTGTTGTTACTTGTTAGTTTTCTTTTTAGCATGAAATTTATAGATGCCTTGCATCATATATTCTTTTTTTCCCTCCAAATTTAACTTATGGAAGCCCTTGCTAGAATTTTCTTATGATAAGGTAATTCACTGGTCAACATATGGTGATCATTTTATCTTATCAACTTTGAGAAAATGCTTGCTTATTTTTTACATTGTGAATGCAAAAGGAGCATTTGACACTTGCGAGTTAAAATATATTGAAACTACCTTTTTATTATTGACAAAGTTATAATATCTTTGTTTAAAAATTTAGCTTATCTGGATAGAAACAGCAAGCACAATGAAAAATATACTTTGGAATTTTGCACATCCGGAGGAGTTTGGTTGGGATGATTATCAGATCACATAGAGAACTCCTGTTATCCATTTGTTTTGTCCTAGATGATGCACTGCCTTTGTATTTCCATGAACAGACAATGCAAGTGCACAGTCTTGGGGATTCATTTGAATTCATCTAAGGAGAATAAATAACTCAAGAATTTTTGTGAATTGGAAGAAATTTATCAAGAAAAAAACAGCATTAAGACTTTCCATATATCTCAACCCTGGAATATAATGTTATTTGTCCTGTATATGTAAACACACCAACAAGATGAAACATGATGTTAAATTTCTTTTCTAAACTATAAGCATTATTTTAAGTGAAATGCCACTTGACAGATAGGTGAAACATGGTTGCTTATTGCGAGTTGATTATTGTTGTTGTTGTTGATGTAGGTTGCTTAAGGGCATATGACTAATACTATCTTTTTTCTTGTCCATTGATTCGTTACTTTCTAATGATGCTCTTGCATTTGTTTGGTTGATTCGACCTTGTTTAGCTGATTCACGCTCTTTTGTTTGTCAATGTTATGCCATCACCTTTTATAATTTTGCTTCATGTACAATATTAGGCTGTGAATTTGGAATTAGTTGATGCAACTAGTAAATGCCATTTCTTACATTCGTTCTTGTGATATCAAGTACCATTAATTTGGTCTTCATTGATGTGTTTTCTGTTAATGGCTACAATATCCTCTTCCATTATTGTACTAGCATCTTTGTATGTTCTTCACATGCTATAAATAAAGAGAAATGAGCGGTGAGAAAACCTGAGATGATGGCTTTCTTGCAGGACTACGGTCATCGTGTCAGACTAGCAACTCATGCAAACTTCAAGGAGTTTGTATTGACTGCTGGATTGGAGTTTTATCCTTTAGGTGGAGATCCAAAAGTTCTTGCTGAATGTATGTGAGCTACATGCATTTGTTATTTCTTACTTGTTAAGGATGTTTGGAAATTCAAAAATTAATGGAACTTGATATTGCTGGGTTGGTAATTTTAACAGACATGGTAAAAAATAAAGGGTTCTTACCTTCAGCACCTTCAGAGATACCTATTCAACGAAAACAGATCAAGGAAATTATATTTTCACTGCTCCCAGCCTGCAAGGACCCAGATGTTGATACAGGCATTCCTTTCAGAGCAGATGCAATAATCGCTAATCCACCAGCATATGGTGAGAGTTTATCTTTTTCTTAAAAAATAATTTTATGCAGAAGATCTACCTTCTTGTTGTTCTCTTTTATAGTTTAAACACAGTAGAAATCTCACATGAATATCAATTCTAAGATTAACTTTTTAGCTACCAATAGAGTTGGTATAACCGATTAAGTTGATATCAGCCTTTCTTTTCCTTGTACAATTGCAACATTTACATTGGACATTTGTTGATACATAATGATTTCTCACATGCTTTACCTTAATCTAAAATTTAAATTTTATCGCTGGGTGCTGTGTAAAAGCCCTGTTCAATCCATTTTAAAAGATTATTGGAATTAGGTCCTGGAAACAAATAAGAGGATCATCACCCTCTCTCCTGACACCATATTCATGGAGTACTCTACCATCAAGTCACTGAGTATGTCTGTAAGGACCCGATTCCATATCTTGTCATTTGGAGTTGCTTAAACAGGACTGAGAACTTCCACCGACAGAAGCATTAGTGGAATAATATCCCAAAGGGGTTTTATGGTATTAAGGAATAAACTATGTATGGATGACTGATTAGTCATGTGTAACTGCCATACCTCGTGGATACTTGATGTGCACTGAAACAGAAAGATGCTGTTGTGTCAATAAACTGATTAGTCATGTGTAACAATAAGCATTAGTGGAATAATATTCCAAAGGGGTTTTATGGTATTAAGGAATAAACTATGTATGGATGACTGATTAGTCATGTGTAACTGCCATACCTCGTGGATACTTGATGTGCACTGAAACAGAGAGATGCTATTGTGTCAAAAGCTTTGCAACCGGGATACCTCCATGCACTACTTTATTCAATTTGTTTTCTTGAACTAATTGATCATCTTTGTTCTGGCAGATTGACATTTTTGAACAGTGAAATATAGTTTTGAAAAGATTTATAGAAACCACCTATTTACCTTTAATAACTTGTGCTTTGCTAATGTGTTCTTTGCATTCTATCGCTAGTGTGTTATCAGTGCTTGGCAATTTCTGGCATGTCGCTGTGACACCTGCAATTTTATGTTGACCGGTATCACTGGCATTTAATCCTTGGTTCCATCATCCATCAAATTCACCAAATGGTTATCACTCTCGAGCATTAATATGATCAATCTGGACCACTAAATTGTGCACTTTGGTAAATGAGTTTTCACTCTTGTTCTGCCACTCCATCTGGATTGCCTTTCTGTTCTTGATCCATTTTGGGAACTTGCTTTAGTTTTGATATTTCTTGTTTTTCCTGATCCTTGGAATTAGTTGTATTTTTTTCCCCTTTGTATGCACAGCTGGAAGTTTGAATCTGACAGCTGATCTGGATGAATGTTTGTTCAGGGCATACACATGCGGCAGAGGCATTAAATATTCCAATTCACATATTTTTCACAATGCCATGGACGTGAGTTATTTCCTTGTCCTTTATGAATTCATTTCTTTAAAGAAGGATACATTTTAGGTGATGCTTGCTTGCTTTAAATTAGTCTAATATGTGTTGTTTTGTCTGATCAGGCCAACTAGCGAATTTCCCCATCCTCTTTCTCGTGTCAAGCAACCAGCCGGATATAGAGTAAGAGAGTTCAAGCCTGCCCTCAGCAGGCACTTTGGTTTATTAGTTAATTTGTTTGATTTACTATTTCGCGGTTAGATTAATTGTTTCAAATGGATGCTCGAATGAATCTGGTCACTTTGGAAAACCACCCAATGAGTTTTCAATAATATTATGGTCCAAAGTGTCTGAGTTTTGATACTTAGTCTTCTATTGTTAAATTTGTGTTTAAATGGACATCTGAGTTTCATCATGATCAAATATGACTTATCTTTTCATAATGTCCTAATGTGTGACCAAGTGATTTATTCATGATTATACATGTTTTATTTCTTGTAATGCTACTTGATCATTTTATGAGCTTTTGTCCCTATATATTTAGTTTTAAAACAATATAGTCCGATGATTGGGTAAATTATTCCTTAGGCCATATTCTGAAGCCTTTTTAGCAACCTGAACCTTTGTAATTTTTTAGTGGTTACCAGGCATGCACGGTGCATTCTAGAGGAAAAAATGGTAAAAAAATTAAATGTAAAACGAAGTTGAAAAATAGACTTTTGGTCCTCAAATTTACTCAAAATTCATTTTGGCCCTCAAACTGTTCCATTACGTGGAGTCAGTTAAATTGATGGAATAGCTGGCGTATCACCTTATCAACTAGTCTACATGTTCGCATCAGGGTGACACATCTGTTATTTCGTCAACTTTAATTGATCTGATGTAACAAGCTCTCAAAAATGCAACATTCTTAAAACATGAGAGGCTAAATTGTAACATCTAAAAGTTTAAGGATCAAAATGAATTTTGAGTGAAAATTTGAGGACCAAAAGTATATTTTAGAAATAAATCGAGTATATAAATTTGATTATAATAGAAAGAAAATAAATAAATAATTAATAAAGAAATATAAACAAAAAATGTAAAACAAAATGGCAAGAGTGCATTTTCAATTCTTCTATAATAGGTCTCTTGATTTTTTTACTTGATATCTAATGAGGCATTAAAGAAAAATGACATGGATGTCTTGAGATTATACCTAACGATCATCTTGAATTGGTGGATTGGGAAGAGAGAAGGAAGGAGGAAGAGATCTGACTGCAGCACAGACAAATTTGGTGGGATAGAGGAAGAGATAAATTAACAGGGGAAAGAGAGAAATGGGGAAATAAGAGGTCATTTTGATAAGAATATTATTGAATCAATTCCTAGGGGAACATTCCAATATGCATAACTCCTTTTTTTATATGTACTACCATATAGATATTTTCCTTACTAATCTTACTATGAGCAATTCTTTGTTGGTAGTGTAAATCAAGGTTTTAAATCTCATGAGATATATATGTTTTGATGTTTCTACAGAACGAGATGGCCTACATCTTGTCCTGTTTAGATCCCCGACTCGGTCAGACATTTCTGTCACTTGCTTCAGATGTTTTTTTTAAAAAAAATTATTTCTGAAGTTTTAGCATTTTATTTATTTTTTTATCATTTTTAAATTTTAAAAGTTATATCTTTATAATAGATTAGATCTATTTAAAGTTAATACTATCAGTAATTCAAGTTTCGGTGGGATGGTGGTTGAGACGTGTCTTTCTGCGAGATTCCGATACTGATCTCGGCTGTCCTATCCTTTCTTAGCTGTAATATATTATAGTGCTAATTATAAACCGATCTAATTTATGATAAACATGTAACTTTGAAGTTTAAATATGTTTAAAAAGTTGAATAAAAAACTAAAGCTTCATAATTTTTATTTTAAAAAAAGCATCCAAACAAGTATCATGATGCCTGATCAGGTTGGAGATTGAGATAGGACGAGATGTAGGTATCTCGTTTTGTGGAAAAACTGGGATCCTTTTGTCTGACAAAATTTAAAACTTTGGTTTAAACATTTTTAAAAATCAAATGAATTACTAAAGCTTTACAAATAAATTTTTTTAAAAATAGCATCCCAAGCAAATAACAGGATGCCTGATCGGATCAAGGATCGAGATGAGATGGGATAAGATACAAAGTAGAGCGTCTCGTTCTATGGTAAAACCAAGATGTCTCTATCCCACGAGATTTAAAACCTTGCTTGGTGCATCCATTGATGTTCCATGGTTACATATGACTTTGTCAAACTCATTAAAGCATTATTTTCAACTATGATTATAAACCAGAATGTTATTGATCTTTGTGATGTCTTTTACTTATAAGGTTCATTCCTTATCTGTGATGTCCTTTATGTCTGATTTAGTGGTTTTCTATAAAGACTACAAGCTTATCTTCTTAAGACTACTTTTTCTTTGCTCAGTTGTGTCATTGGTTCTTGGTTGACTACTGCATTCATCTTATTTATTTTTTAATTAGCTCCACACCCATAACCATCTACAATTGATCTGTTTTACATCTCTCATTGTAATTGTTTCTAGATTTACTACTTTGTGTTTCTTATTGCGGAGATGTTTTAGAGTGGTCATTTGTAGTAGTTGACTGTAATGGTCTTGTGCATCCCATGTAAGTTGTTTCATGAGGTTTTTGTGTCCTTTGTTGCATTTCACCAGCTGGTCTTATGCCATGGTGTTGCTTCCTTAGCTTAAGCACATATCCAGTTACAGATCACTTTATAGCTTTATCATGCTGATGCCTGCCCAGTGCTTGAATTCACATGTCTGACCTCGTTGCCTGTTCCTGTCCTTGCATAAGCCAATATAGCATCCCAAGTGTCAGATAACCTTGGATAAGAAGTTTCATATTATTTATGACATACCAAGGATCTTGGTCCTTGTTTTGTGGGAGCTGTCCATATGAGTGAAAGTTGGTGTATGATATCATGTTGTAGGAGTAGTTTTATAAAGTATTGCTAAGTATCATTGGTCACTGGACAGTTCTATTAGAAGTATGGCATCAACTGTAATTAGGCACCAAACTTCATAGCAAATGTGCCTCAATTATTACGTATGTTGCTTGATTGATTCTCTATCAAATAGACTCGAAGAATGATTACTTCATGGTGATCTCTTTGAGGAGATTTACATTAAACATTTGAACAATCATTTAACCCTCCATTTCATGTTACCTGCTTCGTGCCATATATAGGATGAAAGTTTATTCTTTTACTTGTTTTGAGTGGATCAGCTGGGTCGTCAATGATACTTTCTTTTTTGGTATAATTATCATTTTTTCTTCTAGTATCCTTTTGGCAATGCTATGATTAATTTTATTTTTTAAAAATCAATGTCACGGTGTTTGCTGGCGATGAAGCTTCTGCTGTTGACCATGTAAAGGCATTATCTTGGGTGGTCAATTTGAGGCAGCAAATCTTTGGCCCTCTCGCTCTAATGATATTGAGTTGCTTGATTGATCATCTTCCTTTCTCCATAAAGTTACAATGCTCTCAATTGATAAGCTAAACCTTATTGGCTTGTACACACGATTGATATTTATATGAATCATCAAATTTGTCCATGTCTTATGGTACCTCTCTCTGTAATTCCACATAGCGTCACCAACTAGTGGATGGTCTTTTCTCTCCCTCTGTTATACGAGGTGAGTTAATCTTTTTCTTCCAAGAACTTCCCACTTCATTCATTGTGCAGTCCTTTTTGCTAGTGCTTGTTGCTGCACTTTACCATAGTAATGTCCTTTTACCTTGATAAGTTGCTCATTACCATCTATTGTATTGTAAGTATGACTTATCCATTCAAGTTGCCATTGTTTCTTATCTTGTTCTTTGCTGTTGCCTGTTGGCATACTTGTAATGATGTCAGGACGTTGTTTTCCATTTCAAGATCTGCTTCAAGTATTGACTCTTGAGGCTTCTGAGGGTATGGTTACCGAATATAGTTGCTTGTCTAGTATAACTCATACCTATATTTGCCTGAAGCTTGCTGCAACAGGATTTGACACTTGATAAAATTAAATTCACTCCTACTGGCATCACCATATAAATAGCAGGACTTGGAGAGTTATTGCCATAGTCTTCTTTTGAAGTGCTTTTCTTGACAGATAATAGTTTTAATTGTGTAATAATTACATACCCATCATGATGTGTTTTGATTGATGTAGCATGAATTTCCTGGGTTCAACAAATTATTTTGATCATTCTCTTATTCTTCTTTTTTTGGGGGGGTATGTTTCAGTTTTCTTTTCCTTTTCATTTTGTTAAGTGCATAGAATTTAGGACCTGAGATTTAAGTAATATTAGAATTCTGTCTTTCCATCTGATCTTGTGTATCCATAAGAATAATGACACGCATCCCTCCATTGCTATATTTATGTCAGTTCATTCTATGTGGTTTTGATAAATTAAGTGGTTATTATTTTGTATTGCTTTGCAGCTTTCATACCAAATTGTTGATTCTATGATCTGGCTTGGAATACGGGACATGATAAATGATTTTAGGAAAAGAAAGCTGAAGCTTCGACCTGTCACATATCTTAGTGGTGCCCAGGGTTCTGCCTCCAACATCCCTCATGGTTATATCTGGAGTCCTCATCTTGTCCCCAAACCAAAAGGTCTGCCTTCAATTACATGCTTTTACTGAGTGATCATCATCAGAAGTTTAAAATTCACTAAATTCACTAAATTCACTAGGTGATATAAATAGCTAAATGGATACATCAGAAAGGGAGAAACAAACATGGGTAGTAAATGGTTCAGCATGGAATTCCCATAGGATTTATCATGAAATCAGGTCTTCATGGATAAAAGAGAAGCCTGTTTTGTTCTCACTGATCTCTCTTTATTTGAATTGGTGTGACTAAAAAAATGGTTTAATCAAGTCTGTTATTAGTGTCTTCCAGTTTTAATAAAGTGTAAGTGCTCAAATTCTGTCATGTACTTATTGTGCAGTTGTTTCTTATGTGACTTGAGCATTTTTGGATGGAAGGCAAGCATTTTCTGCATCAAGCGGCCCACTTCTTTGTTTATGATATTCTGACAAATCCTATCTTAAATTTTTTTTTTTTGCAGACTGGGGACCTAAGATTGATGTAGTTGGATTTTGCTTTCTTGACCTTGCATCAAACTATGAACCTCCGGAGCCACTTGTGAGATGGCTTACCAGTGGTGACGATCCTATTTATATTGGATTTGGCAGCCTTGTGAGTTCAATTTTCTTCTAGCACATGTTTTATGTGTTTTATAGAAGATATGTCTAAAAGTTATGACTTCATGGAATTTGTATTTTCTTGTTTCCCTCAAAGTAATCCCATGTTTGTCTAATATTACTATTACCAACATAGAATTTTATGCTAATTTTCTTTTGATGCCTGTCACTGCTCAAAGTGGTTATTTATCTTTGTTGTGTATAAAGAATGGTCAACAATTTTAAATATTCAAGAGTTAGATTTAACTTCTTTTATTCTTCACTGCCTAATTTATGCTCTTGTTGTTTCTGTTATACTTGACTGGTTACTCTATACTAATATAGCATATCATTCATTTTCATTTTTTCTGAGGCATCCTGTTAGCCAATGCAAACCATGCTGCCATTTACAGAATATGAAAGATTTGCTCGATCCATTGGGAAATCCAGATTTGTTCAGTTCTTGGCATCATCACAACAATGCCATCTTGCCCAAGAAATTTAGGAGCAATATTTTATCGGCTGGTAATTTTTGAAAATCTTCTCAATCTGGAGGGTTAATATCATATTTCAAGGCTGCATTGCTGTGAAAAATTAGTTAATAAGGTCTCCCATTGTTTAAAAATGTTCATTAGTAAAACTAAAGGTAATTATTAGTTAGTAAGCTCATTGTTGCTATCTAATCTGCTTGACCATTAAGAGCAGATTTTTAGGTATGTTTCCACTATTGCAAATTTATTTCTTAGTTTTAGTGTCTTGAAAATCTGTGCTGCTTTCAATCTTCAGTCCAAAACTATGAAATCTTTCTTGAAAGTCTGTACTCTTTAGTTACTGTGTTTGGCTTCTTATTAATTGGTGCCTGTTACTTGTCATCCTGCATTGGTTTCTTTGCCTTTTCCTAGGCCCCTTCACTTACAACAATTCTTTGTTTGCATAAAGGTTATTTATCGTGTAGATTTTTTTGTAAAGTAGATTGCCAACATAAATCATCCACTACCTGAATGACTAGGAACTCCACAGAAAGGTTCTGACTTGCGAAGTTCTGAAGCTAGAACTTGTTAGGTCAATTGAATTCCAAAATAGCTCAGTTTGACGCATGTTCTCTTAAACCAGATGGATCTATAAGGACTGCTCTTTCTTCAGTTAGTTGAAGCTATAAACTGTGCTGAGGATGAGAGCTAGCTATCAGTCTAGGCAAGTCTTAATTGCTAAAGTTGGTAATCAGGTGGTACATTGACAATTTACCTTTGCTGTGGGGCACGCTATCAACCATAATTTTCACTCTTCTGGCTTATTGATGGCATTCAAGAATAGAACTGAGGAAAGAATGGGTAAAGATAAATTCTTGAAAGATTCAAGTAAATGGACCCCTTGTAGGAACCCTCAAGCTATTTTCCAGCATCTGGTGTATCATGTTCTCTGCTTAAATTATGTATGGGAAAAGTATCTATTAACCTGAATAATTTTTTACTATCACATTTTGGACTGACACAGAGCTTATATGCAGTTATTTTCGGGATTTATAAAATAATATCTCAACTCTTTCAATGCAAGTGTGTTTAAGCATGTTGATCATGGCAAGGATGCTGTGTTTCAACTCTCAGAAATTATGCCTTTCAGATGCTTGACCGGCATAAGTCTTCAGAAAATTATGAATACAAATATTTTATTATTGGGTCCTTTTTTGTTTTGAGAATATAATAAGAAATTAATTCATAAAATAAAGTACCCTTTTTTTTTGGGTAACCTTAGGGTCAGAACTAGCAATCAGCAGATCTATCATGGAAGTGGTTATGCTACATGATATATTTGGGGAAAAAAGGCTCTGATAGGTATAGATTTGTGATACTGCTACTGTAGTTTGTTTACTAAAATACATTGCAGGTAAATGTTTTTTTGTTTCTTTTTTAATGTCTTATATACTCATTACTTCTATGATAATAACCTTTGCACTTTACAATGATTTATTTCTGCTTTTAACTTTTTTGGTGATATCATAGCCTGTCCAAGAACCAGAAAAAATGACTAAGATTATTGTGGATGCACTTTACAATGATTTATTTCTGCTTTTAACTTTTTTGGTGATATCATAGCCTGTCCAAGAACCAGAAAAAATGACTAAGATTATTGTGGATGCACTGGAAATGACGGGACAGAGAGGTATTATTAACAAGGGGTGGGGTGGCCTTGGGAATTGTAAGTTTCTGATTCCTATTTCCTGAGCACATTATCTGTCAGAGTTCTATGCATATCTTCTATCTTTTAAAATGCCTAACCTCTAGCCAAATCTTTATGACAAATGATGTTATTATTTCCAGTGCCAGAACCTAAGGACTTTGTTTATCTACTGGATAATGTTCCCCATGATTGGCTGTTCTTGCAGTGTAAGGCTGTGGTAAGGGTTTCAAATACCTTGTTTGATATGCTAAAAAGTTTTGAGAAGTGACAATTCATCTATGTTCAATACTCTTCCTTTCATCTTATTAAGAAGGCTTTTCTGTGAAGTAGAAAATTAGAATATTGCCGTCGAGAATAAAACCTGCTAATGTTTTTCAAAATAATATGTTGCTTGTTTTTTGGTAGCTTAAGATATGCTCCTTTGTACGATTAAGAATATTTTGCATGATTCATAAGTAGACATCTCTCATTTGGCTATTCATGAAGTTCTTAAAAGTGATTATTTTTAATATTCGGAACCAATTATTAATAAGAAACGATTGAAGATGATATTATCCTTGCATCAAGTAAATCTTGAGTTGTAAAGGTCAAGAAATCTGGATAAAACTTTTTATGTAGTCTAGTTGGGGGAGTCCTGGGATGTATTTTATAAATGGTATCAAAGTGGATCTAGCATATGGCCCATGTAGAATAGGGGACACTACAAGCAGGCTTATGTTGTTTGTGATTAGATTTGCCTGAAAACTATGCTGGATTTAAATGGGGAGAGAATGGGAGCCCATGTTGCTGTATGTTTAGTCCTACATTGCATGTGCATCGGGCAGGTCTTAGATACTTAGAGTGAAGGAATTCAAATAATATCTTTCAGCGAGCCTTTTGGGTTAAGTCTTGCATTATTACAAATGTCATTAGAGTGGACTCGGATGCAATGCAAATGAGGTTGCAGCACCCAAATTTGCAGCAGGTGGACATGTATGTCATTGACGTATTTCTGCTTGGATGGATCAATAACAGATTTTGTATACAAGACACTATCATTTCCTCACCATTTTCTCAGACACCAAGAAGGTGTCAGTGCAGCATACATTGCTTACCAAGTTTTCTCAATAGGTCGGCAAGCCTCAATCCATACACTACATTGACGTAGAAGCTTGGTCACACCTGAGGAAATGGGCAGAATTCTTCTTCTTTTCTTCATTAGTGGCCTATTGGAATGCTAGATCAAAGGAAAGGAGTGCCAGAGCAGTTGATCAGAGTCGCAGGAACTTCTTATTGGAGCACTGGGGTGTAGGAATGAAGTGCTGAATTGGTTGATTAGAGATCTGGGGTGGTCAATCCAAATGCAAGATGGTCAATTGGAGCACTTTAGTGGCCAATCGAATTGCTGAGGTGGTCTATCTGAGTGTCGGAGTGATTCTGTAGTGGTTGATGACCTTTGAGAGCACCAGAGAGCATGGGAAGACTGCTCAGTTTATGCTCTTCAGGATAGGGAAGGGAGAGGAGTCAGATTCAGATCAGGAGAGGTCTGAACCCCTTTCTTGGCACACTGTATCTTTTGTCCTGACTGCAGGTCAAACTGCTGCATCTGAGCGTGATTTGTAACTCAAGTTGTTGCAGCTCACTGACCGGCAGCAAACCAGACATGTTTGGGTCGAATCAGGATATGCAGATGAGTTGAACAACACCCAAACCTTAATGTTGACCTTGAATTGAATCTGACATATTCATGAGTGTTGTTGCTCATGATAAACAAGCTGGTTTCCAAAAAATTGACTAAGCGAAGTGTGGTTGGGGTTGGACCAGGACCTGTTTATCAAGAGGACAAAAGGGGAGCTTCATGTAACCTATCACACAGCAATGGATAATTCTTACCAGAGTTCTTAAGTGATCTTGAAACAAATGCCTAAAGAACAAATGGAAAATGCTTTTTGGAGTGATCGAAGGACTGATATTTTATTGAAAGACATCCTCAGTAATGCTACTTTAGAGCTGGTTGAGAGAATTTGAATTTCCGCTATGTAAAATAAATTGTCCAGCAGTAGTTATGTCATCATGAATTCAGGATTTGTTCATGCACATCATTGATGTTTTCATTCTGCATCATTCTTTGGTACAACAAACTAAGCTCACATCTATTTTGTCTTGTTATAAGCATTCCCTTTCAATCACTGGTTCATGCAAGATTATGAAGTCTGAAACAGAGACTATAGCGTGTGAAATCTAGTGAGCTCCATAGATGTCTCAACTATAGATCATGTCTGATACTAGGTGATGTTTTGATTTAAACCTTAGGGTAAATTTTCCTTAACATATTTGTATCTAAACTAGCAATAGCCGTGACTATTTATTTTATTTGCTATACAAAGAATTATTGTCGTTATCATAACTAATAACTGACTTAAGTCAAAGATCTCTTATTCTGAACCTTGGTTCATAATTAAGCCCCATTTTATCTACTTAGGTGCATCATGGTGGTGCTGGAACAACAGCTGCTGGTCTGAAGGCTGCGGTATCTACCTCATCTTTTTTTTTTGTTGTTGTTGTAACAAGGGTTATAATCAACTCTGCAAACGTTGATCTTTTATAATGTGCAGTGTCCAACTACCATCGTACCTTTCTTTGGCGATCAACCTTTCTGGGGTGAGCAGGTACATGCTAGAGGGCTAGGCCCCCCACCTATTCCTGTGGATCAATTCTCTCTGCCAAAGTTGGTTGATGCAATAAATTTCATGATGAATCCAAAGGTGAATGTTTGTGCCGACTTATTTCTTTGTTATTTCATTTTGTTCTGGGTCTTCTTGTTTTTAATTTTTTTCCTTCGAGAATTTTATTTTGGTTGGGGGTGGGGTTGGAGGGGATGCATGACTTATATTCATTCAAGCTATTATGGTAGGATGGCTAAAGCACAAACAGTAGAGATAACCTAGGGTGTAAACTTATCTTTTTTCCATTTTCATCCAGTAATTTTTTTACTAGGCTGCTGACCAGTTCTCAGATATCTTCTGATCTTCATCATGTTCAGTAATGTAAAAGGATTTTATGAGATACCAATAAATTATGCTGTTGGTGCAGATATTATACCTTAATTATCATCAGCAGATCTTTGGTGGTCCTTATTGTCCTCCTCTGCTTGCAAATCGTATCCTCTCGAAATTGTAGGTCATAAAATCTGGTTCTTTTCACTCATTATGAGATGCGATAAAAAGGGCCACAAAATCTAGAAATTAAATTTTAGGAGTCTGTGAAGTCAGTTAAGATAAAGTAGCAAAAGTACCAATCTCATGTCACATATATACATAGATATGTGTATACATTAGCGTATACAAAGAAGACACGTACATGTGTTGATCAGGACTAATTAGAGATGGCCTGCAATATGTGATAGAGCCATTTGGGTAGATTTGATTGGCATTCCAATAAAATTGGTCTAGTGCTGTCTAAACTCTGAGAACAAGACAACAAATAAGTTATTGAATTTATGAATGAATTTATTGTTAATATTTAACCAAGGGTTTTGATATTTGGCGTGGCAGTTATCTCAGTGATTGTGAACACTAAGATATCAATTTATCTTGGACAATTATCACCTGATTTAGTGAAACATGATGAGGAATCAATCCATCTGCAGAGATTAACAATTCATTCCCTTTCCTCACCATCTTTCTGTGTCTAACCTTCTCCCTAGGAAACTTGTATTCTTTGTCCTTGGGCATTGATGGGAAACTAGCTCTATGGAAGTAGATGGTTTTAATGGTGGCACAGAAGCTGGCACCAGGGATGGGTGTTGATCTGAAACCCTAGGCAGTTTTAGAACAGGTTAGATCTAAAGATTTTGAGGAAGAAAGAGTTCCAAGTCCAAGTTTAAGGATGATTTGGTGGGAGGGTGTTGTTTTTGCAATGAAAAGTACCAGTAGATTAAATATTTGGAGAGGGGCACAAAAGAAGCCTTGAAACCCTAATTAAATAGATAGATTAGAGGGATTAGATAGATAAATTAGATAGATAGATAGAGAGCTGATATATGGGTGCCTATACAAAAATCTAGAAGGGTTTATAGGTAATAGATTACATTCAATCACTTGAATCATTGATGATGGCCCACTAAAAGGGAGAGCTAATGCCTACACGGAAGTCTATAAAAAGTTGGTTTTGATCAAACCACTATGGACCTGGCATTGATGTTCTGAATTGTTAAATATGATCTGCCATCTAAAATTTTTATTGTTAAAAAATCATGTGATTTGAAGATTTCTAACCTATGCATTCAATGATTAAAAAAATGCATTATTCGGTGTTGTTTAAATTTTTTATTTTTAACCACTAGATGTATAAATGATGCATAGGCTAAGGAAGGATCATGCCCAATAACTTGGATCATATGTGTTGCGCGTCTGATGGTCTTGTTAGGACTGATCTTACTTGGGCTGTTATGTGGGTGCCTATATAATAGCTAGATTATGTGTATAAAGGTTTGTTGTGACCAAATGGATACTTGGTACCATACTATACTGACTGTCAATATGTTGAATTGACCCCATACTAGGTTTACCCATACAGAACCAACATAGCATTGGTGTGAGGTTTGGTACTGATATTGCAAACCTATATATATATATATATATATATATATATATATATATATATATATATATATATATATATATAAAAGAGAGAGAGAGACTTGGCTACATTTGAATGCTGCCTAGCCTAGGTTCAATCACTTTTTTTCATCCTTGAATCCATACAGTTCATGAATCTTAAAAATGAAAAAAAATGAAAAAGATGGAATGGCTTTGGGATCTGTGTGTGGGTTCAACGGTGGAAAAGATGATCAGATCTTGAAGACTACATTCGAATGTAGCCAAGTTTAACCCTCTCCCTCTTGCGCACATGCACACATATATATGCATGCATTTTTTTTCAGTGTTACGAGAATTTTTCATGAAAATTACTTTAAGAAATGATAGAATTGCAATATATTTGAGGACTAAATACAAGGTGGTTTCGTGAACATTTATCCCCATATGCTTTTTAATAGAAATCAATGGTAGCCCTTTTAAAATAAAAATCGACACTATTGATGATAATCTCCAATGTCTAAAAAGTTGGGTAGGAAACTGAAAAAACCATGTTATTTTGAGGTCTTGTGGTGGAGTTTTGCTGACAGATTAAATGGTATTTTGAGTATGCTGAAGGAAGTGATTGCATTTTTTTTCTATTATCTTATATTTTATAAAGGTGTTAATAATCAATGCTTGATCGTCTTATTTCTTTCATTCTTTCAATTTCAAGTGGAATTGCTTTAACAGAAAGTTGAAGTAAAGAGGCTGAGTGAATGTATATTTTCATCAATTTTCAGGTGAAAGAACAGGCCATTTTACTGTCCAAGGCCATGGAATCAGAGGATGGTGTAACTGGAGCAGTGAAAGCATTTTTCAAGCATCTTCCCCGAGAATTTCCACCCCAAACTTCGTCACCGTCCTCAGGTTTCATTGATCCCTTTCTTGGACCTGTAAGGAGATGTTTCGGCTGTTCCTGATTCTCTCTCTTTTCCTATAGGCACCCATAATCTTTCATTCTATGCCCTTGCAAAAAGGATTCTGACATCACTGCCTCTTGTATCATTTTGTGCCATCTTATTGTCCTATTTTATCCTGGGTCATGTCATTCCACTGTGGAAAGGAAATTAGAGTATTGATTTTCTTTATTTTATGCACTACCTTGTTCTTAATAGTAAGATTTGTTTAAATTAAAATATGAATGGAAGGATTCAACAGGTTTCAGAAGTTGGAATGCCCCTTGATGTTTCCAGCGTTGGAATTCTTTATAGATTCAGAATTTCCGGTTTCTTAAGTTCTAATGATTCTCAATATTTGCATCCAACCAGCGGTCTTCCCTTGGCAATTTGATGCGGGATCTTACACACACACATTAGAAATTATGCACCATCTATCATCTACCAGTTTTGGTTTCGAGATTCTGTAATTCTATTATTGCTATCGTAATTCAGCTCTGTGAAATGGGGAACAGAAAGTAAGGTGTGTCCCTCATTGTAGTAGATGAGAACTTACCTGCAAAATCTTGAGCTCCAGTTAAACTAGTTCGAGAGAGGGGCAGCTAGTAAATATCAAGCAAGTCAATCCAACAAATAAAAAAAAAAAGGAAAAATATTCAAGTTGTGAATCTGGTGGTTTCTTCAAGGATTCAATGGCGGGCAGAGGGAATAATGGTTTCAGTTAAGTGCATGATGAGTTGTTTCGGTGGAAGGGGTGGTTCGAAAATTAATCATATCAAAATTATAGAAAATTGAGCATGTCATTCCACGAATTTCAAACTGGATGGACTGTTCTTAATATTCTCGCTTTCATACAAGCGTTCTTTTTCTCATTACTATTTAAATATACTATTAAAAAATAAAATGATGTTTTATGCGATAAATTTCTAATCCAAGATCTAGGTTGATTACAGTCGAATCCGCCTGACTCCTTTCATGCTAAGACAGACCATCAAATCAAATCCATAATAATATTAAAATGCTTCAACCCATTTTTGTGGCTGTTGTTGCTTTTTGTTCCCAGGCCTTCCTCCTTTGTCCCGGGGGCCTTTACTTATGGTCTCGTCTGCATGCCCACTCGCCTCTTTCTCGACGAGCTCGACGTCCTCTTTTATGCTATGGCAGACCTCATCGTGGAAAAAGTGGTCGCTAGAGTGGTGAGCAACTAGGTCTTGGCGCCGATGATCTGCCATTTGGAGTCACCAGCGTGAAACGATTGAAGGGTGTTTGCGTGATTGACTGAGTCCCCTAGATGAAGGTGCTCGATAAGAACTCCGCGGGAGGACGCCATGGATGGTCTGCCTCACCAGAGAGGTAGGTCCTCTCTAGCTAGGATGATGATCATCACTGCTGATGTCGTCGAGTCGAGATTAGTCGTGCCCTTAGAACGATGTAGTTCGTTCTTTTCGGACCTTAATTTGTTAAGATCATCAAGGGGTGAATAAATTTTAAGCGCTGTTGATGTGTTTTGGCATTGCTTGGTCGATCTCGTAATAGATATCTCATGTCCTAATTAATAGTGTATTCCATATGCTCGATATATAATTTTTTTTTTAAAAAAAACTACTTTTTATAATAAAGTAATTTCTAAAATTTAAATTCAAATGCAAAATCAAATTGACAGGCTGTTCGAGGACCTTCAATTTGACCTTGAAGAAGTTTGAAAAGTAAAAAGAAAGACTAATTAAGCTGATATTGATCTATATTATCCTTGTGAGTTAGCTTTTCTTATATAATAAAATGGTTATCCACCTCGATGCGTTTAGTATTCACGTAAAAAATGGATTTAGACGCAAAAGGTATGGCACTAATATTGCCACAATAAAATATAGGAGGCGATCATATAAATAAATACAATTCTTTAAGCAGCTGATTAATTTAAAACGATTCAGCGGAGATATGAACTAAAAGCATGATATTCAACTTTGATAAACGAATGGGCCACAATTGAATATATTTCTTAGTACGCCATGAGATGGATTGGAGGATTGGAATCTAGTAGAGCACCCGGCATCTTTGCGTCTAACCTAATTAACATAGCAAAAGGCCTGGAGATCCAAGTTATACCATGAGAAAAGCTAATTCCATGAGTAACCAATATGCCTTTCAAAAACTGCAAAAAAAAAAATTCTCTTTACAACTGGATTGATCGGATGTTGGTGCATGTGTAAACTAAAACACTTGATTTATGGCAAGGGTAAGATCTAGCCGAGTGAGAGTGAGGTATTATAATTTATAATACACCAACAATAATAATAATGTAGAAGGTAGGAACCAATGGTGGATCAACGAACAATTTCAAGAGCGTATCGTCCGAAATACAAAATAGTCCATCAAACTTCTAATAAGATTAGATCCTGGGGATGATGGGATTTCCATTTTTCAAAGCAAATGAACAATCTATAACAATCACGGACGCAAATAAGATTGGGACTGGAGTGGACCTTGGCAACCTGATGACGGCCATTAATCCGAAAACCTAAAGCTTGGAGACTACGGTTGCGATGGTGACGGCCATTAATGGATGGTGACTTCAAAGACGTCTTCAGATGGTAGTAACACGGCACCATCAAAAATGAGGATGACTCGAAGTGCCCACCACCACGTTTTATTCTAACGGGTTAATTACAAAAGTTACAATTTACATCAGAGAAGGACGAAAATAATACGCAAGATGGAGGGTTAAGAGAGAAGAAGGTTAATAAGCTTTTGATGTGCCATCATACTAGAATTTTTGCTAGACAAGATTACCCATGATTGAAAAAAAAAAAAAAATTTACATGCAATAAATTAAAATGAGGTGGTGAAAAAAAGGTAGAGTTAGTGAAAATTCTTGCATTTCTTTCTCTCTCTCTTAAAATTTGCCGCCGGAATGCAAGAACCAGCCTTTATCCAAATTGAAATGTTCAAAGTAGCCATCCACGGGACTCCCAACTGAACTCTGAATGGAAGCTTTAAAAGGCCACCAACAATGGCTACACCACCACAAGAACCTAAGCACAAGGGGCCTAGCTGAACTTTAGCTATGAAATCTAGATCGTCTCGCAACTTCCTCTCCACCCTTCTTCAGATGCTATTCTTCTGGTTTCCTCTTGTCACGGCATCAGTATCCCTTGCATCCAAGGAAGGGCCCTCTGTTAGAGATCTATTAAAATCTATACAGAAATTGTATAGAAATAATAATAGGATCATGTATTACCTTCAGTCATTGTTTATGATCTATCTTTTGAAGATCTTATTCAGGATATTGATTGAGTTGAGTGCTTTTAATCAACGAATAATTGTTTATGATGTACCTTTTGAAGATCTAAATCAGGATCTTGATTGAGTTGAGTATGATCTACCTTTTGAAGATCTGAATCACGTTCTTGATTGAGTTGAGTGCTTCCAATCAAAGACTGACTTCTCTATGATTTTCTCATGTATGATGTGATGAAAAAAATCTTAGAAGGAATATCTATTTATAGAGATTTTTTTAACTCCCTTCTACCGTCTACTTTCATCAAAGTAGGGTTATCACTTAATTAATTAGTGAATGAATATTGTTAAGAATTATGACCAAAAGATTAAATATATTGGTTATCAAATAAAATAAAATAAAATAGAACCATCATCAATAGGATACTACACCCTCCTCCAGTGGTAGGCCAGCATCCAAAAGCCAAGGACCCCTTCAATCATCAAATCCCAATGCCAGTCCATGCAACTGGACTGGAGTAACGTGCAACGTGACACGAAGAGGACGAGGGTGATCGCTGAGATAGATACATCCAATGCTAGCGTAGCAGGAATGCTAGATTCTCTCAATCTCCTCCCATGTGTCATCCTCGAGACTTTAGGAAACTTAACCCGGCTTTATAAGTTGGCCCTCTAAGACAATTAAGTTATCTGGCTCCATTCCTCAAGAACTATGAAATCTCGGAAACCTTGTTAAATTAGTACTCTCTAACAACAGTCTAACAGGATCCATCCCTCTCAGTTTATCAAATTTGACCATGCTTTCTTTGTTATACCTTAACAATAACAATCTGACTGGTTCGGTTTCCTCATCTTTTGATAATCTAAAGAATCTGACAGATGTTCACCTGTTCAACAATAGCCTCTAGATCCGGATCGTTGCCAAGTTTCGATTTGAGCTTCAACCAGTTATCTGGTACATCGTCGCCCAACTGGGGAAACTGTGCTAATCTAACATGCTTAAGAATCCCCAATAACAACATCACTGGAAATATACCCCTTGAAGTTGGGCAATTAGCTCAACTTAGAGTGCTTGACCTATGTTCAAATCTTTTAGTGGGTGAAATTCCAAAGAAGTTAAGCAACTTAGCCTTTATATACAAGTAAGATATAAGCAACAACAAACTCTCCGGAGAAGTACCAAAAGATCTTGGTCTTGTTTTCCTCCATGTCATACCTCTTCGGCAAGCGAAGGCGATTCAGCTAAGCATAGCAGGGTCATTCTGCTAGCCACTATTCCTGTTCTTGGTACCTTGTTCCTTCTATTTCTATTTGCTGGAGCCTCTGTATTGTTGCTAAAGAGAAAGAAAAACACAGTACAAGATGCAATTCAAACAAAGTATGAGGGAGGTGCATTCTCTGTATGAAGACATCATCCAAGCGACAAGTACTGCATTGGTACTCCTGGAGCATATGGGAGAGTGTTTACAGAGCAGTCCTGCCAATTGGCAAGGTGCTGTAAAAAAAATTCACTCACAGGAAATCGAAAACCCACTAAATGAATGATCCAGCTTTTCAAAATGAAACACGGGCACTAACCAGAGACCGTCATCAAAATATTGTGAAGCTAATATTATTATACTATAAAAAAAATATTAGCTATTATAATATTAAAATAATCAAATTATAAAAATCAAATAAATATGATATTATTATTACAATTTTAACTTATAATATTATGGTATTAAACTTAAAGTTATATATTCATCATTAATAAAAGGAGTTTAATATTACAACCTTCATTATAATATAAAATCAAATTATAATATAATACGATATTTCAATTAATTTAAAATTAAATTTAATGCTATAATATTGTAAAAAAATTTCATTAAATATAACTTGTTGTTATATTAATGTAACCGTGGCACAAGTTATATTAATATCACACCATTTATATGAAAATTATAATTTATTGATGCTAGCATTTTATATTATAAATTTTTAAAATGATGTTAGTTAACCTTTAAAATTACTTTTTCTTTAGATAAGGGTAAAATAGTAAATTTAAAATCAATTCAATTTTATTGTCTCAGTTTTACCATATATATATATATATATATATATAATACCACAGAAATAAAATTTATATTATATTTTGTGCTCATGCCATTCTATTCCATATCTATCTTTATTCCATTTCTGTTTTGGTTCTATTGTTGTTTCCCCATTTCTTCAAACAAAGAATTAAAGTCTTAATTAGTATTTTTATCTAGAAAACGCTAAAATAAAAAGCTAGTCAAAGGCCACCGGGACAAGAAGACATCAAAAGAAACAGGATTAGTGCTTAAAAAAATTAGTCAAAGGCCACAAAGATAAGAAAACCCCAAAAGAAACAGTATTAGTGTCAAATTAATCGCATTTGGGAGGGAAAGTCTATGCGGCTGGTGGTGACCCCTCCTATGGACAAAAATTTCAGAAGCCCTACATTGGATTTTTAAGAAGTGAGGATTTTGAGGGCTGTTAATTACTAATTAGTTTAGCATTGACATGTTTGATTTTATCGGTGTTTCCATCGGGGAAGGGGCCACGATTTTTGAGCTAAGTGACATCATTGCTGCTGAATTAATTGTTAAATATTGTTGCCGTCGGGATCCGTCCTCCGACTCGGACGCAGTCGATCTCCGGAAAGAGGGGGTGCGGCGGACCTGCAAAAGAAGCCCACACGCGGAGGGACGCTGGGGCTGGTCCTCCGCGGAAGACCCTCCGACGCTCAAGTCAGTGGGGAAGGAATCGGCGATCAACCAGATAATGAGGAGATGGATCTCTCCGAAGGCCTCTCCGGGGGGTGGCCAATCGGAGGCTCCAAAAAGGGAAGGAGAGTGAGAGTGGAGGTGTGCGTACAGAGCTGCGTGCGTACCTGAGGGAGTCTGTTATTCTGATACTTATAGACTGTCACCTGGGGACTTGAGCATCTTCTGGAAGGTTCTGAGGTTGTTACGATACGGGGGTAGACAGAATCAGGCCGTCGTGGGGCCGTTAGAATCCACGCCTTGTCTGTTAAGAGATCGATGGCTGGGAGAGCTCTTCGATGTCTTGGGATCTGGGTGAGTAGACCTGGGGCGGTTTCAATAGGTCTTAGGCCACGTTTCGATATAATTCCTTGCCTAAGGAGCTGCTCAGGTAAGTTTAAGCTCTCCCGCGTCAGGTTCCGCGGAGGTAGACATCGGGGCGTGGATCGCTGGGTATAAGCGAGCTACGAAAGCCCGGAGGAGGCCGAGCTAGGGAAGCCCGAGGAGACCGAGCTACGGAAGCCCGGAGGAGGTCGAGCTACGGAGGCCCGGGGGAGGCCGAGCTAGAGAAGCCCGGAGGAGACCGAGCTACGGAAGCCCGGAGGAGGCCGAACTACGGAAGCCCGGAGGAGGCGAGCTACGGAAGCCCGAGGAGGCCGAGCTACGGAAGCCCGAGGGAGGCCGAGCTACGGAAGCCGGAGGAGGCCGAGCTACGGAGGCCCGGGGGAGGCCGAGCTAGAGAAGCCCGGAGGAGGCCGAGCTAGGGAGGCCCGGGGGAGGCCGAGCTAGAGAAGCCCGGAGGAGACCGAGCTACGAAAGCCCGGGGGAGGCCGAGCTACGGAAGCCCGGAGGAGACCGAGCTACGGAAGCCCGGGGAGACCGAGCTACGGAAGCCCGGAGGAGGCCGAGCTACGGAGGCCCGGGGGAGGCCGAGCTACGGAAGCCAGGAGGAGGCCGAGCTACGGAGGCCCGGAGGAGGCCGAACTACGGAAGCCCGGAGGAGGCCGAGCTACGGAAGCCCGGAGGAGGCCGAGCTACGGAAGCCCGGGAGAGGCCGAGCTACGGAAGCCCGGAGGAGGCCGAGCTACGGAGGCCCGGGGGAGGCCGAGCTAGAGAAGCCCGGAGGAGGCCGAGCTACGGAGGCCCGGAGGAAGGCGGCGGGAGGAGGTCAGCCTTAGCCGCCTCGCACGGATATCAATGCAATGACGATTTTACCCCCCAACAAATATAAATCTAGGTTTTGTCTTTATCTTTTCTTGCTCGCCCATTTTGGTCATTTTCTTGCCAAGGGGTAAGGTTATGTCTCTACATAAATAGTGTAATTATAGCAAGGACTGGGATTTTATAATAAACTAATTTTAAAATTTTAATTTAAATACAAATTAGTTATTGCATGCTTTATAAATGCTTAGTTATTATATTTATATTAGAGTTGCAAACAAGTTAGATTGGGTTGGGTTCCCTTTCATTTGGATCTATTTCACATTTGAATCATAATTTTGGATTCGAATGTACTCATTTATTGATCGCATTGAATTAGATTAGGTTTTAAAAAGAGAGTTTGACTCAATGAGCCATCTATGTCAGTTTAGGATCAAATATGACCAAATCCAATAAATAAATAAATAAATATAAAAGTTCAAGACAAGCTTGAGTTTGATAGTGCCTGCATTTGAGTCGAATATCTAACTATTATTTGATAATTAAAATCTAATAATCAATAATTAAATATGAATTCATTAAAAAATTAAATAAAATTAAACATAGCCAAACTTATTTTTTTATTAAAATTTTTTTATTTAATTCAACAATGATTATCCTTAAACTCATCAATTATGAATTTTTTTAAATATTTATTCATGTACTTAAAGATATTATAAATAAGAATCTAATAAAATAAATAATAAAATATGAATATTTTGATATAATTAAGTGGAAATGGATGGGAGGAGATCCAATTGTTAATGAAAATGAGAATTAAATGAGATGAGAGTTTATTTAATAAATTAGTAAAGATTCTTAGGGCCTATTTGGATTGGAGGGGATGGAGGGGAGGAGAAGGAAATAAAAGAAAAAGATCATAAATTATTTTATTTGGAAGGAAGGTGAAAGAAAAAGTGAAAGAGAATGAGAGTAAATAATTACCTTGTTGGGGTAAATTTATTAACTCCCAAATCATCTTTTACTCTTCATTCTCTCATTTCTTGCTATAAATTTCTGAAAGATAATTGTTACATAACTTTTTTTTCTTTCCTTCTATTCAAACAGAATAATTTATATTACCTTTGTAACCCCCTAGCATTTATTTTTGGACACCTAGCATCCAGGGAATCCTCTTGTCGCTTAGGCTACTGTCATGACGTTTAGGTCCCCGACTTGTCGATTGGATGCCCAAGTCATCGTGTATCTATTGAGTTCCCGATAGCATTGCAAGGATGTTTAAAGAGGGGGGGTTGGGGACAACCTTCGGAGAGATCCTCGCGTGCGCCTGCTCCTGGTATGTCCCTGTCCTTGTCAATTAGAGAGAGAGAGCGTGGGAGAGAGAAAGAGAGCCTGAGAGAAGACGGACCGTGCTTCGGTCCGATCCTTGGTTCAGGCCCGGCGGTGTGCCCATCGCCTCGCCGGGCCTGAGCTTTGGCCGGTGACCTCCACCGGTGCCGGGTGTGCGTCCGGTGGAGGTCAGCTGGCCAAGGTGGCCGGCCATACCGCCGACACAGTATCAGCCGTGCGGGTGATAAAATGAGAGAAAGAGAAAAGGGAGATGAAATTGAAGGAAGAGAGGGAGAGGGAGGCGGCTGGCCGCGGCGGCGGCCGGCTTCGGTCTGGCCAACAGTGGCCGGACTGCCCTCAATTAGCCGGGCGAGTCGTCGGCATGGTAACAGCCGTGCGAGAGACAAATGAGAGAGAGTGTGTGAAATTGAAGAGAGAGGAAGGGGGGAGGCGGCCGGCCATGGCGGCGGCCGGCTCCGGTCCGGCCAACGGTGGTCGGGCCGCCTTCAATTTTGGCCGGCGGTGGCCCTGGCCGCCGGCTGTCGACTTCTCTGTTTCTTTTGAAACAGAGGAGCTAGTTGATGATTGTCTCTGGGCCTTATTGGGCCGTTCCTGGAGCCCTCTTTGGGCGGGGTTTTGGGCCCTATATTGAGTCGAAAAAATGAAAAATAAAATTATGGCCAGATTCTGAATGAATTCTAGTTTCTTGAGGTAATCTTAATTCCCCATTTGGACGTTTATCTTGGGAGATATTCAAGTCCAAAGATGGGCCCGTGGATTAGTCTGGGTAGAGTAGTATGAGTCCTTTTATTATTCAGATTTAGAGATCTAATTATGAAAATAATGCTGTAGGTGCCCAGTGGTCCATGTAGCTGATTTTTCACCTTGGATTTGCGTATTGAGGTAAGTAAGCTAAATATAATAAATTTATAAATTATAAATGGTTGTATTTATAGTTTTATGCATATTTATGAAATAGAGTTTTATTGATTATTTTGGAAATTGGTAAGCTGTACCATGTGTATCTAATTGCATATTTGCTATAATAGTTGATATTATTGCAAAGTGAATTGATTATATGCAATGGTTAAAATGTACAAACCACTGTTTATGTGTTATAAGAGAAATTATGCTTATGATGACGTATAATATGTGACATGCATGTGTAAAATGATTTGAATTATATTTATATGTGTCGCCGCGGTTCTCCTTTGATATGCATGTAGAGGCCACGGACATCTAGAGGATGTGTGCTGATTGATATGGCATGTGGAGGCCATGCACATCTAGAGGGTGTGTGCTGATTGATATGGCATGTGGAGGCCACGCACATCTAGAGGATGTGTGCTGATTGATGGAGGCATTGCAGGGCCGTGGGATATATATGATATAATATAATAATGATTAAATATAAACAGTGGATTTGTTTACAATGCATATTCTGGTATTTATTTTATAAGCTTCCATGATTATTTTGACTTAATGATATGCATGATTATGATAGCATGTTAATTAAATTGGAAGTTTCTATGAAAATTATGACTTGATAATATCTTGAGAGATAAGATGATATATGACTATTTATGTCATTATTATAGGCTTACTTATTGAGTGTGAGCTCATGTAAATCTCGCAATATTTTTCAGAGTCTCGGGATTGAAGATGAAATTTTGGGGTAGATGGAGCTTCAGTTAAATAAAATAGTTCCATAGTGTTGATGTAACCCCAGTAATATTTGTGTGTAGGGCTTGTAGCCCAAAACTTATATTAGTGGTTTGTAATAAAGTAGGAATTTGGATTGACTTATTATACTTATTGCCTTATAATGATCGATGTGTAAATTTTGGGACGCCTTGCATGCCCGGCATGCGGCGGGTTGTCACCCTAGCTCAAACTTTTGGGTCTGGGGCGTGACAACCTTTTTTTTTCTTCTTTCATCCTTTCTAAACAAGAGAAGGAGAACAATTATTCCTTCCCTTTCATTTTTTTTTTCTTCTATCCAAACAGAATAAGAAAATGAGAACAATTATTCCTTCTCCTTTTGTTTCTTTTTTTTTTTTTTTTACTTTCTTCTTTCTTTCTGTTCAAAGATCCAAACAAAGCCTTAGGGATTGTTTGGATGAAAGGGAAGGGAAAGGAAAAAAAAAAGAAAAAAGATTATAAGTTATTTTATTTGAGAGGAAGGTGAAAGAAAAAGGGGTCAATGAGGATAAATTTATTAACTAACAAATAGGAACAATGTAGAGAGGAAAAATGTTTAAGTTGTTTTATTTGAAAGACTAAAATATCCTTTCATTCTTTACATGTTTTTCGTTTCGACGGTTCATTCCCTACTTAATTCTTCTAGAGTAAAGGTTCATTCTTACCTTACTTCATTCTTCTAGCTAAATAGCATTAAGAACTTCATTCTACTTCATTCTTTTTGCTAATTAGCATTAAAAACTTCATTCTTCTAGTCGCAAGCGCTAGGTTCTCAAAATAGCAGTCACAAGAGCGTTAACGCTGAGAAAGAAAGAAGGAGAAGAAGGTGAGAACATTTTCTACTGTTGCATTAGACTTCCTAATGTTAACAATCACTTCTATAATTATTTTTGGTTAAAGCAAACCCATTTTATTGCATCTTCTTCTTCTCTTCTTCCCTCTATCGTCTCTTTTTCATATTTTATTGCATGTTCTTCCATGCTCTATCGTTTCTTTTTCTTTAGCGATAAGGATTAGTTATTCATCCTAACAAACTTTGTGGTTTATCGTTCTTTTAACTTATTATTATTTTAATAAATATTATTTTTTCTTTTCAATATTTTTCTTCTATCTCTTTTTTATTTTTTTCTTCTCAATCATCTATTTTTCCTTAGCGATAAGGATTAGTTATTCATCCTAACAAACTTTGTGGTTTATCATTTCTTTTAACTTATTATTATTTTAATAAATATTATTTTTTTCTTTTCAATATTTTTGACTTATTATTATTTTAATAAATATTATTATTTTGTTCAATATTTTTTTCGTTGTGCATCGCGTGTGATGCTGGAAGAACCAAGAAGTAACAAAGAGTTTTCCTAATCTCCGCTATACCTTTATCATCAATCATCTGCCACTGTGTTCACTACAGATGTCACCACCATCATTTAAGCCTTCACCATTAAAAAAAAAAAAAGCATCATCATCATATATCTACCATCTATCATCATTATCACATTTATTTTCACCATCCTCTATTTATACTATCGTCATACTTTCACCATCCATCATGCCACCACTACCATTTATCATTATATAATCACCATATATATGCAATATTTCTATATTACACACTACTTTTCCTCCGTCAATGATCATCCTTCATCATCGATCGTTTCTATTTTAAATCTTAAATTAAATATTATTTTTAATTTAATGTATTTTTAATAAATGAATAGGAAGAAAAGAGAAAGGAAGAAAGAGAAAGCGAAAAAAAAAATAGAGATGAGGGAACTTGGGGAGCTTCTATTGGCACCCACAAAAATCCTCTCAGCACCCGTATAAAAAAAAAAAAAATTGCTAACTACACCCACACCTAAACTCACTACACCCACCCATTTTTTTTAATCCCTAAATTACCCCACACCCTTTCACCCCTCAAATTTCTCAGCACACCCCACCCACCCTCCCCGCCCGCGCCCCCCCCCTCCCCCGCCCTCCACCGATCCTCTCCTCTCCCGGCGGAGCTCCTCCTCCCCTCCCGGCGGAGCACCTCCTCCCCTCCCGGCGGATCTCCGGCGAGGTAGTCCCTTTTTTTTTTTTTTTTTACTTACCTCCCATGCCTCCGGCGGGTTGTCCGGCATGGGAGCTCCCATGCCGGCGGCGGCCGGCATGAGAACGAGGAAGGGAGCCCCCGTTAAGTTTTTTTTTTTTTTTTTGTGAGTGCCGGCGGCATTCCCGCCGGAGCTCCCTCTCCGGCGGGTTGTCCGGCATGGGAGCTCCCATGCCGGCGGCGGCCGGCATGAGAACGAGGAAGGGAGCCGGCGGCCCGCCGGCTCCCTTCCCGTTAAGCAATTTTTTTTTTTTTGTGAGTGCCGGCGGCATTCCCGCCGGAGCTCCCTCTCCGGCGGGTTGTCCGGCATGGGAGCTCCCATGCCGGCGGCGGCCGGCATGAGAACGAGGAAGGGAGCCGGCGGCCCGCCGTCTCCCTTCCCCGTTAAGCAATTTTTTTTTTTTTTGTGAGAGCCGGCGGCATTCCCGCCCGGTGCTCCCTCTCCGGCGGGTTATCCGGCATGGGAGGCATGGGAGCTCCCAGATCGTTAACAGTAAATTTTATTAACCCACTTGCACATAACACTACTGAATTTTGGCAATTGCACTTATTGGCTTGTCATTCTTGATCAATTTAGTCTTATAATTCATAAATGTAAATCTGAATTTTTTGTTCAGTTTCATCATATAACTTGTCTACTTGAATTGCATTTTGATTGACGTATATGCTGATACTCAGTTTCAGATATGGATGCTGGTTCCTCGCGATTTAGACCCACGGCGTCAGCCAGAAGACGTCGTGCCGGTCATGCTGAGGCCGAGGTTCCTGCTGCACCATCGCCCCCTGCTGAGGCCGTAGACGAGGACATGCCCGCTATGGACGTTGAGGGTGAAGCTGTCGGGCCATGTCCAGGAGGTCCAGAGGATGAGTCTGTCCTGAGTAGTTTCAGGACACATATAGCAGCCTCGATCTGGAGGCAACAGGTATTATTTAATTGCTATTGCATTTTACTTTCTTTAATGTATCATTACGATGCTGTGATATAAATTATTAATGGCATTTATATTACAGGAACGGGCTCCACTGAAGTGCATGAACCATGCTGCCAAGGTAGCTGAATGGCAGTGGTGGGAATCAAGGCAACCAAATAGGAAGTTCAGGGCAATCATAGAGCAGTCGGGCCTTATAGATCTAGTGCACTCCTCTTATCGGTTCACCGATAAGATTCTTGTCTCCGGCTTTGTAGAGAGATGGCAGCCCGAGACGAACACCTTCCATCTACCCTGTGGCGAGATGACTATTACATTGGACGATGTAGCCGCCATCTTAGGGATTACTGTCACGGGTTCCTCAGTGTCATGTGAGAGGATGAGCGATCGGGAAGCTGAGGACATCCTTGTTGAGCTATTGGGTGTGTCAGATACAGATGCGCGTCAGGAGGTTCTATCTGTACGTGGTCAGTCTGTTAGGTTAGAGTGGCTGAAGAGTCATTTTCACACTGTATCTGATAGAGATAGTCATCACAGGATAGAGTGTGCAGCGCGGGGGTATTTGCTATTTTTGATAGGGTGCACACTCTTTGTTGATAAAAGTGGAACGAGGGTGCCTATAGCTTATCTTGCTCTATTTAGGGATTTGGATAGAGTGAGATCATATTCCTGGGGTGCCGCTGCTTTGACTTTCTTGTACCGTCAGCTGGGGATTGCGTCTAGGGCATCAGTTAGACAGATCAGTGGATACATGACGCTGCTCCAGGCTTGGATTTATGAGCATTTTCCAGATCTCACTCCTCATCCATCCCTTGATTATACTGATGCGAGGCCCCGCGTGCAGCGTTGGCATCCTGGCACTCCATCACGTACCTCGATGGACCATTTAGTTGTTCTTCGTGAGTCATTGGACGTTTTGAGGGCCGATCAGGTATGTACCATGATGTGTCGCTTGTATATTTAAGTTTTTTAAATTTGCTATATATGACCTAGCTGGGTATTGTTTATATGTTGCAGGTCATTTGGGATCCCCATCGTCATCAGCGAGCTGATCGTCCGTTCCTAGACATTGCATTCTTCAGTGGATGCCTAAAGTGTATGGATGTCGTAGAACCCTATCATCCTGAAAGGGTTCTACGACAGTTTGGTCGGATACAGACGATCCCTCGCGCGCCACTAGCCCCTGCGCGAGCCAGTAGAGGACCGACAGCAGGATCGTACCGTATTGCATATGTCTTCTTGGATCAGTTATGGGAGGAGTGGGAGGATCACGTACTGAGCCAACGTCGTAGGAGCCATCCGGTTGTCCGACCATCGGACTGTGTTCCAGGATATATGGATTGGTATTCTCGTATCACGCACTTGGTTGTCCACCCCCCAGAGAGCCGATCCAGCATATATGATCGTGCACGAACTGAAGATGTTGATGTTGATCTTGACGTTTACCGGCGGCGCTGTGAGGATGCCATCAGCATTTGTACCAACACTCTAATATGGGTCGGGTGGAGATTGCATCATTTGGGACCGACTACATGTACGATGTTATGTCGCATATGGTTGATGTTCTGCAGGGTCAGCACATCTCGACTGTTGAGCCTGATGTGCCTGGACCTAGTCATGCGACACCTGATGTGCCTGGACCCAGTCATGCACGACCTGATGTTCCTGGATCTAGTCGGGCACCCACACAGCAGTATAGGCGTCGACGACGACGGGCTGGGGATTGATTGGGATTTTGTATTACTTTTGCTTGTTACAAAGTCAATATTTTGTTATATGTAACATTCAAAGCAAATGAAATGAAATGAAAGTTTCAATTCCAAATTTTTTATCTTATTTACAAACATTTCATCCCTTGCCATTCCGTTTCATCCGTGCCATCCCGTGCCGGTACGTGCCGGGCCGCTTGTATTAACACCGCACAATTATCGCGCAAATCACATTGATTATATCTAAAATATAATGACATTTGTTATTGAAAAATATCAAAGGCCAATCAAAGGCGTGCCGTGCCAATGAAACGCTTGCCGGGCCAATATTACGCCTGGGCCATCAATTGCTGCCCCGTGTCGATCTGCGCACCAGATGGCCCGGGACCCATATCCTCCTCGACATTCCACTCAACCACAAAGCCCCGTGCCGGCCCGTGCCGGTGGCGTGCCAAATTTTATTAAAGATTTTGAAATAACTCAATAAATCACTCATTTTAAAATTGGTTGAAAATATAATTTGAGTACCCTCTTGCTGCGCACCCGACGGCCCGGGGACCATATCCTCGGACCCATTCCACACAACCAAATAGCCGCGTGCCGAATTAACCTCCGTTCGGTCTGACAGAGCCGAACAGAGGCAAACTGTTCGGCCCTGTGTGGCCGAACAAATTGCCTCTGTTCGGCCCAGTGTGGCCGAACAGAGGCATTTGTTCGGCCACACAGGGCCGAACACGGTTATTCAGGGTAAAGGCCTGTGTTCGGCCCTGTGTGGCCGAACAATTGCCTCTGTTCGGCCACACTGGGCCGAACAGAGGCAATTTGTTCGGCCACACAGGGCCGAACAGTTTGCCTCTGTTCGGCTCTGTCAGACCGAACGGAGGTTAATTCGGCACGCGGCTATTTGGTTGTGTGGAATGGGTCCGAGGATATGGTCCCCGGGCCGTCGGGTGCGCAGACAAGAGGGTACTCAAATTATATTTTCAACCAATTTAAAATGAGTGATTTATTGAGTTATTTCAAAATCTTTAATAAAATTTGGCACGCCACCGGCACGGGCCGGCACGGGGCTTGATGGCCCGGCAATTATTGGCCCATCTGGCAGCCTTCGCGTATTGTTGGTCCGGCACGGCACGGGATGGCACGAATGGAACGGGATGGCACGGGATGGAATGTTTGACATTGATCGAAGTGTATACAAACAATTTGCACACATAAGAAGATAAAAAAAATGATATTCAAAACTTTCATTTCATTTCAATTGCATTGAATGTTACATAAACAAAATGTTGACTTTGTAACAACCAATGCACTCTACAACTCAACAGTCTCGCTAAGTATTACATCGGACGATATATTTTCTCTGAACTGTTGAATCCTAGATTCATAAGAATTGGCCCATCCGGAAGCACAAGGTAAATGGTATTTTAACCAGTTGGTTGCTATTGGCGGTACTGGATGACCCGGCAACAAGAAAACCTACAAAGAGTAATCAAGTTTAAAAAATCGTCAAGAATAACAGCAATGTCTTAAATTTAACAAAGAGTAATATATTTAATACCTCAACAAAATGGTTGCTATTAACGAAGGCCACTGCAATGTCTTTACGGGATACAAGAGGAAGAGGCACTGATCTGAGCGGTAAGAAAGTCAGACATTGTTGCAAGGAGAGGTGGTACAGGACAACATTGTAGCATGATGCTATAAGATGCCCCATATCTGGCATGGTCATCCACCGGTCATATGGCGGACAATCCTCAAAATATGATAATGCATGAGCGATCTCGTCAACCCTCCCCTCGACAGCATACAATGCGCGATAGTGCTCTATATGACAGTTCAACTCATGTAATAAATCCCTCCTGACACGTGGCCAATCTTCCTCTCCGAAGCCAAGTAAGTCAGCAATTGCTCGAAATCCACAGTTGCCATCAGCTTTGACATCCTTGATGTGCTGGATGAATGCCCTCAACCCGTCTGGAAGTTGATTTATATAGATCATTGGCTTATGTGACCGGATTCGTTGACGAATAACCTACAAATTGTATTGAATGATATGAATTATATAAAATATAACGATAAGCTATATTAAAGAAAAGCTTCGTACCTTCTTCTTTGGCTGCCCCTTCGGCATCTGCATCCTTGGGATCCCTAAAATATTTTGCTGCGAACCAGGTGAATAACTATCCTGTCCAGATAGAACCAACTCAAATGCGGAAGGGTCACGGCGAGTAGAAGTATCAACCTCCAATGAAGCCCGCCCACGTATACCGATCTTCCTTTTCGCAGGTTCTTCAAGAGATGTACTATCAGGACTTGCAATCTCTCTTAATTTCTTTAACATTGCAATTGAGATGCCCCATCTAACTGCTCGAATTTCTCGGCAATTATATTCAACTCTGGTTTACAGGTCAACTTCACACTTTGCACATTTTTAGCAGGCTGCATATCAAGTTTCGTCCAATGAGGATCTATGCAGTCGAGGGGAATAGGCTGACCTTTCATCCTATACCGCAAAATCTCATGAGCACATGGTAAGCCATGTGTGCGTCGAATAGCACACCCACAAGCTGATTCATGAATCTCAGCTGAATTGGCCCGATTCGATTGGGCAAGGATATGATTTAATGCACATATAGATATGAATCCTCGCAGTTCTTTGAATTCAGCAGGCTTAAAGTTGTGTTGCACGACCGTCAAACTCTTCTCGAATGAGGCTTTAATGTCGCTGTGCTGTAGCTCAATCAAACTATTTATTTTTGTCCAAGAAGACTCGAAAGTACCTTGGCTTGAACCAAGCTGTCTTTTAAGCCTTGCATGTGCACTTTCAGCCCTAGTAAAGTAAGAAAATTAGATCAAAGTTATATATCAAAGATAAAAATATAATATATGAATTGCTAAGGGAAATCTTTTTCTTGAATACCTATTTGTTGTCACATTCCCGTAGTGCCTATAATTGTCCGTCCATGCTGAGACAAATCTTTCCCTGTATTTGCTCAACCAGGTATCTGATACATATCGCAAGGCATCTGGATACGAACTGAAATCTCTCTGAAGTGCACTCCAACGAACATTATAGTCATCTTCTGTGGCTGACAGGACCAGTATATTCCAACTCATTATAAACATATCCCATTTCTCCTTTGTTTCAAATAATCTTTTGCATTGAGCCAGAACATTCCTACTAATATGCCATCTACATAACATATGTGAAGATGTAGGAAATACCCTCTTAATTGCATTCAATAGAGCCAAATCTCTATCTGTGATTATCACCTCAGGCAAAACATCAGCATCCATGACACTGCGCAATCTATCTAATGCCCATGTATAGTTATTTTCCCGCTCAGAGTCCATGTATGCAAAAGCAACAGAAAATGTGAGATTAGTTGATGTCACCCCCACAATCTCTAACAGAGGAAGACGATATCTATTCGTCTTGTATGTGCAATCCATAATCAATACACGAGGAAATGCACGTAACAAATCTATACATCCAGGGTGTGCCCAAAACAAGTCACGCACCACGTCAGTACTACCGCAACTCCTATGCCACTCAATATATTTAGCATCGGCTAATTGACCAAGAAGATGTTGCATCTGTGATCTCCCTGCTTTCTCTAAAACCTTACACCTCTGGCGTGCATTGTAGATCGTCTTCATTGTCGTAACATTGTGGGCATCTCTTTGCTTCAATGTGGACAATATATCCTTTGGCCGAACCAAAGTTTTCGACATATCCTCTAACAATGAAGTCTCCTCCCTAGATAATCTTCCAGCATATGAGTGTCCCTCGAAATGCTTCGCAGACGGATGATTGTGCACTCCACAAATAACCTCCAAAATCCAATCATCCCAGTGTCCAATTTCCTTCCTCTTAATAAAAATGGGCATCCACACTTCTTTGTACCACTAGCCCTCTTCTTTGATCCCTTTTCCTTTTCCTTTCCGCTTGTGCATTTGTGCTTACCGCTCCTTTCGCAACCTAACTTGATTCTTGGTTTCCTAACATTGCTTCCCGAATCAGATGTTTTAATTACAATAACTAATCCATTCCTCCTCCCAGCTTCCCGACACCAACTACACAATTCTTCTCTACTCTTGAATATCTACACAATAAATAGTATAATTTAGCAAGTATAGTATACAATTAAAACAAGTCAGCAACAATTGCAATCAAAATTATCTTACTTCGTAAGTTGTAAATTCATTTGTGTAATCCATAACACAATCTGAGCCAATTTTGCTTGATTCGGTTGACGCATCATCCTACAAGGATAAAATATTATGTTAAATTTATATTTGGAACATAATGGTTTCGTTCGGCTAAGTATGGCCGAACGGAATAGATTTGTTCGGCCAGAGCTGGCCGAACGGAATAGTTTTGTTCGGCCAGGGCTGGCCGAACACAAACAATATGTTCGGCATAACCTAGCCGAACAGAATGCATCTGTTCGGCCAGGTTAAGCCGAACATATTGTTTATGTTCGGCCAGCCCTGGCCGAACAAAACTATTCCGTTCGGCCCTGGTAGGCCGAACGGAACGCGTTCCGGGAAAAAAAAAAAAGACGATTCAGTTTTAAAAACGAACCTTATCGTCACCGTCGCCTTCCCAGATTACTAGTTGCTTCTCCATTGTTGAAATGAGAGCTTTAAACCTTGTCTAGACCCTGATTTCAGAGACAATCGTTGAGAGAGGGAGGAGGAAGGGAGATGGCTGTGCCTGGGAGAAAGTTTGAAATGTTAGGGGTTTTGATCATGTGGGTGTAGATAGAAATAAGCAAGGGTAGAAAAGTAATTACATCTTAGGGTATTTTAGGTATTTAATTTTAAGTAAGTGTGGGTGTGGAGAGTAATCTTTGGGGTGCCAATAGAATTTCTCGGGAACTTGAGATTAGGATGGAAAATTATTTTTCACAGCCCTCCCTTCTCCAACCTACCGTTGCAAGAAAAGAAAAAGACCTCCCTCCCGCCATGAGTTCTTAAGATATTTTTCCTTTCGATATACGGTTCAAATACATACGCGAAAGGTTTAAAATGTTAAGCGGTAAAGTACGTTCGACAATCGCGGTGCACGGCTTCCACACAATTCCGTGCCACTGATAAACGAGAATCCAAACATAAATGAGTAGATTTTACAAAATCCACGTGAACTGCACCGACTTTTTGATAATTTAACCAACGAATGATTCCCTCTTCTCCTTCCTCCTCCGCACTAAAAACCCTCGTCAACTGACAAGTGAAAACCCCAAATTCTTCGGGTAAAATTTAAACAATAGAAGAAGTGGGTTTAAGAAATAGAAACGGAGAAGAGATGTTAGGGGGAAAAGGCCAAAAAAAATAAAAATAAAACAAGAAAAATTCTTCATTTCTCGCTTTATGACTTTATCTCCTCGTTTCTCCCACTATGTTAGTGGCAGGAGGACTAAGATAGAGAGAGAGATAGAGAGAGAGAGAGCGCTGGGTCGTCTCGAAGATGGCGATGGTGGAACCACTCAAAGAGGCGCCGGAGGGCTGCCTCGCGGCCGACGACCTCCTCTTCGACCACCCTCCGACTTCGACCTCAACCCTCCCAAGAACCGCCGGAACCCTAACCTCTCGTCCCCCTCCGCCGCAGGAGGGCTCCAGGACCAGTCTCTTCTTGATATGCTCGACTCTACCGACATCCCCGCCCTCGACGGCGTCCGGTTAAACATCCCAAAACCCTCGTCAAATCTAATTTTGCCTGCTGCATACGGTAAAGATTTAATTTATTCCCCTTTCTGGGGGTTTTGTAGGGCCTGGCGGCGGAGGGGGAGGAGGAGGAGGAGTAGCTGAGGAGGAGGAAGAGCTGGAGTGGCTGTCGAACAAGGACGCGTTTCCGGCGCTGGAGACGTCTTTTGAAATCCCCACCCACTCGCGGAGCAGCAGCCGCGCGACGACGGCGGCGGCGGCGGCGAGGCCGAGTCCGATGTCTGTCCTGGCGGCTGCAGCACTGTTCAGGGCACCGGTACGGCCGAGGAGCAAGGGGCGGCGGCGGAGGTTCCTGGCCGGGATGGAGCCAGCGCCGGCGGCGAGGGAGGCGAAGGAGAGGCGGCGGTGCCGGCACTGCGAGGCGGAGGATACGCCGCAGTGGAGAGCGGGACCGGAGGGGCCGAAGACGCTGTGCAACGCGTGCGGTGTGCGGTACAAATCCGGACGGCTGGTGCCGGAGTACCGGCCGGCGGCCAGCCCTACCTTCTCCGCCGCCATCCACTCCAACTCCCATCGCCGCATCATGGAGATGCGCCGCCGGAACCTCGTCCGCGGCAGGAGAAGCGGCCGGCTGCCGGCGGCTTCGTGGCTTGGCCGGCATTGTAAAACAACGCTTAACCCTTGGGAAATGGTCTCTTTTTTTTTTTCCTTATTTTTTACTTGAAAACTCCTTCCTTTTTCTCCTGTATCACTTAGGACTTTTTCTCAATTTTAGAGAGGTTAAAAAAGGGCTAGCTTAAATGTGTTTATTTGTTCATTATCTCTGAAAAATATTTAAAAAAAATTATGATCTTGGGGGGAGGAGACGAGTGGGTTGGTAGTAGTTGGGAAGAACGGTAAAATAAGATAGAGCCAGCGAGTGCGTCCAGGATGATAGGGTGATCAAAACCGTTGGTATTAGGTTTTCCCACACCCAACCCTTTTTCTTTCTTTTATTTATTTATTTATCTTATTTGGAATTTTTCACGCTATTTTGACTAGGAACCGGGATGAAATGGAATTGGTCATTCGTGCGGGATTGGGAAAGAAAACGTTATATTTGGTTTTTCAAACATTTGAAACATGCCCTTTGTCTTTTTCTTTCTTTAGTTTGGATTATTTTGGTGACGTGGGGCAAGCGCTTGATATTTATGCAAGTATTGCACACGAAAGCATGGAGTTGGGTAAAGAGGCCAGAAGAATTCAACATATCAAATTGGGATTCTCACGTATCCTCGTATTCTCTCTGCTTGTGTGTCCCAGTTGTATGGTATTGCTCTTATATATATATATATATATATATATATATATATATATATATATATATATATATATATTTGACAACAAAGAGATAGCACCAGGTCATCAGACATGTAAGAATCTCACAAAAAAGAGCAAGGTTTTAGGATCTATTTTTAATACATATAGCATGATCTATATTATATACCTTTTTTTTTTTTTTTTTTTTGTTCACTTGGCGACTTCGCTAGGCTAAGTTTAGGGAAAGGATTTTGTGCATAGGGCATAATGCATTTTGTACGTAAAATTGCAGATACTAAGAATAATTTTAATTTTTTACGCATTGCACGGTATGCAATCAATCAAAATATTTTTTCTAAGTTTAGATCTAGACTAAGGTTTGAGATCTATTTATTAGTTTTATTAAATTATATATTAAATCTATTTTGATACTGTTTATAATAATTTAAAATTTTATTTAAAAAGATATGATAAAAAATTTTATTTAGGTATTTTTATTTTTACGTATTTTCATCTTGTATTAAGTATCAAAAGTTTTTTTAATATATAATTAATATTAATGTGGCTGATCCAACGCCATTAGAGAACCGTAAAGAAAACTGATGGAGCCTTGCTTTGGTCTCTGATGTCCCTTCGGCTGATGCGACTGATCAAACCACATGACTCACGAGATGGAGGGATCACGAACTCAATGTCACACGGTCCGACGCACTCCGCTCTTCTCGGCCTTGGGCTCATCTTAGCAGCGGCCCACCTCGACCTTGGTGCCGGTCTTGGCGTCGGCGGCGGCCCACTTCACCACGACGTCAGCGACGGCCCACTTCGATCACGGCGTCGGTCTTGGCGTCGGCGACGGCCCACCTTGGCAACGGCGTCGGCGTCAGCCTCGACCCATCTCCGCGGCCCACCTCGATCTTGGCATCGACCGCGGCCACTTCGACCACGACATCGGTCTCGGCGTGGCGTCGGTCTCGGCGTCGACGACGGCCCACTTCGACCACGGCGTCGGTCTCGGCGTCGGCAATGGCCCACTTCGACCACGGCGTCGGTCTTGGCGTAAGCGATGGCCCACCTTGGCAACGACGTCGGCGTCGGCCTCGGCAACGGCCTCAGCGGCAGAGGCCGACATGCATCCACTTGCTATAAGGAATTCCACGTGGCTTGCCAACCCGTTTCTCTTTTGCCAAGATCACGGGTGGTTACCAAAATATTATGAACTGTTGCCGATACTTATGGCACACGTTTAGCAGCTGTAGCCGATCTTAACGGAAGATGTGATTCGGCTGTTATCAACGAAGGGTAAGAGGGACCCCCGAACAGGTATATAAAGGGCCCGACCCCCAACGAGGGAGGGAAACTCAATCTTACTCTCTCATTAAAAAATTCATGTTCTCCTGATCGCTGACTTAAGCGTCGGAGGGTCTCCGCCGGAACCACCAGTCCGAGACTTTTCTTGTAGGTTTTCGGCTGAAGGAGGCGGTCCCTATCATTCCTCTGAAGGCCAACGAAGCATTTCTGTCGCTTGACGCTCCTCAAAAGTGATTTGGCAGCAACAGATTGGCGTGCCAGGTAGGGGGGCAGATCAGCGAGTTTTCAGATCCTCGTCCCCCTTTAATCAAAATGGTGGATCATAAAGATAGTGATGAAAAAAAATCCAAAAAGCTTTCACCACTTATGCTGGGGGCACCTTCAGCGAGCTAAGTAGAAGCATCAGAAGCAACATCTCAAGACCACACAACAACGAGCAAAGGCTTCCGCTCGCTCTTGGTTCGCTGCTCAAGCCAGCCATCCTTCATCCCCCAGGAATCTTCCCAGCAAGAGGTCCACCATCCTCAAGCTCACCAACGACTTAAAGCTCAGAGAGCCATCACTCGCCGCCCAAGCAGCCTTCTCTCCTATGGACGGTGACACAGAGGGAGGCCCAAGTAAGGGCAGCGGTACCTCCACTTCAACCAATTTGATTCCCCGAGGGGCAGACCACCAGCGGGAGCGCTCAAGTCTGTAGAAGGAAAACAGGGGTGCCGCAAGAGCTAAGTACGCTGCAGTTAAGACAATATTTCTTTCATTGATACTTAAAAATGTCATGCAGGGGAGACCGACTCTGCATTAGCATTCAAGACCAACCTCGCATTGGCGTCTCAAAAGACCAAAGACCAACTCCGTATCGGCAATAAAGACCGGCTCTGCGTCGGCAACAAAGATCGGCTCCGCGTCGGCACCAAAGACCGGCTCCGCGTCGGCACTAAAGACCAACTCCGCATCGGCACCAAAGACCGACTCCGTGTCGGCAATAAAGACCGGCTCCGCGTCGGCACCAAAGACCGGTTCCGCACCGGCAACTTAAGACCGGCTCCGCATTGGCAAAAAGACCGGTTCTGCACCGGCAACTTAAGACCGGCTCTGCGTCGGCACAAAAAGACCGGTTCCGCACCGGCAATTTAAGACCGGCTCCGCGTCGGCACAAAAAGACCAGTTCCGCATCGGCAACTTAAGACCGGCTCCGCATCGGCATAAAAAGACCGGTTCCGCACCGGTAATTTAAGACCGGCTCCGCATCGGCATCTCTAAGCCCGGCTCCGCGTAGGCACCTTCAAGCCCGGCTCCGCGTCGGCACACTCAAGCCCAGCTCCGCGTCGGCACTCCAAGCCCGGCTCCGCGTCGGCACACTCAAGCTCGGCTCCGCGTCGGCATACTCAAGCCCAGCTCCGCGTCGGCACATTCAAGCCCGACTCCACGTCGGCACACTCAAGCCCGGCTCCGCGTCGGCACATTCAAGCCCAGCTCCGCGTCGGCACCTCCAAGCCCGGCTCCGCATCGGCACCTTCAAGCCCGGATCTGCGTCGGCACACTCAAGCCCGGCTCCGCGTCGGCACCTCCAAGCCCGGCTCCATGTCGGCACCTCCAAGCTCGGCTCCACGTCGGCACTCCAAGCCCGGCTCCACATCGGCACACTCAAGCCCGAGTCTCCCCTCGACACTCAAGCCCGGCTCCACGTCGGCAATCCAAGCCCAAGACCTCCTGCGGATTCCATTCCAGCTGCCCTTGGATTTCAGCACTGGTCCCCCCCCCCCGCCTTCAATCAACACGGTTCCCTGGGGGGCAGGTCATCAACTCTGCAGAAGGAGACCAATTTTTTTAAAGAAAAAGGCACATGAGCTGGTCCAAGCACCCTCAGGTCACCCTCCGGGGTGAAAAGGCACCTTACGACTCTCAACTCTCTGGTCACCCTCCGGGGTTAAAGGCTCCCGAGTATGGTCGAATCCCAGCGACTCTCGGGTCATCCTCCGGGGTTCAAAAGGCTCTCGACGGCCTCAACTTTGCCTCAGCGGCTTCGTTACAGCCTCAACAGCTTCATTTCAGCCTCAATGGCCTCAACTCTGTATCAGCGGCCAACGGCCAATCGGGTAATACCTTTGTTTAAATTACATACTTGCAACATATAACTGGTTACTTTCAGCCATCAAGAAGCCCCAAGATAACTCACAGCTGGGAGAAGCCAACTCCCCAGCTCATAGTTGACGGGCATCCGCTCCCAAGCTCTCAAGCCTGTAATCGACGTCGACATCAAACACGACGCAAAGGCAAACATCTACAAAAAAGGCTCAACGGCTCCTCTGCCTCAGGAGCATCATTACGGCCTCACTGGCTCTCTGCCTCCATGGCATGTGGACGGGGACCCACATCCAAACATCATGTCAAAAGTTGAAGACCCAAAGTCAGGTGGGGATCAGCCACTTGGGAGGTAACGCCCCTTTTGCCTTGCTGGGGTGGGCCCGCTTCGTCTCAGGGGCGAGGAGCATCTGATGTGGCTGATCCAACGCCGTTAGAGAACCGTGAAGGAAACTGACGGAGCCCTGCTTTGGCCTCTGATGTCCCTTCAGCTGATGCGGCTGATCAAACCACATGACCCACGAGATGGAGGGATCACGAACTCAATGTCACACGGTCCGGCGCACTCCGCTCTTCTCGGCCTTGGGCTCATCTTAGCAGCGGCCCACCTTGACCTTGGTGCCGGTCTCGGCGTCGGCGGCGGCCCACTTTGACCACGGCGTTGGTCTCGGCATCGGCGATGGCCCACTTCGACCACGGCGTCGGTCTTGGCGTCGGCGACGGCCCACCTTGGCAACGGCGTCGGCGTCAGCCTCGGCCCATCTTCTTCGTGGCCTACCTCGATCTTGGCGTCGGCCGCGGCCCACTTCGACCATGGCATCGGTCTCGGCGTCGGCGACGGCCCACTTCGACCACGGCGTCGGTCTTGGTGTCGGCGATGGCCCACCTTGGCAACGGCGTCGGCGTCGGCCTCGGCAACGGCCTCAGCGTCGGCCTCAACGGCAGAGGCCGACATGCATCCACTTGCTATAAGGAATTTCACGTAGCTTGCCAACCCGTTTCTCTTTTCCCAAGATCACGGGTGGTTACCAAAATATTATGAACCATTGCCGATACTTATGGCACACGTTTAGCAGCTGTAGCCGATCTTAACGGAAGATGTGATTCGGCTGTTATCAACGAAGGGTAAGAGGGACCCCGGAACATATATATAAAGGGCCCGACCACCAACGAGAGAGGGGAACTCAATCTCTACTTTCTTATTAAAAAATTCATATTCTCCAGATCGTTGACTTGAGCGTCGGAGGGTCTCCGTCGGAATCACCGGTCCAAAACTTTTCTTGCAGGTTTTCGGCTGAAGAAGGTGGTCCCTATCATTTTTTTAAAGGTCAACGAAGCATTTTTATCGTTTGACGCTCCTCAAAAGTAATTTGATAGCAATAAATATAAAATTAAAAATTTAAATTTACTACAAGCATAACGAATCAAATTAATTGGGATGGGTTACAATGCCCAATATTATACTTGCATGCTCCCTCCATCAGCATCAACCCAGCTGGCCGCAATGGCTGTCTAATATTTGTGAGGTTTGGTGGTAAATTCCACTATTTTTTAACATCCCAACTTCTTTCTCGGGCTTGTCAATTAATCATACTTTTGAGTGAATTTTACTCTGCAAAGCTGAGTTCGTCCAAATGGTGGTCTCCATATCTCTTATTGATTGCCACATCTAAAAGACATGCATCCAATAAAACAACGTCATGCCTTGGCTTCTCCAGAGATGTGATTTATTTATTTATTTTTTAAGTGGACAGCATGCCTGGACCATCCATCCTGTTTCATCTAATGGCAATGGCTAAACTGACAACCGACAGATGATGGCATTATTATTTCTATTCCATCTTAATTATGAGCCCTTGCCTGTCAAGATAGTACAGAGGGAAAATTTATGTCATGGATTATGACAGAATAGATTGACTCGTTATAACCCATGCTTTGCCATGATTGAGTTATTTGATCCCAGTTCACTATGAACTCCAAGCTATGGCACTTCTGCAGTCATAAAGTCATTGTTACTTACTGAAATAATTGCTAAAGAAAAAACAAAGATGGCAATGGTAGTATTCTTTGCTTAATTTTAGATGCCATAGAACTTAAAATTTTAAATCTGTTGCTGTGGATCAGTTGTATGAACTTTCAACATCTCCTGATGGCATTTTGTAGGTCCAATTACCTCACTCAGGACAAAGTTGGCCACATGGAGGCTTACTATTAATTAAACATGACTAAACAAAGGCCATGTGATGGTGTTGGTTAAGCCATCCAACATTAAATTAGTACAAACTCCCAGTTTCATACATCAATCTCTTCTGAAAACTTTTGAATCATGTTCTTCTAATTGATCCCCTGAATGGTCAAAAGAACTCTCAAACAGCAGCTTAGAGCAAGGTGAAACCAGCAGAGAATATTGGGAAACAGAGGGTGCACTGTTTCCATTGGGGGCATAAAAGCAATATGGAATTACCTAACCACAGATATTTTTATACATGGAATTTGTATTAAAATTAAAACAACTTTAATGTATTTTTCTCGGTAAAACTTTTGTTCAGAAGCTTCAAATTCGAGCTGCATAAAAGAGTTGTGCCCTAAAAGCCGATCACAATCTATATTATGATAGGGTTTTTTTATTCTTCCAAATCATGTACATGATATTTTGGTTATAAATAAAAGGCATTATGTTTCATCATTTACTGCTTCTTATAATTATGATAAACTTCATAAATTAGGACAATAATTTTAGGGCTATGATGAGATCATGCCAGTAAGACCTAAAATCCTAAAACCCTAATCTAAAACATTCCCAGTTGATGGTACATTGAGTCGGGGATCAATGCTACCAGAAAGACTGACACATCTTATGTATGCTCGATGCAGAGGGTGATTGATCTCACAATCATTTGTGTAAGATACTAATATAAAGATATGGATGCTCATTAGAGGAATGAGTTCACTGAATTGACCTATCAAAAGAACATCTTATGGATGCTTACTTATTTGTCAAAAGATAATTCTCTAAGTGGGAGCTGTGCAAGTGATACTTAGACCTGAGATCACTATAATATCTTCTGCATATGAATTTATGTTTTGGTTTACACTCATTCACAACATTAAGTTGTGTACGAGGTATTCTGGATGTGGTGGATTGTGTATGAAGATTGTGAGTAGATCAACAAGGAATCAATCACTTCTAGTAAGAGAACATTACATCTTACTTGCTCTAATCGTATGATAATTCAGGAAGTCTTTGATCAAAGCAGAATAAAAAATTAGAAAGAGTTTTTAATCTTTCAATAATTGAATTATCATTAGAAGAATAAAAGAGACATGAATAAGTAATTGAGTTTGACATTAATCCATACTTATATATTTATTCGAGGTATGGTATGATTGAAGGATTGAATTGCACAGTAACTTACCACTAAAGGATATGTTTGGTATATCTATCAAATTCTATATCTTTCAAGTAGACATGATACGTTGCTAGACGTCAATCTTGTCTGTAGGTTTGATTTGATCAACAATTAGAAAGGGTTCTAATTTTCTAGTTCAGGATCGCATTGATTAGATCTATAAGGATTAGAAATATTCTAATCATGATAGGTCAACTTGCATCCTCACCTATTGCTGGTTAGATGTGGAACCCAATGGGTCACATACAAAGGAACTGATCAAGGATCTAATTGGATTAGATCATGTTTGCACGATAGAAATTCTAGCACATGTTATAAACCCTAGCTCCTGATTTGAATTGGATTTGAATCTGATTTTTATATTAGGTTTATTTAATATGATTAGATCATGACCTAATATGGGTTGGCCAAAAGTTGGAATCCAATTGGCTTTATTTGGATCATTGGATGGCTCTTGGGATAATGAATCTGAACCATTGGTCAGTGGCTCGATTTGGACTATTGGATGGCTTCCTAAATGAAGGATTTGAACCATTGGTGATGGTGTCTTAATCTGAACCATTGAATGGTATCTTAATCTGGGTCATTGGATGATGTTTTAATCTGAACCATTGGATGGTGTCTTATTTTGGACCATAAGATGGTGTCTTAATCTGGACCATTGGATGGTGTCTTAATTTGGACCATTGGATGGTGTCTTATTTTGGATATTATCATGAAATAAGTGTGGAAGGTTATCAGTGTGAAAAGTGTATGGATAAGGCTTATTGGATAAATCTTTTGAGATACATCTTTTCGCTCTCTCAGATACGCCTCTCCCCTTAGTGCCTCATAATGATGAAGTGCTATCCGTAGGACATGCCTCATCATGATGAGGCGTGAAGAGGTTGTCTTATCCTAAATCAAGATAAAGAGGTCTTCTTTAGGACAAGAGGCTATCTTGTCGGTCTTTCTCAAGACAAGAAGCTTTGAAGGATTTCTTGTAAGAGAAAGAAAAATAGAAGGGAAAGAAAGCAAACCAATAAAATCCTTTAGAAGGATTAAAGTATTAAAGATCAAAATTTTTAAAGAGCCAGAGTCTTGAACCTAATTCCTGTGTAGATTAACGTTGGAGGATGAACACTTGGGCACCTTGTGGATATTCTAACATATTCGATTTAGCATTACAGGTATTCTTCTTATTCTACATTTACTATTTATTCATTTGATTGATACCATTAAGGACATCTTGGCTTTTAAGAGTGTATATAAATAGATTTCATTGAGAAATTTATAAAATTGGCATGCTTTCATTGTGCTGTCAGGCATGCATAAAAACCCTAACACTATAGGCATCTCTACTCTTTAGAGAGCATAGAAAGTCTTCTTAAAATTTTTATCATGTGCAGCAAAATTGTTCGATAGAGCTTTTAGTCCTCCAAACATGGTTTTGCTCTCCTCTAATCGCAATACAAAATGGGACCTAAGCCCAAAGACTAGCGGACAAATCCCTACCCATACTTATGGTGGCCATAGGAATTTGTACCATTTAGCAAAGCTTCCCATAGGGGTGCGTGTATCTAACTATGAGTGACTGTGAGTGCTTTACGATTTGTGCTCATGAACTTTTCTTCTCCGATCTTTGGTGACCTTTGCTGCCGGGGTTGTTCAAGCTTGACTGTCCAATGGCTACCTCTTCTTCACCGAGTCCGGCTGTGTCCGATGGGAAAAAGGGTGCCGATATGCCTTGGCGTCATGCCCACAAAGCTCGGTTTGAGTGGGTTGCTTCGTCTCTCTCCTTGGACGTGGTTGCAGAGCTTGAATCCCGGTATCCTAACATTGTCCAAGTCCCCGAGCGATCGTTGGAGGAGGAAACTTGCAGATGGGTCAAGCAAGCGATCATTGCTCGGTGCCTTACTCGATGGGTTCGTTGGAGGTGATAGTCCGGGAATTCCATTGAGGGGGGGTATCAGGCAACATTGAAGCTGTTTCTCTGGCTCACCAACACTTCATATTCCGATTCTTTGGCCCTCAAGTGAAGGATCTTGTTCTTGGGAGGCCCTGGGTTGCCAATAGACAGTCGATCGCCGTAGCAGAGTGGCAACCGAAGTTTGTCCCTACGAATGTCTCCCTCCTCCATGCTCTGCTCTGGATCCAGCTGCCTTAGCTCCCAATTGAATTCTAGACTGATGAAATTTTGTCCTCAATTCTATCGGTGGCTGGGTAGTTTATGTTCTCCAATGCTTCAACCAAGGAGAAGAAACGGGGGTGGGGGGGGGGGGGGGGGTTTGCTCGTGCTTGTGTCTGCATTGATTTAAGTAAACCCCTCCGATCGGAGCAAGAATCAGAGGGAACTGAGCTCCATTCTGGTACAATTTTCTTACGAGCACCTCGAAGGAATTTGTGGCTTGTGTGGTTCCCTGCACCTCGCCGGAGCCTGTGGGTCGGTGCTGGATCCTTCTCCTTCCTCGTTTGGACCCAGATTTGGTCCATGGGTTGCAGCTTTTTGGCGATGGAAGCCCCCTTAGGATTAGCCATCGGCTCCTAGGAAGGTGTCTCATGTGGGTATGGCTGCTCCCAAACCTTCCTCTGTTTTGCCAAAGGTTGGCAATCCCCTAAGAGGATCGCTCGTCGGCAGGCTGGTTGGGGCTTCGATGGTCCTCGGGTCTCTCCTCCTTCAGTGGAGATGCCGATTTAGGGGTTGGTAGCAGTTCAGGGGACCGAGGCACTTGCGTGTTGGGCTGCTATGACTGTGCTAGTTGGCACTGTAGCTGGGTCATAGCAGCTTGAGACTGAGAAAGGGGAGGCTGAATTTCTTCAACTTGAGTGCTCAAAGTTCAGTGACTATAACCCCTTTGCTTCTTTGGGTTCTGATAAATGGTCAGGATGTCTGCAGTCCCATGAGGATGCTCATCCTGACCCTTCCAAGAGGGCTCGGCCTGTAGAACCTATGGCGCAGCGAGTGGTATCTAAGACCGCTAAAGCCAAAGGAAAAGCCTCCCTTGCGGGGAAAGGTAGTGCGCCAGATTCTAGATTCCTACACTTTTTTAGCATCCTTCGACTTCTCCTGGGGGTCTATTGCCCTTACTGGGCTGGGGACTAAAAAGTCCCATTGTAAGGTCGGATCTAGCCTGGGTAATGCTTCTTGGTTCACCCAGTCGACATAGTTGGTGGGGACTAACCATGACTCTACGGTCTTCCTGCTTAAGAAGGCTATTCAGCGGAATGATACTGATGAGGCTATGGATTCATCCTAGGCTGAGGACTGTAGTGGCTAGGGGCCTGTGGGTCCCCTTCCTACTAGTGATCATTCTAATGTGGAATTGTCTGGGGTTAAGGTTGGGGTCCCCCCCACTCAAGTCTCTGAATGAAGATTCTTATTTGGAATGTTCGAAGAGCCCAGAAATCATCATTTGCTCCTCTTTTGGGAGGCTTTTGTAGCTTCATGGTTTTGATATCTATGTCCTGCTGGAAACTCTTTTGTCTGGAGTTAGTCTGGTTCACTTACGAAGATAGATTTTCAGATCTTGGGCTTCTTATGCAGTTGAGCCAGTTGGTCTTTCTGGAGGTATTTTGGTGCTATGGAGAAATGATAATATCAGAGTGGATGCCTTTCATTGTTGCGGTCAACAAGTGGCTCTGGTCATTTCTGAGGAAGCCTCTGGTCCTTGGCTCATTTCGGGTATTTATGCCAGTACGGACTTTAGGGAGTGTCGTATGCTATGGGATGAGCTTCTTTCATTACTTGCCCAGGGTTTTTCCTCCCTCATTGCAGGCGACTTCAACTGCATTATGGGGGCCAATGAGAAAAGAGGAGGCAGGCAGTTTATTGGATCTTTAGAGATAGCTGAGTTCAGGACCTTCATATCTTCTGCTGGCCTTTTGGATTTGGGGTTCTTGGGATCCCGCTTCACTTGGTGTAATAATCGCCAAGGATCTACTAGAGTCTGGGAGAGACCGGATAGGGCCATGGCCACTTCTAATTGGCTTCAGCTTTTCTCTTCTGCCACTGTCACTCATCTGTCTAGAATTGCCTTTAATCACTGTCCTATTCTTATATCTACTTATCTATCTCTTCAGCAGAATAAGCAGTTCAGATTTGAGAAATTCTGAACTTTTTATTCTTCGGCGAGGATCATCATTTCTCAGGTTTGGCATTTATCTGTCAGAGGGAATGCTGCCTACAGATTATCGAGGCGTCTGGTTCTTGGTAGATATAGACTCTCTAGATGGAATAGAAGAGAGATGGGAGACATTGTGAGGCAAGTTAAGCAAGTTGAGTCTATTATCTCTTTTCTGCAGACCAAAGAGGATCAGGAGGAATTCCTTCCTGATTCTGATCTATTGACCCTCAGGTCCAGCTTGGCTATTCACCACTCTCTTTTGATGTAGCAGGAGACTTTTTGGAGGTAAAGATCCCAAATTCAGTGGATTAAGGAAGGGGATTGTAATACTAGATTCTTTCACCATGCCACTTTAAAATGCCGAGCGGTGAACCGCATTAGGCGTTTAGCTGATAAGGAGGGTAACTTTTAGGAGGATATCCAGGTGATCAGAGATCAGCTCTTTCATTTCTTTCAGTCTAGATGGACTAAGCTTTCTGATGAGGGGCTCCCTGTTTTGCCTCCCTACAGGGTCTCCGTAGCGGAGAATGATCTTTTGATTAGACCGATTGCTGCGAAGGACATTTGGACGATTTTATGGGATCTTGGAGTTGATAAGGCCTCTGGGCCTGATGGGTACCCACCCTTATTCTTTTGCCACTACTAGAGTATTGTGGGTGAGGATATTGTGCAGGCTATCCAGCTTGTCTTTCAGTCTATTATTATTTTCTCTGATTGGAATTAGACTCTTATTATCCTGGTGCTTAAATGCCCTAACGCCTCCACTCCTCAACACTACCGGCCTATCAGCCTCTGCACTACCTTATATAAGGTATGTGCATGCCTCTTGGTCCCCCATATGCATTCAGTGATCCCTTGCCTCATTTCTTCGGAGCAGGGGGCTTTCCTCAGGGGGCGTAGTATCTCTAATAACGCCATGTTAGCTCAGAAATTTATGCATGATCTTCAGAGAGCCTCTGGCCGCCAGTGCCTCATAGCTGTTAAGCTTGATATGGAGAGAGCTTATGATAGATTGAGCTGGACTTTTCTATGCCATACTCTTCATGAGTTTGGATTCGATCAGCTTTTTGTTGACTGGGTTATGGCCTGTGTTCATCGGCCATCCTTCTCTCTCCTTATTAATGGAGGTCAGACTGATTATTTCCACTCTGAGATCGGGCTAAGGCAGGGATGTCCCCTTTCTCCATTCATGTTCATCCTCTCTGTTGATGCATTGTCCCGGACTCTATCTCAGGCTCAGCTGGGCTCTTCTCTGGTCCCCTACACCGTGGGTTCCCTTGGGCCCTCACTTTTCTACCTTCTGTTTGCTGATGATTGTATTCTTCTGGGCAGGGCTACCATCCATAATGCCACCACTTTTGCGACCATTCTGCAGACTTATTGTTGGGCTTCTGGTCAGAAAGTTAAACTCAGTAAATCTTTGATCTGTTTCAACCCGAAGACGACTCCTGCATTAAGGGGGTCTATCTCGCAAATTATGGGGATTCCTGTTCAGGCTGATCGATTGTCCTATCTTGGGATACTTATTACGGGGAGATGACCATGAAGCTCGGGCTTTAGCGACTTGGAGAGGAGGGTCCATGATTGCCTGGATGGGTGGCAGGTCACTGGGCTTTTTATGATGGTAAGGATTACTCTTTTACACTTGGTGTTGTCTTCTCTTCCTTTCTATATTTTATCTAATTATGCCATCCCATTGACTTGCTTGAGGAAGATAGAGAGATATTTTCAAGACTTTCTATGGGCCTCGATGCAGGATGGTCATGGTATTTACCTTTTGGTTTGTGATACTGTTTGTTTGATGACTTCTGAGGGTGGGCTTGGGATCCATTCTCTTACTGTTAGGAGGGAGGCTTTGACTGCTAGGCATGCTATGATTTCTTGCTTGATCCACATTATTTGTGGAGCTCTTTCATGCATGCCAAATATGGAGACTAGAATTCTTCCTCTCTTCCTCTGTCTACTCGCGAGCACTCTTTCTTCTGGAAAGAGGTCTGTTGGCACGATCCAGCTATTCTGAACAGCATCTCATGGATGATTGGTGACGGAGCCTCTATGGATGTAGTTCAGGATACTTGGATTGCAGACCTCCCTCTGTCTCGATGGTCGACCTTTGTTTGCACAGACATTCCTAGTGGAATGAGAGTTCTGATTTATTCTCCTAGGATCACACTGCTTGGTCTTCCTCTTTGGTGTCTAGCTTCTTTAGGGATGAGCTCTATCGTCGCATTCTTTATATTCCTCTCATTCTGGTCCCACCGCTGACATTAGGGTCTGGAGGAGATATTGTTTGCCTCGTGCTTCTATTAGAGACCTCCTGAAGATTTACATGCCACAACCTCAGCGATCGATGGATTTGGCATCTTCCCATTCACCCGAGGGTACGACTATTTATTTGGAAGCTTGCATGGAACGTTCTTCCTACCTGTTCCTTGCTATCTGAGAGAGGTATGAGCATCCAACCTATATGCCCATTATATGGCTTTAAGGAGGAGACGATCGACCATGTTATCTTCACATGCATAGAGCCCGACAGATATGGTATATTTCATGTGTCTACCCCTGGGTATTTGGTTCTGTTTCCCAGCGTATTTCTTTTTTGAGCATGATCAGGCAGGATATGGGGAGGGGTATGCATCAGTAGGGATCTACGAGGGCTTACATAGCTTACCAGGTTTGGTTATCCCAGAACCGGCTCGTGTTCACTGATGAGAATGCTCCTTCTCGCAGGGTAGTCAGGACTGTCTTCTCCTTATCCGCTAAGTATATTTTCCATCAGAGAGCTCTTGATTCTACTAGCCCTAGCCTCTGGGACTCCCCTGCTGCTTCGACAGCGCACCGTTGCACGGTCTTCATATATTGGGAGCCACCACCTTTAGGGTTTGTCAAAATCAACTTTGATGGGAGTGTTCGAGGTCGATGTACTGGATCAGCTTTTATGATTCATAGGTCGGATGGTGCGCTGCTGGCAGTTGAAGGATTCGGCCTTCTTGACTCCTTGGTTCCTCTTTCTGAGCTGTATGCGGCATGGGCGGGTATTTTCTATGCCATTTGTAGCCTGGAGGCCCGCAGCCTTATTATTGAGGGAGATTCTATTACTGTTATCCGCTGACTCCGTCAGGAATCCAGCGATCACTTGTCAACTTTTTTTTGATTGGCGACATTTGATCTATACTTCAAGGAGCCTATGGTGCTCAGATCCGGTACATCTATCGGAAAATTAATTCAGTGACTGATTGGATCGCTGACAGGATGATCTATTATTCTGATTTTTGAAGTTGAAAGTAGGATAACCCTTGTTCTCTTATTTTTATCTAAATTTTATATTCTGATATACCTTGTTCGGGTTACCTTAAATTTATGTTATCATTCATCTATATAAAATAAATAAAAAAAAGAAAAAAGCCTTCCCATAGGTCTCTACGTTTATATCTGTATGATGTAATGGATTTTATGCCTTGATAATTAATAAATGCAATAAGGGATTGAAAGGAATTTATGCCTTGATAATTAATAAATCTCATGGAGATGCGACGGAAGTGCCGCAAAAGTCACGCTATTATAAATCGAGCAGCAGTGATCGGATAACACGACCGTCTTTTAGCTCATAATTCCTGTCAGGAGTTCAGATGGGCTCTTGGTTTGGCTAAGTGTGACACCTCTGCATGTCCTTATGGCTTAATATTTACGTAACCTAAGCATAACATCAAAGGAAAAAATATATCTCATATATCTTTTAAAATAAAATAATTTATATAGCATCATCAATATAATATTTTCAATGTACATAAATAATACGGCTATCAAAATACATCATTATTTTTAACAGCATATATGAAACTATATTATATCAAAATGAGTCAAACTAATTACTTTAAATCACACTCTTTATATACCTGGATCATCATCTAATTTCTTCATCTATAAAAAAGATACGATAAATTATTATAAGCTAATAGCTAGTACAAATACTTAATTGCATGGGTATAAATATATAGTTAAAATAAATAAAGAGTAAAATGATTTATACAGCATCAGCAATATAATATTTTTAATGCATATAAATAATATGACTATTAAAATATATCATTGTCTTGCATGCATGAAATTATATAATATCAGAATGAGTCAAATCAATTACTCTAAATCTCATTCTCTGTATACCTCAAAGTTTGATCTAGTATCTAATTACTTTATTTATAAACAAAATACGACAAATAATTATAAGCTAATAGCTCAATACAAATATAAATATGCAGTTAAAATAAATATATAAATATAAGATATTTTTAACGATATTTGAATATAGTTATCTCTCTTTTTGATCTATATAAATTTTAAAGATAAAAAATAAAATAAATAAGATGATTTTTAGATTCATATGAATTTAAGAATAAAAAAAAGACGATTAAATTCTAAATTTAATTTTATTTAAATGTATTTAATTTTTTATAAAATATATATTTAATAAAATATAGAAATAATGTATTTGATAGACATAAAATAATTCTATTGCATCACGGTTCAACTTTGGTGTATCATATGCAGTGATGATTTTCTTTTTTTAAAAAATAGTAATAAAAAGAACATGCGCAGAGGACATGGACATGGACATAAAATAATTCTTTTTTTATTACTATTTTTAAAAAATAGTAATAAAAATAGTAATAACCGAATGGTTAGAGAAGAAATGGCATCAGGTGCATAGAGTTATGTCACCACTGCATTATATGCAAGCTAAACAAATGATAAGGATTAAAAAATCTATGAAAATGTTGCATATCATATCATACATCAGATCAACAAAATTAATCAAATATAAGCAGTTTTCGTAGAGACTCTCAAGACTTTGTAGTTCTGTGCAACAATAGGCAAACAAAATAGAGAACAAAATTTAACAAGACCGGTGTAGTAAAAATAAGTGGTTAAAGATTTTTGCAATATGAATTTTTATTCACGAATAATTTTTTTTAATATTTTTGTTTGGATATGTATTGTCCATTATCAAAAACCAAGTTCTCTAAATTCGATCGACCTATTGAGAATGAAAAGCCTTAATTATATTTTAAAATAAATAAATTTTCAGTTAGATTATGGATTGAAACTGTAATGGATCAAGAACTTGAACTGTACATTAATATGCATGGTACCAATATTTTTCTAATGAATATTAATCTGCAGCCTTGTTTAGAAGTATTTGTGGAAAATCTATGAAGTCTTGTCAATAGCTGATTAGATAATAGAAAGGAATATAATATTCTAAGCTTCTCATATTTTGCCAAATCTGAACTAGGGATAATTTGCCATGGGGTAATTCTTTTCATGCAAACTTGATCAACAACTAAACTAGAATATATGCGGTCTCATAAACAATATAAACACAGAGACTCTTAACAGCAATGATGAAAGAATTTACAATAAGTTTCTGAAATTTTATATGATATTAGAGTTCAATAACTCTACCAACTCTCTTTCTTTTCGTTTTTCTTTCTTTTTTTTTTTTTCAATTCCTTTTCTTTTCTCTCACCATGAACGTAAACTATCAACACCCCTTGATGAGTGGCAATAGCCCCTGTAACTAAGATTGGAACTCATATTTGTTCAACGAGGGTGCCACTCCCCCGGCCACCTTGATTTCTAACTTCAATATCCCCACTCCAAAGGAGAAAGATGGGCGGCTGCGATTTATCGATCACAGCTCCGCCAATCTGGAGCACGGCTTCATCGGCCAGTCGAGCAACGAGCGCGAAGAAATAGGAGCCGCCGTGGCCGCACTCGAGCACCGCCTGCCAAACAAAGCGGAGGCGAAAGGATATAATGCAGCCGGCTCCTCCTCCGCCGTCCCCTAAGGAGTCCCGTTACCTCCCCTGCGTTCTTCTCCTCGCCCTCCTCGCCCTCCTCCTCCTCTTCCTCTCTTACTCCTCCTCCGCCGCCGTCCCCCCGATCCGAACCTCCACCGTCCTCCTGTCCTCCTCTCCGCCTCCCCCCTCCCTCGCCTACCTCCTCTCCTGCACCGCCGGCGACGCCGACCGCCTCCTCCGCCTACTCCGCGCCGCCTACCACCCCAGGAACCTCTACCTCCTCCACCTCGACCGCGCCGCTCCCCAGGCCCAGCGCGACCGCCTCGCCCGCGCCGTCCGGGCCGTCCCGGCCTTCCGATCCGCCCGCAACGTCCACGTCATCGGCAACGCCGACTTCGCCAATACCCGCGGCTCCTCCGCCCTTGCCGCCACCCTCCACGGCGCCGCCATCCTGCTCCGTCTTGGCCCTAATTGGGACTGGTTCATCAATCTCGATGCCTCCGATTACCCGCTCGTCACCCAGGATGGTATGATCCGTCTTTCTGTGCTACTTTCCATAGAATTTGAGTTGTTTGTTTCCTTCAACGCTGGAATTTTTTGAGATTATGTAATGCTTTTTAGATGGGGGATTTTGTGGACTGAGTTCAGTCTTTGCGTGAAATAACTCCATTGACACAATTTTCTAGTGGCAAAATGAAAGTACGATCATGATTATGTCTATTAAAGTTTCCAAGTATTTATCTTCGAGTCATGCTACCTTTTTGTTTGACTTGAGAGAAGAAGAAAAAAAAAAATCCTTCGAAAGTGGTTCAATACACCAATTTTAGTTGATGTTCTTTCTAGCAGGAATTTATATTTGATGGCCTCTCCAATATCTCCTACTTTGCCCCATTGAAGGTAGTGGGGCATTCAAAGACAGGAAAAACCCCTTAATGCTGAAATATCTATGCCAGTCTCACTTGCCAAATGGTGATATATGGTTTATCATTTTATTAGTTAGCCAACTTTTTTAGAATTCTTTATTTAGGAGGAATATCTGCTAAGCTAATGACTTGCAAAATCTATAAACATGTATGCCTCTGTCACTTAGGCAGTTAGTCTTATTGACTAGATTTTTTTTTTTCCTTCACATATTTGACTAGAACTTTGTTGTTTTGCAGATCTACTTCATGTTTTTTCTTTCTTACCTAAGGATCTCAACTTTGTTCAGCATTCAAGTTATATTGGTTGGAAAGAGTATGGACACTTGAATCTTAATTTGTCTTTTTCCCCTCTCTTCCAATATCGTGCATTCTGCATGATTTTAATTTGTGATCATTGGCTTAACAAGTGCTCTGTGTGATAGGTCACGGAGAATAAAGCCAATTATGGTTGATCCTGGCCTTTATCTCTCATCCAGGACTGACGTGTTTTATGCCACACAGAAGCGTGATTTGCCAAATGCCTACAGATTATTCACAGGTTAATATTTAGCTTATTACACTTGATATTTTAACTAATCTTGATTGCTAAGCATGTGATTTTATTTGAAAGTATGTGATGCCTAATCTTTGCAATTGCACAATCACATCATCATTATTGGTGGTGTCCATGTCATAGCAACGTGGATAAAGTTTCGGTTTACACAATTAGAAATACAAAAATAAATCTGCATCATATGAGGGTGATAAATTATCTGTGATAAAAGAGAGATTACTTTAGTGAGCTCAATACATTCTAACTTGCATAGTGTATCATGTGATCACTCTGCAGCGAATATGATGTAATTTCATAAAGTTTAAAGTAAATACTTTTACCAGTTTGTAAAGAGTATGTTTTCATCAATGGCAGACCTTTCGAAAAATTGGTTTTCCAGTTTATTTAAAGTTAGCTAGGTTCAAAAATTTTCATAGCGTGATGATGTTTAAAAATAATCGAATTTTCTCCCAATCAGTTACCAACATTCAGTATTAGATTTGCGAGAGAAACAAGGAATGCCTGTAATATATATACTAATTATGTTTTAACTAATGGGATTGTGCCTTCCTGATAGCAAATTTAGTTCTCCGTTGCATTTGATATGGGTTAAGATTGACAATTTTCAAAGTATTTACTTCACTGATTGTGCTCGTTTGCTGCAATATACTGATTTCCAGTCATGTTAAATTGGTATGGAGGGGCGACAAAAAGGAATGAAATGCAAGTGAAACACTATAATTATGGTAATGCTTGGCCTTTATGAAAATCCATGCCTAATGGAGAGGCAAGAAACCATTCGAAGAAAATAGTACTTTGCATTTATTTGATTGAAAGAATAAAGGAATAGAATTCAACAATTCAGCAAGGTTGTCCTCATAGAAAGCAAAGCTGCTATACTGATGATGGGTAGAAGAAGAGCTTTTCCTATCCACCCTCAGTCTTCCAAATAAACCTTGCTCCAGTGTATGATAAAAGTCAACATCACCAAAGTAAAAGGAAGAGGGGAGATGGGATCCATCAAATTATAGACATTAGTTCCCGGGAATCACTCGCCATAACAGGAATCACTTGCTGAAGCTGAACAGCTTTGATCTTGTTAATATGGATTGTTTGTTACAGTATTGCTGAGGTCCATTCTTATCATGACAACTCAGAATAGGTTGGATCCCTGAATGATCTGCTAAAGCCAGACCCATTAAATGATTTGAACCCAGAATCACACTCAGTGAGAAGCCACGAGATTGAATTTGGTAGGGTCTTGTATTCAATCTAATTAAGCTTCTTTTTATAGGGTTCATTTGCTTGAACATAGATTTTTCTGCTTTGTTCATAGATATTTCTGCCTTGTTCTTATGTCGAATTAGATAGAAGTTAACAAATCGTGGAGGCAGAAAATTGGCAGTTGGAGGCTGATATCCATCAGAGGGAAGTAGATGATAAGTTGGGGCAAAAGGTTAGCATGAACCTTCCAAATTAACAAGAAAGTGGCCAGTTTCACTTTTCTCTCACCCAAGACACTTTGGTTTCTCAAGCTTGGCTTTGACTTTTGTAAAATTTACTTCTTCTTGACTAGCACCTTACAGTCATTTAGATCCTACCTTTTATACTGGTTTGTTTTATCATTTTTCATTTGATGACTAAGGCAATGTGTCCTAATTGCCTGAATACCTGAAAATATCTGCCTTTTTAAGAACCTAAAGTAAGGACTTTCCTATACCAGAAATAAATAAACATATTAATGAATATATCTATTTTAGGCTGTTGGTTCCTAGCTTAAGTTGGCCATCAGCGTGGCTTATGACTGAACAAGCATATATTTCATCTCCCATGATATGGAAATAAAAGAAAAGACAATTGTAGACACTTGACTAGAAGTGACAGTACACTTTGATTGATGTTGCATGCTGCTGGTAATGGCTGAGTTCAAGGTGGTCAAAGCACCCAGGAATTTCTACAGTGTCCATGTTGACTGCTAAAGTAGAACGTGTAGCTGGTTTGGTGGTTGTTTGGAGATCTAAATCTTGTATTATTCATTGCCAGATATAGGAAAAAGTTGAGACTAGGATCAGTGAGGGTTGTGGGAAATTAAGGTGATTTGATAGCAATCATCAGAGCAGCAACTAGTGGTTTTGATCATGGATTTGAGTTAAATATGCTTGAGAGAACAAAATCTTAATAGAAAAATTGGTGTAGGAAGCATAAATTTGTTTAGGGTTCGATCATTTTATGTTATGTGAAGGTTTGCAAGTCTATTGTTAGAGAAAAGACAGAATTAAAGGTCAAGTCCTCATTTATACCAAAGGAGTTGTAATAGACAAGGACAATGTGAAAGGGAACTTATTAAGGTCAAGGTTTTAAGTTTCAGCTAAAACCAATATATTCAAGCCCAAGGTTTGCAACATCGATATTGAGAACTGAACCATTGTATTCCTAGTATGGTATAGTACGCAGCTTGTATTGATAGGATGTCTATATTTTTCTTACTCTTAACCATAGCACCACTTGAAATCGGATGGTACTGGTTGGTACCAAGCGGTAGAGGGTAGTTTCATGCAGTTTGGACTGGTTTGGTGTATACCGATTTGATCCTCAATACCATACCAATACCTCACCTATATAGTACGGTATATTTGATATGGGTTGATATGGCATACTTTGTTTTAGCCAAAACTGGTTAAATTGACCAAGACCAAATTGAAATTGATACCTGATTTTGGATTTTGGCAAATTTTGATTTTTGCTTAGTTTTGGTGTTTTGGTCGATTTCAGTTAAAACTAGCTGGATAAATGCTCTTTTTATATTTTATTTTAGTTTTTACTATCATATTGGACTTATTTCTTTATTTGTTTGCTTATATGGTTATATCAATTTGTAATCCCTTTTCTTTCTTTTCTTTAGTTAAAAGTGGGAGTAGATGATCAACATGATGTTTCATGAGCCAAGAACTTCAAAATGTCTAATTATAGTACTTTATAAAGACTTACTTGAACAACGATATGACATTTATAGGAATAGTATAACAACGATATGACATTTATAGGAATAGTTACCTTTATAGGAATAATTATCTTTTTTATATAAAATACATATAACATTCTATGATTACATGTATTTGGTTGCATAGTGAATTAATTCTAAACAACAATTAAAAAAATGCTTGAGTTCAATTTGTTCATGAATTCTACTAGAAAAAGAAGGATATTGTTTGAATGTAGTTCCATAATTTCTAAATACTAATATGAGTAAATTTCACCTACATGCAATATTATTTTCAGCCTAAAATTGTTGAAAATGCACGAGAACCTATATAACATAGCATACTCTAAATTATTGTGGCTAACTCAGTTTTTTCCCCCTATTTTCTTTGGTTCATTTACCTTTTTTTGGATTTTTTCTTTTTTTTTGGACCAAAACTCTGAAATTACAAGCGGAAGTTCCAAAACTACTAAAATTGTTGAAATTGAAGCTCCATGGAGTCAGCTCAAATCAAAACCAAAATTGATTTTTCAAACATTGATCAAGGTCTTATTGGCATATTTCTTGAAGATCTAGGGAGACCATAATAATAAGGGGTGCTTGAACTTATAGTACTTTTTTGATAGGAGGCCAAGGCTCAAGGCTATGTCAAAGAATCAAATTCAGATAATATATGTGCATGCATGTATGTAAGTTTGATTACAATGAAGAGGATCTCTACTTAGAATCCATTAAATCTAGATTGGGATGATGAAAGTTCCACATCAATGATCAAAGCCATTATATGCAATATACTACCTCTAAAATATTAAAACATTAAAAATCATATTATTTGGAGACCCATCAAATGGTCTCTAAGTAACATGAAATCATATGTATTTTGTTCACCTTTTGATGCATGAGCTAGGGTTCTTCAAATCACATGATTGTTGGTGTGTAAGCATTTTAGAGGCAGTAGATCATATTTTATGGCTTAGATTACTGATATGGGATAACCATCATCCAAATTTAGATATGGTCAAATCCGAGTGGAGATTCTCTTGTGCATAACAAAGTCAAGCGCAAATGTGTGTGTGATTTGATATATGTAAAAGGAAAAAGAGGTAAACGTAGAGTGAAAATTACATGGGAGGAATGATAAAGAAAATTTTAAAATCTTTACATCTTATAGAAAATATAACTCAAAATCAAGATGAATGGAGAAAAAGATTTATGTGGCCAACTCTAATTAGTTTGATATTAAGGATTTGTTATTATTGTTTTATATATGCGTGTGTGCATGCACATGCATGCATATGTGTGCATGTACATGTGGGTACGTGTCCATGTGTGCGCACGCATATGTGTGTAATTTAACATGTGAAAAAGAAATATGGTGACAAAGAGGAAAAATAGTTGTAACTTTACATTTATTTCTAAAATATTGTATTAAATGGCACATTAGAATGTATTGTTTGTATATTCTCAATGAAACTTCTTAATTATGATGCAAGAAAAATGACCATTGAACAACTCTTAAAGGGAGCAAAAGTTTACTTCTAATGCCATTATGGTGGGGCAAGCTAATTACTGGAAGAGGCTAACTTTCCTGCACTGTCTAAAAGCTACAACGAGAATCTGTAAAGCATCCAAGTGTTGGTCATGTTTCTAATGCAACTTATTTGATATAAATTCTTAAAGCTGGACATGAGTGTCGAGGTAGCACATGCCTATTCTATAACATGGATAGGATTTATAAGAGGATCTGAAAAAATCTCAAGCTAACACCATACTTAATCCTTAAACCAGTGATTGGGAAATAAATAGTAGAAATAAAATCAATGGTTATGGTTATAATACTATGGAGTTTAATACAATATCAAGTCATTCCATTTGTGTGAGCTGTATAATATTTTTGCCTTTCCAGTGAGGTGGTTAGCAGGTGGTGGCATTAAGGCCCTGTCTGGGGCAGTTAGTGACGCCAGCTGTTGGAAGACAACTACCTCACATAGCTAATGAGAATCAGTTGCTGTTGGTCCTCCAACAGTTGTCCTAAACAAAGCCTAAATTGATGGATGTGATATATTGCATTGCTTGAATTTTGTTAGTTGAAACTTTCTTTTAGTTCATCATTGAAGCTGTTGAAACTTATGGAGCGGGAGATGCTAAGATACTAAGCAACACATTGTTGGTGCAGGCTTTGCTTCTGTAATACTAAGTCGGAAATTTGTGGAGTTCTGCATATTGGGCACTGAAAATTTACCAAGAACTCTTCTTATGTCCCATGCAAACATGCCTTCATCTCACATGAACTACTTCCAAACCGTTCTCTGCAACTCCCATAAATTCAATCGGACTGTTGTTAACCACAGCCTGCACTATGTAATGTGGGACAAGCCACCAAAAAAGGAACCCCGTGTATTGACTCTGAATGACTTGGAGAATATGACTCAGAGTGGTGCAGCCTTTGGCAGGAGGTTCGCCAAAGATGGTCCTATTCTTAAGCACATTGATCGCGAGATCTTGAATCGTGGTCCCGGTAAGATAGTTCCAGGAGGCTGGTGTCTGGGTAAGGGCCGTGGCGATCCATGCATGATCCGCGGTGATGCCAACGTTTTGAGCCCTGGTCCTGGAGCCATGAGGCTTGCACGCTTTATCACACAGCTGCTATCAGCTGGGACTTTCCATTCGCATCAATGTATATGGGACTGACCATATAATTTAAGGTACACGTGCTTTTAGAAAATTTTGTTAATTGATTCTTGTTTTTAGGTGTTATTGTACTGTTATTAGCTATTACAGTGTAGTTGATTTAATGCTGATCTTTCAGAAACTTGTTAGGAACTCAACCACATATTTTCTTTATCCTGCGCCTCTTTTCTTTTATTATTAAGCTGGCACTGCAACAAGATGACTGTGGTGGGCATATTTTTTTAGTTCAACAGTACTACATCATCAGATTAAGGACTTAAATTATGCGTAACCTGTTTTTACCTTTGTGTTAGTTTATTCTTTCACTAACATTAGGTTGGATGTTAATTCCTCATGGTCTTTCAGGGTGACTGGAAGTCCTGATGCTGAAGGTTTTTAAACATCATAATCTTCAATCGTTCACAATATTTTCAGTGTTGACAAGACGGTCTCTCCAACAGCGTAGTAATTTTTGAATATAGTGAGAAACTCAAGTTTTTCAATTTCATTTTTTAATTTTTAAAAATCAGTAAGCAACTGAAGCTGTGATTTTTATTTGAAGACTTCCAAGTGGCTAGTGTGTCTAAATCAGAGTTTTATTATGTGTGGTTTTATTTAAAGACATGAAGACCTGAGGAGGAGTGGAATAGGCCTCAAAAAAAGGAAGTCAGAAGTAGGCCTGACTACTCTTATTTGAAGATTATGGAGGTTTAGATATAGGAGGGTTTGGGGGCTACTTTTAATTTCAGGAACTACTTTGCATATCTTAGATTTCGGTTCCTGCCATTAGAAGTGTAGATCATTATAAGCCACATATTTTGGTTTCTGCCCTGTTTTCTTTTTGACTTTCTCTCGTCTTTCTTCTCAATATTGAATTCAAATTCACCACCTGATGAAAACTCACTTGAGAAGAGCCATTGCATTTGATTTACATCAACATTGTCAAAGTCGCCCTGAATATGCTCATCAATTTTATGGGAAATGCTCACTGAAATCACCCCGGCTGCCCAAACAGGAAGAAAGAAAAAAAAAAAAAAAAGAAAGAAGAAACCCATGTAATTTATCCTAGTTTGCAACTATGGATAGCTTCGGTTGATATAGAAAGTCATGGGGAACCTTCTATTCCCCTAATTCATGGGGCAACCCTTTATTTCTAGTACGCTGTGACTATTATTGCAATATACGCAGGCAACTTTTATAGATCGGGGAACTTTTCGTTCACGTTAGCTGCTGGGATTGATGTGATAGCCAGGCCACAGAAGCCTGTATTTGTCTCCACTTGCCATGGTAATGGCAGACAACCACCTGCAATCTCAACTCTTGGTGTCCATTGATTTCTAATCCATGTCCAACCATTGACATCCACAGCCAGCTCTCTGGGCCAGGCGCATGCTCTCAAGCACATAGTACCCCACTCAAGAACCCCTTTCCGGCGAATCCCCAGTAAGCTATGTTGATGGAAGCTAACGCTCCATCATGTTATCCTCTTTCCCTTTTGGCAAGGGGGCCATTTCACCCCTTTCCTCCCCTTGCGGACCTCGCTCACCACCACAATCCTCTGAAGGCGAGCAGCAAACAGATTGAGCGAGTTAAGTCATGTTTGATTTTAATCTGATCTGATTTGTTTTTAAATTGTAATTTTAGACTCTAACCTAACTCATTTATTGATTGGGTCGGATGAAGCTGGGTTTGCATAAAGAAGTTTAAAACCAATAAGTTAGGCTAGGTTTGATTCGTGATCCAGAAAATTATTTTTGAAAATATAGATTGTATCAAAAAAAAATTTGAGTTGTATTTAGTTGATTTTTAGTATTCAAGAATATGTTTGATTGATGTTTTTAAAAACTATTTTTTTTGAGAAAGGCAGCACATGGAGAAAGGTCACGGAAACTATTCGAAAACAAAAATCCAATCTAAATCGCTTGCCAAACGGGCCCTTATCTATTCAATATAATCTAGATCTAACATAATAGCATTAGATGGGTTTGTATTTGTATTTGAATCAAACATTTAATTTTTATTTTATAACTTAAATCTAATAATTGATAATCAAATATAGATTCATTTAAAAAAATTAAATAAGATTAAAAAAGCTAACTTAAATTTAAATTTTTATTTAAAAACTTTTAATTCTATTTAAGTAAATGATTATCCTTTAGTTTATGGATTATAATATTTAAAATATTTATTGATATAGTTATAAATAAGAATCTATAAAAATAAATAATAAAATATATTTTGTTATCATTAAGTAAAAAAGATAAAAAAGAGATCTAATTATTAATATAAAAAGAAAAATTAGCTTAAATAAGAGTTTATTTAATGAATTGATAAAGATAGTTAAAGTCAAAAGGATATAAGATTTATATAATTAATGTTTATGAGTCGGACTAACTCATGTTTGGATAAAGTTGAGTGAAAAATATAAAATTCAAATTTGATTCAAAATTTAGATTGAGTCCAACTTTTAAACTTGAAATCAACTCATGGGTTTTAAATATGGATCGAATCATATTTAATTGGATTGGGTTGGGACTAAGTCAACCCAATCTATCTGTAACCTTAGACGCCCACCTTTGTTAGCACCCCTCTTAATGTCCACAGCCTCTACTCCTCCTTCCATCCCATCTTTTCTATTTACCTCTACGTTTTCCCCTTCTTCTCCGCCCATGGTCTTCCCCCATTTGCTGAGACCACCGTTGTTACCCCCTTTCATCTCTTCATCAACATCATTCAATCAGCTCATCGGATATTATCCAACTGAAGACCTGCCCTTGTATTATTGCTTACTACTTGTTTTGGATAGACAAAGAGAGTAGAACTTAGTGCAATGATAAATTGCTCCATTCTACGACTAATAGAGCCTATGCCATCGACTAATCTCTGGACTCAACCAAACCCCCCTCCCTTCCCCTTTCCCTTTCCTTTCCCTTCCCCCAACTCCCTAACTTCAGAGTTCTCATTGCCTGAATTTCAAATCTCAGATCCATCGCTTGCATTACCGATGGTGTTGACCATGATCAGTCTTTCTTCAGTACCAGTCATCACTTTGCTTTAAGACCAATGCGGTGCTAGCAAACACATTGGATGGGTTCAAGTGCACCAACTAAATAGCTGCTAAGGAATATTGTGGCCCATCACCCTATCATTTAATCTACCAACTTCTTCATCCTCTGTCTCGACCATTGACAAGAATTACATCAAGCACTGATAATATATATCTAATTTAGCTTGAAAATTACCATGATGGCTTCGTGGATGATGGATCTAGCAATGGGCTTGGAGGGGAGTGGAGGCCATCGTTTGAGTCCTTAGGCCTCTAGTAGTTTTCAGCACAAAAGAACAAGTTCAAACCAAACTATATCAACTGAAGATGCCAGTGGAGAACGTGGGTTGTGCGTGGAGGTGGCGAGGGGAACATGGGGAGAGAAAAAAAAAAAAAAAAGAAAAGAAGAGAGTAAACAGAGGGGAGGAGATGGTGGTGGGGAAAATGACTACTGTAGTTAAGTAAGGGAGATGGAGGAGATAAAATGATTCAGAGGTGCAAGCTTGAGGAGTAGATATTAGTATAGAGTACTTCCCAAAAGGATTTGAAGATATAATTACATAGAAGAAGCAGGGCTTCTTGGTGCATAGATGGGCATTGCAACTTCAAATTCCTATCACATCCATCAACAAGTACTTATCAAGCCACTATGGGTGGAACTCGAACTCGAACTTGAGCTCGATGCTTGAAAGCTTGAGCCAGCGTTTGTCCATCAACGGGTGGTCGCTATTAGGCAATAGTCATCAATTCGAAGATGATGAAGAGATGGAGGTCTATGTATAGATGGAGAGCAAGCAGAGGATGATTGCCTCTTCTTTAAGGAAATATCCTGTAAAGCATCCAAAAAACGATACTAAAAAAGAGATTTATGCTGTGCTAGGAATGAGTGGTATTAGGAATCATAAATTTAGTGTAATTTTGGTCTAAATGGTTTTTATCACAGAATAACAGAAAATTATCATGTTTAATTACTTTTTCGGCACTTTTCTCTTCCTTCAATGCATAAATGTTATCCTGATTAAAGAAAAACTTCTATCTCCTGGAATAAATTCCATCTCTGGTAGTATCTAAATAGGTTCCCTTTATTGCTTGCAAATTTATTCCACAACCTAGAATACCTTAGGATAGAATAGCATACAAGTTGACATTCAGATAATTGCTCCTCTTTCTGATTATATTTAATTTCTTTTACTAGTTAAATTGTAACAAGGAAAGTAAAGAATTAGATTGCGCTGCTTTTGCCTACTTAATATTTTCTTTAGTTACTCTATGCTGTATTAGTTATTTTGAGACTCATAAATTTATATCAATTCTTTTTCTTAGATTTATCATAATATCTATCCTTATGCTACATTCGAATGTCCCTTATGGCTATTTCCTACGTAGCTGTAGTATAGCATAGCTATAGCATAGAATGTCCCTTGCTAGGTCCCACACCACAACTCCACAAGCCCAATTCATGGAGGAACATTGGACAGTGAGAGTTGGCAATCAGCCAGATAGGTCATAAAGAAATGGTATTTTCCATTTCATCAACTCCTCAAGATTTACGTTTATGGCACCCAAATGACACATTTGAGAACGAATGAGCCTTCCTTACTCCTTCCACAATGACCTAATTAGGTGCATGAGCTCTCAAGGCCCAATCTCCAAGGGATTTCATTAGTTAAGAGGTTAAGCATTGAAAACCATCCAAATTTTATCAAATCAATCTATTACCTCTAATTATTTTGAACAATAGATGAGCAAGGTTATAAATGTAAAAACCATCTTGAGATGCAATATTAAATTTATTTTAAAATCTTAAGTAGAAAATAGAAGGTGAGAAAGGTATTTTTGAATATGGATGTGTTCTAAATGTTTGAGAAAGTAAATTTTGATTGTAGCCTCTAAGTTAATAGTATTTCTATAATTAAATTTCTAAAAAAGTCAACCAAAATTTTTTATTCAATTCTAATTGAGATAAATTGAATTGCACTAAATGGTTTTCAATCAAAAGAATATGTGTTCTTAGGGCCATGTCACCATCTTTTTCTCCTTCTTCTAGAAGGTCCTCTCATATTCTGTTTTTGATTTTTTTCAGCACCTCATTTAGCTGTAAGCTCTAAACTCTCATATTATTCTCTATCATCTTAAAGCAAGATGGTTACAAGGTCTTCCTTTAATCTTTAATCTTTTCATCTCTCTTTTTTACTAACTTGAGCATTGAATCTTAATTGGACCACATTTGGCATCTCTTATGCTTTTTCTTTATCCCTGTAGGAGCACAATATGTGAGTAAAGTCCCTCTTTCAGCATTAAGTAAATCAAATTCTGCTTTACTTTTTGCCTCATTGTTGACTCAATTATTGATTTTGATGATTAATAAAGGAATTGAGTATATTCATTGTGTTACTAATAAATTTAACAAGTGTTTCTGGGCTTAAAAATATTTGGTTAATCAAAAGGCATCAAGAAACGTGTTTTGAATCAAGTGCCAAAGGTAAGTTTCAAAATTCAGAGCCTGGAGTCGACACCTAGAAAGTCTGGAGCCGACCCCATGGCCAATCAAATGTCTTTCTAATTTTTGATACGGTCCGGAGCCGACACCCAGAGTTTCCCAGAATTTCGAAATCGTCACTTACAATGTCTGGAGCCGACTTCGACACGGGGACAGAACACATGATTTTTGACTACCTTGGAGCCGACACCTGAACATGGCGAGCCGACACTTTACTTTTTTGGAGCCGACTCCTCAACGAGCTCAGAACTTTCTATTTTTGGATACACGACTTGGAGCCGACACCTGAAAAGTTGGAGCCGACTCCAACCTATCAGGAACGGATTTTTAAATTACCAGATCAGCTCAAACGGTAATATTTTCTTTACCTAACCCCTAACGGCTATATTTCATGTATGGAAAAACTTTCCAGGTACATTCCAACGGCTAGTTTTACACCTAAAAACGGATTAAACGGAATCTATAAAAGGAGGAAGAGCGTTTGTTTAAAAAAAATGAAAGGAAAAAGAAAAACAAAAAATATAAAGAAATTATATTGAAAAAATCGAGAGGTCTTGAGCAAGAAATTAAGAGAAAGAATCCACGTTCAAATTCTTTCACTCCAAAAAGCTCAAAGAGAAATCCAAGGCGTTTAACTTGAAAAATCGAGGATTTTTCAAAAGAAGAAAAAGCCCTATTTTTGTGATTTTTAAACTTCTCATCTGCAACATCTGTGAAGAATCAGAGCTGAGGCTTGATTCAACATCTCAAAAGAGAAGAGGAAAAGAAGAAAAGCTCAAATCCAATCATCTTCAAATCAGGTTTTCTAAACTTGTTTATTTAGTTTGAATATTGCTCATTTAAGGAGCTGTGTGTTATTGTAAACATTATTCTTTCTTGTTTTTGCTAGTTCGATCAGGGGGATTGAATTAGTGGAGGTAGTATACCTCGGGATAAGCTAGATTAGCTTGTGTTAGGGTTTTGTGCTGGTGAGCCCGAAAAACCAGCTGGATTCGTTATGATCCCTGAGAAACAATAAGTTTTGAGTTGTGATCTTGTAAAACAACTCGGCTGTAATCTAGTTGATTATAGTGTGGACCCAAGTGAAACTTGGAGTGGACGTAGGTGTTGGATACACCGAACCACTATAAAATTCTTGTGTTTGCCGTGCTTTAATTGTCTCTCTCTCTACCTCTTCATTTGTGATTGAAATTTATTCTGCACTTAATTATTTCAAAGCCAATAGTTTTAAAAGGTTAAAATTTTTAAGAACCCAATTCACCCCCCTCTTGGGCTGCCATCTGGGCCAACAATTGGTATCAGAGCAAGTGCTCATTTGAATTTGGTCTAACAATCAAGAGCTAAAGATCCAAATGGCGGCTCAAGCTAGTTCATCTTACTTAGAAGGTCAATCCACTAATCGACCTCCTTTGTTTAATGGAACTAATTATGGTTATTGGAAAGCTAGGATGAAAATTTTTATTCAAGCACTTGACTATGACTTATGGGGTATCATAGTTAATGGTCCACATACCCACAATTAGAGTAGATAATATGGTGATTTCTAAGCCGGAAACGAATGGGATGAACATGATAAAAAGTTGGCACAACTTAATGCCAAGGCTATGAATGTTCTATATTGTTCACTAGATGCAAATGAATTTAATTGAATTTCTACATGTATTTTCGCGAAAGAAATTTGGATAGATTAGAGGTTACCCATGAGGGTACAAATCAAGTTAAAGAATCAAAGATTAATATTTTAGTGCATAAATATGAATTGTTTAGCATGGAACAAACTGAAACCATCACATGCATGAACACAAGATTCACTGATATTGTAAATGGTTTGAAAAGTCTAGGTAAGACCTATACTAATTCTGAACTTGTGCGTAAAATTCTTAGGTCACTTCCAAGATCGTGGGAAGCGAAGGTGACTGCCATCCAAGAAGCAAAGGACTTAAATGTGTTACCTTTGGAAGAGCTACTTGGATCCTTGATGACTCATGAGCTAACAATGAAACAACATCAAGAGGAGAAGTCAAGAAAAGAAGACAATCACTCTTAAAGCTGCAGAAAAGGATATAAGCAGCAGTGATGAAGAAGAGAAGATGACGAGACAGCTCTCCTTGCAAAAAATTTAAGAAATTCATGCAAAGAAGGAGACCCTTCCACAAGAAGAAATCTGGAACAAAAATGGAAGGAGAAAAGGAGAAAGAGAAGGACAAAGAAAAAGAAAAGGAGCCCTTAATTTGTTATGAGTGTAAGAAACCAGGGCATTTTAGATATGACTGTCCTCAACTGAAGAAAGCCTACAAGAAAGAAAAAGAAGGCGTATGTTGCAACTTGGAGCGACAACGATGAATCCTCTTCAGAGGAAGAACAAAAAGAAGTTGCAAACATTTGCTTTATGGCAAACGATGACAACGAGGTAAGTTCTGAAAACCCTTGTGATGATTTCGCATTTGATGAATTGTTTGAAGCTTTTAATGAACTAGTTGATGATTTTAAAGCCTTGAAAAAGAAATACAAATTTTTGAAAAAATGATAATTCAATTCTCATTAAAGAAAAAGATAATCTTACTCATGAGATTGAATGCTGAAATCTGAAAATGATAATTTGACAAAAGAAAGAGAATCAATCTCCAATGAAAATGATAAATTAAAGAAGGAAGTTGATAAATATAAAAATATTGTTGATAAATTCACTAATAGTTCTGAAAAACTTAATTTATTATTGAGTAATCAAAGAGCTATATTTGATAAGGCTGGATTAGGATATAGGCCTAACATAAAACAAAAGTTTGTCAAAAACTTTTTCAGAAAAGAACCAAATAAAGATGATGTTACATGTCATTATTGTAACAAGAAAGGCCATAAATCCTATGAATGTAAGGCAAGAAATAGTAACAAGAATTTAAGTAGTAAAGGAAAGAAAATATGGGTTCCCAAAGGAACAATCTTTTATGCTACTAACCATGAAGGACCCAAGAAGGCTTGGGTACCTAAATATAAGACTTGATCATTTTTGCAGGAGTGTCTTGCGGCCAAAAGAGCAAAGCGAAAGTGGTATCTCGATAGTGGCTGCTCAAGACACATGACGGGTGACAAGGATCAATTCATCACCCTTGAAAGCAAAAGAGGAGGAGTTGTTACGTTTGGTGACAATGGCAAAGGCCAAATCATGGGGTTTGGTAAAATTCAAATAACTCCCTCCATATATTGAAAATGTTTTATATGTCAATGGTTTAAAACATAATCTAATTAGTATTAGTCAATTATGTGATAAAGGTTTTAAAGTATCATTTGAAGCTTCTATCTCATTTTTTACTGAAATAGAAATGGCAATGTATACTTGATTGATTTAGACAATTTGTCTACTAGTAATCATTGCTTAGTTGCTAATAATGCTAATATGAATGAGATTGGTTGGTTATGGCATCGTAGATTAGGTCATGCAAGCACACACCTAATTTAAAATTAATTAGAATGGATTTAGTAAAAGGTCTTCCACAACTAGATTTTGAAAATAACAAAATTTGCGATGCATGTCAATTTGGAAAACAAACTAAAAACTCTTTCAAAACTAAAAATATTGTTTCCACTTCTAGGCCACTTGAACTACTTCACATGGATCTTTTTGGACCTACTAGAACCACTAGTCTAGGAGGAAAGAAATATGGTCTTGTGATTGTAGATGATTATTCTAGATACACTTGGGTATTATTTTTAGCTCATAAAGATGAGACCTTTCCATTATTTTTGAAATTCTTCAAGAAGGTCACAAATGAGAAAAATAACACCATAGTGTCTCTTAGAAGTGATCATGGCACTGAATTTGAAAATCATTTATTTGAAAACTTTTGCATTGAAAATGACATCCATCATAATTTTTCAGCACCTAGAACACCACAACAAAATGGAGTTGTAGAAAGAAAAAATAGAACTTTAGAAGACATGGCCCGTACCATGCTATGTGAAAGCAACCTACCAAAATACTTTTGGGCGGAAGCTATAAACACGGCATGCTACATTCTTAATAGAGCTTTAATTAGGCCAATCATTAAGAAAACTCCTTATGAACTATGGAACAATAGAAAACCAAACATAAGTTACTTTCATGCATTTGGTTGTAAATGTTTCATTCATAATAATGGTAAAGATAATCTAGGAAAATTTGATGCAAAATCTGATGAAGGCATTTTCTTAGGATATTCAACATCTAGTAAAGCCTATAGAGTGTTTAACAAGAGAAACTTAATTGTAGAAGAATCTATTCATGTTTTTTGATGAATCTTTAGCATCGAGTTCAGGAAAGATTGATGATGAGGAAGATACAAACATATTAGAAAGAGACATTAAAAAATTGAATATAAATGTATCTTCAGATCATGAACAAGAAGTTAAAGATGATGATTCTCCTAGTGTTGATGTTGTTGATGCAAATCATAATGATGTAGATCTTCCTAGAGATTGGAGATATGCCTATGGTCATCCAAAAGAATTAATTATAGGTGATCCATCTCAAGGAGTAAGAACTAGATCATCAATGAGAAACATCAATAATCATCTTGCATTTGTATCTCAAATTGAACCTAAAACTATTGAAGAGGCTGAAAAAGATAATAATTGGATGTTAGCTATGCAAGAGAATTAAATCAATTTACTAGAAATAATGTCTGGACCCTTGTAGATAGACCTAAAGATCATTCAGTTATAGGATCAAAATGGGTATTTAGAAATAAATTAGATGAAAATGGCATAGTAATTAGAAACAAAGCTAGATTAGTCGCAAAAGGATATAATCAAGAAGAAGGAATTGATTTTGATGAAACTTTTGCACCTGTAGCTAGATTAGAAGCAATTAGATTATTACTCGCATTTGCATGTCATATGCATATCAATTTATTTCAAATGGATGTTAAAAGTGCATTTTTAAATGGATTTATAAATGAAGAAGTTTTTGTTGAACAACCACCTGGTTTTGAAGATCATGAATTTCAAATCATGTTTTTAAATTGCACAAAGCACTATATGGTTTAAAACAAGCACCTAGAGCTTGGTATGAAAGATTAAGTAAATTTCTGATTGAAAATGATTTTACAAGAGGAAATGTTGATAAAACACTATTTTTGAAAAGAAAAGACAAGGATTTATTAGTAGTACAAATATATGTTGATGATATTGTATTCGGTGCTACTAACAATCTTTTGTGTCAAGAATTTGCTAAGTTAATGCAGGGTGAATTCGAAATGAGCATGATGGGAGAACTCAACTTCTTCCTAGGACTTCAAATCAAGCAAAGCAAAGAGGGATTTTCATCAATCAAGCAAAATACACAAAAGAACTTCTCAAGAAGTTTGGAATGGAGTCAATCAAACCACTTGGAACACCTATGAGTCCTTCATGCAAATTGGACAAAGATGAAGATGGTAAGAAAGTAGATCAAAAACATTATAGAGGTATGATCGGATCTCTTCTTTACTTAACAGCTAGTAGACCAGATATCATGTTTGCTGTTTGTTTATGTGCTAGATTTCAATCTGAACCTAAAGAATCTCACTTAATTGCTGTGAAAAGAATCTTAAGATATTTAAGTGGAACTAAAAATGTAGGTTTATGGTACTCTAGAGACTCAACATTAAACTTGATTGCATATTCTGATTCTGACTATGCTGGATGCAAACTAGATAGAAAAAGCACAAGTGGTGCATGTCAATTTTTAGGAAGTAACTTAATCTCTTGGTTTAGCAAAAAGCAAAATTCGGTTGCATTATCAACTGCTGAAGCAGAATATGTTGCAGCTGGAAGTTGCTGTGCTCAAATCCTTTGGATTAAGAGACAACTTGAAGATTATGGCATAACACTTGATAAAACTCCTATTAGATGTGATAATACGAGTGCAATAAATTTAACAAAAAATCCAATTCAACATTCAAGAACAAAACACATTGAAATTAGATATCACTTTATAAGAGAACATGTAGCTAATAATGAAATTTGTCTTGATTATGTTAATACTGAAGAACAATTAGCTGATATATTTACAAAACCTTTAAGTGAAGAGAGATTTTGTTATCTTAGAGGTGAATTAGGGATTTGTGACCCTTTGGAATGATTTTGAAACTCTAAGGAATGACTATCTAGATTTCTATTAATTTCTTGATATTCCTTTCATAATTTTAAGGACAAATTATCTAGTCATCTGAGCAATTTGATTCTTCATATTCCAAAGATTTTTTCAAAATTTTATTGAACCTATTTTGACAAGTTTCAGATGTTTGAATCTCAGTTGTTTTTCTCTGATACTGTCAGTGGAGTCGACACCTCAGTTTGAGGAGTCGACACCTCGTCTGTGTCGCTCTCGGTCCCTGACCTTGGAGCCGACACCCGTATAAGTGGAGCCGACTCCAGTTCGAGCGCTGACTGTGTTAGCGATTTGGAGTCGACACCCGACTTTGCGGGAGTCGACACCTGGGGGTCCCAAATCGACTTTATTAGGGCAGAGTCGACACCTTCGTCATTTCATTCGTTTTCAATCCTTAACCAAACTCTTCCCAAACTCTCAAAACCTCCCCAACTCAAATTCCACTCTATTCGAACTTTCCTAAGGATCTAAATGGCACCTAAGCGGAGAGGATCTGTACTTGGAGCGCCCGTGATGACTGGGAAGCGTTCGGCGAGGCGACCCGTCCGCGAGCCGTCTCCGAGCGAGGATTCTGCAACCCAATCGGACAATCCAGGCCCTTCTTCTCCTCAGGTAGACACCTTAGCCGGGAGAGTAATTACCATGGGTAGAAAGGTCGATTTCGAATTCTTTGAGTCCGAGGGTTTTTCAATTGGAAATCAACTCAAAGAGCTAGGTTGGGATAAAGTGTGCTCATTAGATGTTCCTACCTATCCGGCCCTAGTCAAGGAGTTCTACTTCAATTTGTCAAGAGGTGATGGTGGGATCGTAAGCTCTGTTAGAGGTAAAAGAGTCCACCTTACTTTTCAGAAATTAGGAAATCTTCTAAGCATTCCTATCATCGGATTAGTAGCAGATATTCACAGTGAGAGGTCAGATGCTCTGTCAAGGATGTTAGGGAGAGAAGTAACAGAATTTGAAGAGGTTAGGGCTAACCAATTGCCCTTGGAGTTGAGGTTACTTCATAATATTTGCAGCAGAATTTTATTCCCTAAGACCGGACGATTTGAGTATGTCTCGGAGCGAGACATAGTGGTGATGGATAGTGTGTTGACTGGTCAACCCATAAACCTTGCTGCAATGATGATTTTCTATATGGCCGAGGCTGGAGGAAAAAGGAGATCTTCCCTACCCTACGGTATGATTTTGACTATGGTTTTCAGGAGCCAAGGAGTTGTGATTTTGGATAATGAGCCTTCCAAGAACCTTAGGCATACTGACTACTATAGTTTGGCTACAGTTCATCGGATGGGATTTGTGAAGGTTAATGGACAATGGGAGAGGAAAGGCAGTTTGGATGAGAGAGCCACTGAAATGAGGTCTTCAGCACCTTTTGAGGCTGGTCCGTCTGTGAGGGTTCCTTCTCCACAGCCTGGCAGTCCTGCTCCTTTCCGGTACCTCCATCTACTTCATCTGTCGGATTTTCAGACATTCAATTGGAGCAACTTAAAAGTCTACTTGCTGCTCAGAAGGAAGAAATGAAGACTGAGTTTGACAGTCAATTTATGAATTTAAGAGAGACTCTTTATTCTTTGGATGATCGCATTGGAAAAATTGAGTCCACTCTTGGCTCATCTGCTGAATCCTTAAGGAATGATCTAAAGAACATATTTGAAGAACTTAAGGATATTTGTGGAGACTCAGAAACCTACTCCAGATGCAATGCTGAACTTCAAGATAAGATTATGACTGCATGTGCATTTGTGACAGAAGGTTAAAAGAATTTGTAAGAACTCAGAGCGACGGGATGGGAAGAATTCTAGAAGACTTACAGAGACTTATTAGAAAGAATACGTGATTATCTTGCTATGTAATGACTTTATTAATGTAGTTTGATGTTGTTTTAATGAAGAATAGTTGATGTATGTTTATCTTTAAATTTTCATGTAATGAAATAGGTTGATGTTTGACAATGAACAGTTTCACTTTGTAATACCTGACTTTTTGATGTAATGAAATTATCTTTTGATCTATCAATTTTATCATTTTACTCTTCTTAATCTTTTTGTTGATTACAAAAAAGGGGAGAAAGTTATGTCGTATATGCATTGATTAGTTATGCTTTGATTGGTATTAAATTATTTTGGATATGCATTAATTTAAATAAGCTTAAGTGAAAATTGATATAACTGAATTCTAGGTATCAAACACTAAAATGTAAAGCAAAAGGAAGAACAATTGTTAAATTGAACTTCATAGGGGGAGCTACCTTATTCAGGGGGAGCTTACCTGTGAGGATCACATCTTTGAAAATTTTGATTTGAGAATCCTATGCATATACTCAATGTTTTTATAATCATCAAAAAGGGGGAGATTGTTGACCCAATTATTGATTTTGATGATTAATAAAGGAATTGAGTATATTCATTGTGTTACTAATAAATTTAACAAGTGTTTCAGGGCTTAAAAATATTTGTTTAATCAAAAGGCATCAAGAAACGTGTTTTGAATCAAGTGCCAAAGGTAAGTTTCAAAATTCAGAGCCTGGAGTCGACACCTAGAAAGTCTGGAGCCGACCCCATGGCCAATCAAATGTCTTTCTGATTTTTGATACGGTCCGGAGCGAGCCGACACCCAGAGTTTTGGAGTCGACACTTACAGTGTCTGGAGCCGACTCCGACACGGGGACAGAACGCATGATTTTTGACTACCTTGGAGCCGACACTTACAGTCTTTTGGAGCCGACACCTGAACATGGCGAGCCGACACTTTACTTTTTCGGAGCCGACTCCTCAACGAGCTCAGAACTTTCTATTTTTGGATACACGACTTGGAGCCGACACCTGAAAAGTTGGAGCCGACTCCAACCTGTCAGGAACGGATTTTTAAATTGCCAGATCAGCTCAAACGGTAATATTTTCTTTACCTAACCCCTAACGGCTATATTTCATGTATGGAAAAACTTTCCAGGTACATTCCAACGGCTAGTTTCACACCCAAAAACGGATTAAACGAATCTATAAAAGGGGGAAGAGCGTTCGTTTAAAAAAAAAAAGGAAAAAAAAAAAAATATAGAGAAATCATATTGAAAAAATCCGAGAGGTCTTGAGCAAGAAATCAAGAGAAAAGAATCCACGTTCAAATTCTTCCACTCCAAAAAGCTCAAAGAGAAATCCAAGGCGTTCAACTTGAAAAATCGGAGGATTTTCCAAAAGAAGAAAAAGCCCTGTTTTTGTGATTTCCCAACTTCTCATCTGCAACATCTGTGAAGAATCGGAGCTGAGGCTTGATTCAACATCTCAAAAGAGAAGAGGAAAAGAAGAAAAGAAGAAAAGCTCAAATCCAATCATCTTCAAATCAGGCTTTTCTAAACTTGTTTATTTACTTTGAATATTTGCTCATTTAAGGAGCTGTGTGTTATTGTAAACATTATTCTTTCTTGTTTTTGCTAGTTCAATCAGGGGGATTGAATTAGTGGAGGTAGTATACCTCGGGACAAGCTAGATTAGCTTGTGTTAGGGTTTTGTGCTGGTGAGCCCGGAAAACCAGCTGGGTTCGTTGTGATCCCTAAACAACAAGTTTTGAGTTGTGATCTTGTAAAACAACTCGGCTGTAATCTAGTTGATTATAGTGTGGACCCAAGTGAACTTGGGAGTGGACGTAGGTGTTGGATACACCGAACCACTATAAAATTCTTGTGTTTGCCGTGCTTTAATTGTCTCTCTCTCTATCTCTTCATTTGTGATTGAAATTTATTCTGCACTTAATTATTTCAAAGCCAATAGTTTTAAAAGGTTAAAATTTTTAAGAACCCAATTCACCCCCCTCTTGGGCTGCCATCTGGGCCAACACTCATCATTTATTTCATCATTCCTATTATAGCTCTTAGAGTGCCTGATTAGTTCTTGACACCATTAAATTCCTATATGTCAAAAATGAATATAGCAATATTTTGAGATACAAGATTCATTGTATAGTACTGTTTTGATTGACAAAAAAAAATCTGAAGTAAATCATCAAATGCATGTCATAAAATGCCTGAAATAATATAGAAAGGAAAAAGATTACAGTGGAATAAATTTGAAAAACATTTTAAAACTTTTTAAACCAAGGAAAGAGGAGGGGTTAATTACGATAGGGAGCAAGCATTTTATCCTTAATATATTAGAATAGGTTAGTGCGCTAATCGTTGTAAAAGTATTGAAGGCCATGTGTTTGTGCATTTGTTCTATTCTTATGAAATATAAATTAAAATATATTCAGCGGTATTATGATCTACCTAATCTTAGAATTATTTTCTTTGAAATACCCTTTCCAATTTATATTTTATGTTAATTTTATATTTTTATAATAAAATTATTATTTTCTTTCTTTTTATTTTTTTGATACAGACAGGAAGTCACACAAACCTGACACAAGGACAAACCAAAAGGTCAAGAAAAAGATACATATGAAGAGAGGGTGAAATCCTATCTCCCTAAGACCAAGTCCAGTCAATGGAATGCTATGTAGCTTAAGAGGCAACCTATTCCGCTGCAGAGTTTGCCTTCCGATAAATATGGCGAGCTATAGTAACCGCCGGGTCCTACAATAGCTGCCAACTATCGCAAAGCAATGGATGGGCATCCTCGCGGTCCGCTCCACCTTGGATCCATTCAATGACGGTATTAGAGTCTCCCTCAATGAGGATCCTCTAAGCCCGCAACTGCCGAGTCACTCTGACAATGTCCGCCCATGCAGTTCTGAGCTCAGCTTCTGGTACAGAACAGTCTTAAAAGGAGGTCCCGTCGGCCGCCATAAGTCTTCTATCATCGGAGCGAATAACGTACCTTGCTCCATCAATGGTACAGTGTACACTGTCATCAAAGTTTACCTTAACAAACCCCATGGGGGCTCCCAGGAGATAGAAATCGCTCTATGGGCCGCTGCCGGAGCAGCATGGGAGGCCCAAGAACCTGGGGTAGTCATCAAATTGCGAGTACTCGGACACCAAGCATCTGGCTTGTAGAATAATTCAGTGGATCAAGATATCCTCTGCCTTAAAAATCATTGCATTTCTAATCAACTAGACTTGATATGTATATAAGCAGCTAAACATGCCTCAGTGTCAAACTCAGGTAGATGAACCAAAGAAAGGAATGTAGCCTAGCACTACCATCTGATAGAGATATAGACTAAAAGATATGCTTTATGTCTTTACATTTTTAATGAGAATTCATTTTGAGCAATGTGTGCCATTTACTATATATATGTGCATGTGTCTAGTATTTCCAAAGAGTATTTGATCTAGTGTGTAGAGTACGGCTTACACACAGAAGACTAGATCATCGGTTCTTTTGGAATACAAGTTTATTGTTCACAGTTTTAGATGGAATTGGACACACCATCAGTAGAGCTGTAGCACAAATTTAAGTAGGTCTGTCTTGACTACGGGGAATGGTTTATTCTAACTATTTGTGCTAGTACACTTTGTGTGTATTGAACAGGACCCAGTTGAGTTGATTATTTTATACTGACTTTATAAAATAATTTAGAACTCATGAATATTATGATTACTTATGCTCTTAATCTGAATTCTATTTCTAGACACGTGTGTGTAGTGATTATTGCTTTGATTACACATAGAGTGAGATTCTATATGAGTCAATAATCTCAGTGGGTTGGGCAATAACATTATATATGGTGAACATTAATAGTTGAAGGAATCCACGTCCGGTTAATTTGGACTGATGATATCCCCTTGAGAAAGCTTATAAGTTTTGATCGTATCAAATCTTGCAAGTGGATTTTGAATCCGATACGTCAAATAAGTTAAGTGGATAAGTCTCAAGGATAATAACAGCCAATTAAATTATATTGTCAGTATTTAAATTTAATTGGTGGATATCTGTAATCTTAACGTGGGGAGATAATAAGTATTTAATATTAAGGCTCGAAAATATAAATTCGAATATGATTAGGAGTACAATTATAATTCTTTAGTGGAATGAATTATAATTTACGTAATTAAATCCTAACCCGGGATAGGATTAGGAGATTTAATTACGTGGGAAGTCCTTTTCATATTTGCCTATTTGGTCCCTGTTGTAGCCCTATAAATACCCTCTCAATTGGTTGCTAGGGTTAACGCTTTTGAGAAAAAAGAAAAGCAAGAAACCCTAGGTCGGCCGAGAGAGATCCCACCATCTTGAGAGAGAAGAAGGTATTTCGGGAATACGGCGGAAGGCCAAAAGGTTGAGGTCGAGCAATCAAATCAAGTGTTCCAGCGTTCAAGTCTGAAGGTATAATCTTATACTCATAGATTAGAACGGTAAAAGATTTTTGCATTACTCATATACGCTATAGCCGTGATCTTGGGGGTATTCCGCGCTCCCCAACAGTGGTATCAGAGCCACGGCTGATACTGTATATGAATAATGCGGCCATGTTCTCCATTAATCGGAATATGCATGCGTGGGATGGATCGTGCTTGCTGCTAATGTTATTTTGCAGGTTTCTATCCTGTTATTATGGTCATGTGAATGTATGTGTTCTGATTTAATATTGCTTAGATCTGTTTTGTGAACTCCGGTTTTAAGGAGGCTAGGATCATTGTAATATTTTATAGCATGTATGCTCCGGTTTTTTGAGAGCTTTGTGTTTGTAAATACGTAGCATGTGAACTCCTATATGGAGGCATAGGATTTTTGTAATCTGGTGCGGCTCCATGGAGGAAGATGACCTGCTGCACGTTGCAGGATATGATTCTAGATGAATCGGATAAGATTCTAAGATGAATCGGATAAGATATGATTCTAAGATGAATCGGATAAGATATGATTCTAAGATGAATCGGATGAAGATATGATTCTAAGAAGAATCGGATGAAGATATGATTAGAATCGGATGAAGATAGGATTCTAAGCAGAATCCTTGCAGATAAGATTTCAAGGAAATCCGTTGCAGATAAGGAAATCCGATGCAGATAAGATTTCAAGGAAATCCGTTGCAAATCACGATTCTAAAGGAAAATTCAAAGCGCGATGGGATCGGAAGGAGCTGAAAGCATCCCCGCTGGGGGCCAGCCCCCAGACCCCCGTATGCGAAGCGGCAAATCGTCGAGCAAAGTAGCAATCATGGTGCGACAGAGATCTTCATCTGCGTGGAGAATTTTGACCATAATAACAGGGATTTTATTTATCTTGTTTATATTGGTTATGTTGCATACTTGCTTGATTGTTTATCCTTTTGTTCTTATGTCTATAACTAGGAGAACATGGTTAATTGGATAATCACTTGCTGTTTGTGTTTATAAGATAATCAAACACAAGTTTTATAACCCTCAAAATATTGTTTAAATAACTAAGTGGGAGAGGGAATTAATCACATTTAAATCCCATGGTCCCATCACTTGTTTATTGGTGAGGTAGTTAATTTCACGTGTTAGCATTAGTGCTTTCCTCCCCATAGGATGAAATTGATTGCCAGCTCACCAAGAATAATCCCTGGTAGTTGTTAATGTTGGATTACCTCTCCATCTGAGGGATCCACCATGGGACAATGGATCTAGCATTGAGTGATGGTATACACTTAGGTATAAATATTGGTATCCTCCCCATCGGAGTCACTACAAATATTTATATGACCAAAGTTAGCCAGCTAATTAATTTTACTTGGTATGTTACCTTTTACCTAGATAGTAAAATTAATAGGTTTTATCTGTCTAGATAAATGATGAGTAGTAGACGTCCTCCCATCGAGGCATACTATTCAAAATGTACTAGGCTGCTGGCGAATTCTATTATTATGTAGTGGTTGAGGGGCCCTACTTATAATTTTGAATTTAAAGTTTATTGCTCATTATATGATGTATGAATGATTCTCAGGATTAAAATGTCTTCTTTCAATCCACTTGCTGTGATACTCAAAGAAAACAAATTGACTGGTCCTAATTACATTGATTGGAAAAGAAACCTGGATATAGTGTTAACTGCAGAAGGGTACAAGTATGTGCTCACTCAGGTCTGTCCCGCAGAGCCCGGTGAAGGGGCTTCAGATCAGGAGTCCCAAGCTTACCGTAAGTGGGTTAAGGCTGATGAGATGGCGCGGTGTTACATATTGGCATCTATGTCAAATGTTCTGCAACATCAGCATCAATCTATGCCCTCTGCCTATGACATGATGTTCAACCTCAAAGAAATGTTTGGGGATCAGAGTCGTGCAGCTAGGCAGACTGCGATGAAAGAACTGATGAACACTAATATGGCTGAAGGAACTCCTGTCAGGGATCATGTTCTAAAGATGATTAGCCTTCTGAACGAACTGGAGATCCTTGGAGCGGAGATGGATGGGGAAACCCAAGTTGATATCATTCTCCAGTCCCTACCTGATTCCTTTAAGCAGTTCTGCCTAAATTACACTATGAACAAAATGAATTTTTCATTGGCAGAGCTACTTAAAGAACTTCAGGTAGCAGAGAGTTTCATAATGAAGCCTGCAGTTGCTATGGTTACTGAAAAAGGTTCTTCTTCGAAGTCTCATGCTAAGAAGAAGAAAAAGGTTCAGAAAAAGAAACAGCATCATGCCCCACAGCCCAATGGGGAAATAAAAAAGAAGGGAAAGTGCTTCGTCTGCAAGCAGCCAGGTCACTGGAAGCAGCAATGTCCAGTTTGGCTTGCCAGGAAACAGGCTAGAGGTATATCTCATTCACTTGTAGTTGAAACTTGTTTAGTGCTGTTATCTACTAGTGGCTGGTGTGTAGATACGGGAGCCACTAATCATGTTTGCAATTCTTTGCAGGGGTTCCAGCAGACCCGGCAGCTAAGTGATGGAGAGATTTACATATTTCTGGGAGATGGCACGAGAGTGTCAGTAGTTGCAGTGGGAGATTTTAGCTTTTCTTTTAGTAGAAATAGGATTTTAATATTAAAAGACTGTTTATTTGTACCTTCAATTAGAAGGAATTTAATTTCAGTTTCTAAGTTGGTTGATGATGGATATTCAGTTTATTTTAATGACTCCGTTGTTATTAAGAAAAATAAACATTTTATCTGTTCTGGTACATTGGTGGATGGTCTTTATATTATTAATCCTGTTTCTCCTACTGTGCAACTAAATGAAGTGAATAACAATAATAGACCATGTAAGAGAAAACATCCTTCTGAAATGAATCAAACTTATCTTTGGCACTTGCGCCTAGGTCATATAAATCTAAGACGGATTTCTAGACTGGTTCAAGATGGACCATTAGGTTCATTGGAAGTAGAGGCACTACCGGTCTGTGAATCTTGCTTAGAAGGAAAAATGACCAAGCGGCCATTCTCGGCCAAAGGCAATAGAGCTAAGGAGATATTAGAATTGGTTCACTCTGATTTGTGTGGCCCAATGAACGTCCAAGCTAGAGGTGGTTTTGAGTACTTTGTCACTTTTATTGATGATTACTCAAGATATGGGTATATTTATCTGATGCGCCGTAAGTCTGAATGCTTTGAAAAATTTAAAATTTTTAAGGCAGAAACGGAGAACCGTCATGGTAAAAATATCAAGACACTACGATCCGATCGTGGTGGCGAGTACCTCTTAGGGGAGTTCACAGATTACTTATTAGATGCTGGGATTGAATCCCAGTTGTCTGCACCTAGAACGCCACAGCAGAATGGTGTAGCTGAAAGAAGGAATAGGACTCTTATGGATATGGTTAGATCTATGATGAGTTATTCAGACTTACCTATTTCGTTTTGGGGATATGCATTAGAGACCGCTGCATATATTCTTAACTTGGTACCATCTAAGTCAGTACCTAAGACACCCACAGAACTGTGGACTGGGCGCAAGCCTAGTCTAAGACATGTTCGGGTTTGGGGTTGTCCAGCACATGTACTAAAAGGTAAACCAGATAAGTTGGAATCAAGGACAGATGTATGCTTCTTTGTTGGATATCCTAAAGGAACAAAAGGTGGTTTATTTTATTGTCCTAAGGATCAGAAGGTCATTGTTAGCACCAATGCCCGATTCTTGGAGGAGGACTATATTATAGACCACAAACCCAGAAGTAAAATTGCTCTAGAAGAGTTGAGAGGCGATAAAACTAGACAGGCTCCTTTAATACCAATAGTACAAGCAGAAACACCACAAGAAAGTAGGTTCCCAAACTTCCCAATAACTATTCGTAGTGGGAGAAGTATAGTAACACGAACTGACCCTGAACTGATACAAAAGGATACCATTAATGCACCAGTTTCAGAACCAGTGCAGGTTGATGGAGCACAAGGATCAGAGTCAGATCGTATTACTACTAGCACATACAATCAGGTTGTGCCTCGTCGTAGTGGGAGGGTTGTAAATACACCTAAACGGTATACGTTCCTTGGAGAGTCATATGACAGAATCTCTGATGAACTGGATACTGAACCCAGTAGCTACAATGAAGCATTACAGGATAAAGATGCAACTCTTTGGCAAAATGCTATGAAATCAGAGATAGAGTCTATGCACTTTAATCAGGTCTGGGATCTTGTAGAACCACCCGAGGGAGTAAAACCCATCGGATGCAAGTGGATCTATAAGAAGAAGAGAGGAGCAGACGGGAAGGTGGAAACCTTCAAGGCTAGGCTAGTTGCAAAAGGTTTTACTCAGAAAGAAGGGATCGACTATGAGGAAACCTTTTCACCAGTAGCTATGCTTAAGTCTATCCGGATTCTCTTATCCATTGCAGCTCATTTCGATTACGAAGTTTGGCAAATGGATGTCAAGACAGCTTTCCTTAATGGAAATCTTGACGAATGCATTTACATGATGCAACCAGACGGTTTTATAGTAAAAGGCCAGGAGCACTTGGTGTGCAAGCTTAAGAGGTCCATTTATGGACTTAAGCAGGCATCTAGATCTTGGAATACTCGTTTTGATCAAGCTATTAAATCTTATGGTTTTGATCAAAGTCCTGACGAGTCATGTGTGTACAAGAAGCGTGATGGAAAAACTTTGGTGTTTCTGGTGCTATATGTGGATGACATCTTACTTATTGGAAACGATATGGGAGTGTTATCTTCGATCAAGGTATGGTTATCTGGACAATTTGATATGAAGGACTTGAGAGAAGCAAGTCACATCCTAGGGATCAAGCTTTTGCGAGATCGCAAGCAAAGGATGGTATGCTTATCTCAAGCCACTTATATCGATAAAATTCTCACCCGTTTTGGTATGCATAATTCCAAGAAAGGATTTCTTTCTTTCAGGCATGGAATTTCTTTATCTAAGGATCAGTGTCCTAAGACACCTGATGAGATAGAAAGTATGAAGGCAGTTCCTTATGCTTCTGCAGTAGGAAGCCTAATGTATGCTATGCTATGTACTAGACCTAATATCTGTTTTGCCGTAGGCATGGTTAGCAGATTTCAGTCTAACCCTGGGTGAGAACATTGGACTGCAGTAAAACATATAATTAAGTACCTGAAAAGGACTAAAGATTATATGTTAGTTTACCAAGCAGATAGTCTTGTGCCTATAGGATATACAGATTCGGACTTCCAATCAGATAATGAATCTAGGAAATCAACCTCGGGATATGTGTTTACTTTGGGTGGTGGAGCAATTAGCTGGAGGAGTGTGAAGCAGACTTGTGTTGCTGACTCTACCATGGAAGCTGAGTATGTGGCTGCATCTGAAGCTGCAAAAGAGGCTGTTTGGCTAAGAAACTTTCTTTTGGATCTTAGTGTGATACCTTCAGTGCAATTACCTATTACACTTTATTGTGATAATAGTGGGGCAGTTGCTAATTCGAAGGAACCCAGGACCCATAAGAAATCTAAACACATTGAGCGTAAGTATCACCTGATACGTGACATCGTGCAAAGAGGTGACGTGCTGGTGACCAAGGTTACATCTGAGGACAACCTGGCAGATCCTTTTACAAAGAGTTTAACTTCAAAAGTTTTTGATAGACATGTAGAGGGCATGGGAGTTAGATGTGTACAAGCATTGCTTTGAGTCTAAGTGGAAGATTGATAGAGATATAGACTAAAAGATATGCTTTATGTCTTTACATTTTTAATGAGAATTCATTTTGAGCAATGTGTGCCATTTACTATATATATGTGCATGTGTCTAGTATTTCAAAGAGTATTTGATCTAGTGTGTAGAGTACGGCTTACACACAGAAGACTAGATCATCGGTTCTTTTGGAATACAAGTTTATTGTTCACAGTTTTAGATGGAATTGGACACACCATCAGTAGAGCTGTAGCACAAATTTAAGTAGGTCTGTCTTGACTACGGGGAATGGTTTATTCTAACTATTTGTGCAAGTACACTTTGTGTGTATTGAACAGGACCCAGTTGAGTTGATTATTTTATACTGACTTTATAAAATAATTTAGAACTCATGAATATTATGATTACTTATGCTCTTAATCTGAATTCTATTACTAGACACGTGTGTGTAGTGATTATTTCTTTGATTACACATAGAGTGAGATTCTATATGAGTCAATAATCTCAGTGGGTTGGGCAATAACATTATATATGGTGAACATTAATAGTTGAAGGAATCCACGTCCGGTTAATTTGGACTGATGATATCCCCTTGAGAAAGCTTATAAGTTTTGATCGTATCAAATCTTGCAAGTGGATTTTGAATCCGATACGTCAAATAAGTTAAGTGGATAAGTCTCAAGGATAATAACAGCCAATTAAATTATATTGTCAGTATTTAAATTTAATTGGTGGATATCTGTAATCTTAACGTGGGGAGATAATAAGTATTTAATATTAAGGCTCGAAAATATAAATTCGAATATGATTAGGAGTACAATTATAATTCTTTAGTGGAATGAATTATAATTTACGTAATTAAATCCTAACCCGGGATAGGATTAGGAGATTTAATTACGTGGGAAGTCCTTTTCATATTTGCCTATTTGGTCCCTGTTGTAGCCCTATAAATACCCTTTCAATTGGTTGCTAGGGTTAACGCTTTTGAGAAAAAGAAAAGCAAGAAACCCTAGGTCGGCCGAGAGAGATCCCACCATCTTGTGAGAGAAGAAGGTATTTCGGGAATACGGCGGAAGGCCAAAAGGTTGAGGTCGAGCAATCAAATCAAGTGTTCCAGCGTTCAAGTCTGAAGGTATAATCTTATACTCATAGATTAGAATGGTAAAAGATTTTTGCATTACTCATATATGCTATAGCCGTGATCTTGGGGGTATTCCGCGCTCCCCAACACATCATCATCCTAAGGCCATCTCCCAGTTGTCCTCCAAATTTGCCTCGCCCTAGGATAGCTCAGAATAGCATGCTTTATCATCTCTTTATGAGCCCCACAAAATGGGCAAGACCCCGTGATGTCCATGTCTCTCCGACTGAGGAAAGCCTTTGTTGGGAGACAATTCCAAGCCATCTTTCACAAAAAGAGCTATATCCTTGGGTGGATCGGGAATCTCCAAATCCATGCTGCCCTAAAGGTGGTGTCAGATGGTCCCCTACATACGTAATAGAGGGAACACGATGGAGCTTTTGGGTAGCGTAAAGGACCCCAGACCCTAGCTAACATCACACTCCCGGTGAAGAGGAATTGGAACAGCAAGGATCCAAGAAACCAGCTGGGACCCAAATAGCCTAGAGAGTTCCTGGGTTTTTCAGGTCCTACCATCTTCGCTTAACAAATCATGGACTCTGAGGTTGTCAACAGCTTCCACATTAACATAGGTCGACCACCTTGATAAGGGGATTGGAGAGATCCATACATTCTGAATAACATCAATAGTGGTTCCGTCACCAACTAAGCATCTGACATGGGCCATCGCAATAGGAGCGCAGGCGCAGATTTTCTTCCAAATGAAGGAGCAATGTCTGATCGGCTGAATTTGAGCTCCCTGACTCCAAATACCGTACCATGACCTCATCATTCTACTTCACAAACAGCTGGGCTGAAAAAGATATTTGCAGCATGCCTGATAATTAGTGCTTCCCTCCTTGCCTCTAGGGACTGGATCCCGAGACTTCTCTCTCTGATAGGGCGACAGATGGTATCCTAGTTCAGTAGGTGGACACTATGGTTGTCCTGTCTTTGCCTCCATAGAAAATTATGTAATATATGTTCCAACTTCCTCAGAAAAGATCTGGGAATCATAGTATTAGCCAGAAGGTAAACAAGGATGGAGCTGAGTACAGACCTGATAAGAGTGACTCTGCTCATCATGGAGAGTGTGGTAGCCTGATATCCCTTCAGACGATCATGGACTCATCGTACCATTGGCTGAACCTCCAACATCCGTAGGCGACCTCCAGTCATAGGTACACTGAGGTAGGTCAGAATTCCCTACTGCTCCGGGATCCCTAAGATAGTCAAGATTTTCAAATTAACTCTTGGTTTCATTTTTGGACTGAGAATGATAGAAGATTTGTGTAAATTTATAAGCTGGCTTGACTTCCGACAATAGGATTCCACAGCATGAGCAAAGGATCTAGCATTCTGGATAGAACCCCGTTCGATTAGAAGACAATCATCTACAAAAAGAAGGTGGGATAGAGGCTGGGCTCCAGGGGTGACCCTGTAGGGCTCCAGACGTGATTGCTAGACCGCCTCACCCAGAGTCCGAGATAGAGATCAGCACAACATGAACAGGTAAGGGGACAGAGGATAGCCTTGACGAAGACCAATCGTCGAAGGAAAGAAATCTATCGCGGTGCCATTCACCAGGATAGCAAAGGAAGGCCCCTCCATAGTCCATGGTCCACCTTGTCCAACTGTCTGAAAATCCGAACTTGTGAAGGTTCCACCTAATGAAATGCTAGCTCATCCGATCATAAGCACGCTCCATGTCGAGCTTAATAGCTATGAGGCTCCTCCGAAATGAGGCATGCCTGAGATCATGCATAAATTTCTGAGCAAGGAGGATATTGTCAGTGACCCCGTGACCTCTGACAAAAGCTCCTTGCTCGGGGCTGATAAGATGGGGTATCATCTTTGCCTAATCAACACTTTAGCATAAACTTTATAAATACATAAATTCTTTTTATTTTTTCATAAGTTGAAGTTATTACTTGTTCCAATCACTGAAAAAACCCAATCAAAACTAATCCAACTACTCCACTTCAAAGAAACGAATCTAAAGATCCAGTAAAATACGAAAATATAGATCAGACATATCAACATAAAGAGATATTCATTTTACCTATTAAAAATGTTAAGTTATTTTGTTAGACAATTTATCTTTTCTACAAATATTAATGTTTTATTAATGATATGTCTCACTCAAAATTGTCAAATAAATACTAAGTATTTGATGACGCCCGATCACCTGTGTTGAGCACCGAGAAGACTGATCTGGTCACCGATGAGATTCTCGCCCAGTCGGACAACCTGTAAGAAGTCCCGAGACCGAAGGGATTCTCCGGTGGGGACCCTCCGATGCCCAAGTCAGTGATTGAGGTCACAGCTGAGGAAGAGCTCGAGAGAGCTCTTTAAGGCAGAGAAAGCTCTGGAAACAAAGTTTTCCTGGGGTAATGGAACAAGAGGGGCTTATGTTTGCATACATGAATCTCTCACAAAATTACTCTTTTATAGGCAGTTGGGACCTGCATGGGGATTAACCGCGTGACATTCCGCGAGGGGGAGATGTCCGCGGGACACATGGGGGTTACTTGAATCTATGGCTGATTGGTGGGTCCTGTCCCATCGGAGAGGGGAAGCCAGCGGTTGGTGGGCCAAGTCCTATCAGTCGGCGAAGTCAGCTGGTAGGTGGGCTTGGTCCCATCGATGGCATGGTCTTGCGGTAGGCGGGCCTGATTGCGTTAGGCTGCGCTGGTCAGAAGGTTGATGGTTCTGGCAGACGTGGGACCGAACTGAAGAGGTTGAGGCCGCCTCGACTGATTTGGAGACTCCGGGGCGGACGGGGCCGACCTGAAGATGTCGAGGCCGCCTCGGCTACCTTGGAGATGCTGGGACGGACGAGGCCGACCTGAAGAGGTCGGGGCTACCTCGGCTACCTTGGAGATGCGGGGCGGACGGGCTGCCTCGGCTACCTTGGAGATGCCGGGGCGGACGGGGACAACCTGAAGAGGTTGAGGCCACCTCGGCTACTTTGGAGATGCCGGGGGGAACGGGGCCGACCTGAAGAGGTCGGGGCCGCCTCGGCTACTTTGGAGATGCCGGAGCCGACGGGATGTGTTTGTGCCTCGTGTTTGATTTTGCCATGATTACCCCTATGGCTTTATTAGTTATATCATTAGCCACATCAGATGCCCCCCCCGCTCCTGAGCATGGAGGGCCTTGTGTCAGCTGTCCTTTGGGCGAAAGGGGCACGGAAATTCAAAAATTGACAACCAGCTACGGGTGCCTTTAATGGCAGGTGAGCTGACGCAGCTTCCCGAGGTGACGTCGCCTCGCAAATCTTCCGTAATCATGGGGTTGGTGGGAGCTGATGTCAGCTCCGGTGTCTCGAGGAGGTGCTTCTCGGAGGATGGGAAAAAAGGTAGGCGCCATCATTGCCTCCCCGCATTTCAAGCATCGTCATTGGCCGGGGATCCTGCTCCTCGGCGGAACTGAGGCAGCGTGCCTCGAGCGCGGGTGAAATGGCCGGCGCCTGAGAACCCGACGCAATAGGTGAAGGCCACGCGGAAAATTCTCGAGCGAAGTGATTTGAAATTGGGGTATAAAAGGCGCTTCATGGGCTTGGGGGAGAGCTTTACATCGCAATTGCTCCCTGCTTTCTTCCTCTTTGAGCTTCCTTACAAACCGAGACCTTTAGCTTTCATCTTCTTACCAACTTTCAGGTTAGTCTCCATTTTTCACCCTTCACCTTTGACCCATGGACCATAGGGCCATTAGGAAGGGTAAGAGGCCTGTGGTAGAGTCGTCCCCCTCCCTAGTGAGGACCATACCTCAACTATCAGCCAAATGCCCCGGCCGTTAGGTGGGATCACGATCCGCGATCGGCCGGGGGCAAGTGACCAACCCTCGGTGAGAGCAGTTCCCATTTCTTCCCATCGTCCGACATCTCCTTCGGCAGCTAGCCTTGACCCAGCAGCGCCAAGGGGGACTGCTTCCACGATGACCCCTGAAATGGTAAAGGCCCTTAGGGTCATGTATAGGTTCATGATTTTATCCATCTGTCCATGCCAGGACTTGAAGACAGAGTGACCTCCGTCCTCTCGGGTCGGGTCGCTCTGTACGAAGAGTTTTTTCGGTGTGGGCTGCGGCTTCCTTTCCACTCCTTTTTCCTAAATCTTTTGAATAGATATAGGTTAGTGCCGGTGCAGTTGACTCCGAACTCGATTCGGATCTTCTGCGCCTTCGTTATCCTTTGTCATTTCCAGGGTTCCACGACCAATCTGTCTCTGTTCCGAGCTTTCTACAAGCTCCGCCGCCAGGGCGAGGGGGCCTGGTGGGTGTTTACCGCTAGGCCAGGTAGGGCCCTTCCTTTAGGTCTTCCATCTAAAATCAGGGGGTGAAAATCTCGATTCCTTTCGCCCATGTGGAAGGAGTGAGGACCGATTGGGAGGAACCGGACGTCATCTCCAATGAGAATTCGGCTGTGAGCGATAAGGACGAGAACTCTTCCGCCACTTCTCATCCTCCCAGATTCCTTCCTACAAAGATCTCCTGTCCGAGGAGAACTTGTATGAGGCCGAGCTGGCCCCGATAGTCGGTGAGCACAGAAACCCATCCCTCTCGCCCTCGGCTGGGCATTGCCTTTGTCATTCGTTGCCTCACCCCTCTTCTCTTCTCTTCTCTCTCTCTTTTTTTTTTTTTTGTAATGATGTGTGTTTTTTGTGCAGCAATGAGAATTCCTATGGAGAAATTTGAGACCCTCGTGCGCCAGAAGAGGCTGGCGGCCGGTGGGTAGGCGAGGCCAGCCAAGAGGGCACGAAGAGGAGCCCGTGCTGAACCACCCGAGACCTCAGAAGCCCCCGCAGCCCAGGAGCCTATGGAAGAGCCGGTTCGGGAGGTACCGACTGGAGGAGCGGTCCCCAGGCTAGCCGGGGCTGAGACGGAAGAGGGGGAGATCCCGGCCACCACTGAGGCTGTCGTGGTGGTGCTGGATTCTTAGGAGGAAGTCCCTGCCGCTGCCGATTCAACCGAGGCGGGGCAGGTTGTAATTGCCAGAAGCCCTCCGGCTCCCGTCGAGCCAGAGACGGAGAGGGTGCCCCCCATAGCCGGAGAGGGGGTGGTTGCCGTTAAGGGCTCCAATGCCGAGGTGAGGAGGCCCAGCAAGCATAGGGCCGAGTTTGAGAATTCGTCCTGGTGATCTGCACACCGCTTGGCCCATCGATCGGGTGACGAGACGTTAGTGGGGCTGGTGTGGTCTGCGCCCAGACTTCTCACCATGGAGGATGCTGCACGGGTGGCCATCCTTCTATCAAGGGCGCGGACCTCAGAGACCGACGAGGAGATGGAGCGGCAGTCCCATGCTGCCATCCTCGACATGGTGATGGTAAATGTGCTCCAGGTAACCATTCGGTCCTAATTTCCTTTTGACTTACTTCGGTTGACCTGTGGCTGACGAATTTCTTTGATGCAGCTGGCCAACAGAGCCTTCGCCCTCTGCTCGGTGGTGACCCATTCGGGGGAGGTGCTCTCGTGCTCCCTAGACCGGTCGAAAAGTACAAGGGGCAGAGCCGGGCGCTGTCTGAGAAGCTTGCTTAGCAGCAGAACGAGGCCAAGGCTCGAGAGGAAGACCCGATCGGCCGGGCAAGAGAGGCGGAGTGCCGGGCCGAAGTTGAGAGCAACCGAGCCTCCGCAGCCGAGACTAAGCTGGCATTCATATCAGCCAGGCTAGAGACGGCCAGCAAAAGAATTGAGGAGCTGACCTGCCAGCTCCAGCAGTCGGAGAACCGGGTCGAAACGACCATGGATGAGGTCCGGGTCATGATGGAAAGGGCCGCCGCGGTTGAGAGAGCGGTGGTTAATGCGAGCCATGAGTGGGCCAGGGCGGTGGACAACGCTCACGAGGCTAGTGCCCATACTGAGGAGGCAGAAAGCAGGGCCTGGGAAGCCGAGGTGCGTGCCAAGGAGGCTGAGGCCGGGGCCGAGGCACGAATTCGTGAGGCCGGGGCCGAGGCACGAATCCGTGAGGCCGAGGCTAGGGTGGAGGCGCAGATTCAAGAGGCCGAGGATAAAGTGACTAATGCCATCGCCAGTTTTAAGGCCTCGGCGGAGTTTGAGCAGGAGGTCATCGAGGCCAGTTTTGATGCCTATGTAAAGGGCTTCGAACTTTGCAAGGCAAAAGTGTCTGTGGCCCTCAATATCAATAGCTCCGATCTTGAAAAGATCCAGCCTGGGGATCTCGGCGAAGAACCGGCGGAGGAAGAAGAGGACAAAGAGGAGCCGGGATCGAGCGAGCCCTGAAGCAGCCTTGCATTTTTGTTTTCTGCAACTTTGTATTTTTCCCTTTCTTTTTGTAACTGACCTCAAGTCAGATTTTGTAATCATTCTAAAGTACTTAATGAAGAAGGAGTCATTTTGCAAATGTCTTGTTTCTCTTCTTGTGAGCATCATGTATGCCGGAGGCGCCGCGGCGGGTCTCTGGACTTAGGCATAGGGTAACCGAACAAGTTTGTAGAAACTCGCGTCGCTGGATAGGCTCATAATTAGCTGGGGTAACATGGCGCCAGCTACGACCGTTTAGGAACGCCTTTAGAGTTCTCCCATGAATTCAGAGAGTCTTGACTGAGGCAATCTACTCACAGTTAGAAAGATCTTTCCTTTAGACTATCTTTCGCACCTTGTCCACCTTCTTGATAATAACTTGAACGAGTCGGCAAAAATCCGGGCTACCGACTAAGCTTTCAAATCATTTGGTCCCCGACCAGCTAAGTAAATCAATCAACCGCTGGCCGTGAGGGAGAACCCGGGTGGTTCTGAACGGCTTTTGAGAGTATTCTAGGAATTTGCGTATGAACTCAGCGAAATAGCTTGAATGGGCACTATGCTGTAAGATTCAAGGAGGGGTCTTTGGAGGTCGGCTCCGAAGGCTACTCTGGCGGGCGAAGTCCGTTGGGGATGGCATGGAACCAAGCAACGTCCTTTTAGTCATGGCGTTGACGAGCTCTGACCTTGAACTGTCTTGGGGACTCGCGTAGCAAGGCCAAGGCCGAGAGGAAGAGCCGGGGCGAGACCGACCAGGATGAGGTCGGGGCGAAAGCCCAAGGCCAGCGCTGGGGCGGAAGCGGGTGCCCATCAACCAATTAGCCCTTGGCCGCTGAGGTAGACTTAAAGCTGCTGAGACAAATTGTGGTCATCAGAAGCCTTTTAAACCCTGGAGGGTGACCCAGGAGTTAAAGCCATCAGGTTCCTTTTGAACCCCGAAGGGTGACCTAAGAGTTGGGAGTCATCGGGTTACTTTTGAACCCCGAAGGGTGACCTAAGAGTTGGGAGTCATCAGGTTCCTTTTGAACCCTGAAGGGTGACCTGAGAGTTGGGAGTCATCAGGTTCCTTTTGAACCCTGAAGGGTGATCTGAGAGTTGGGAGTCATCATGTTCCTTTGAATTGCCTCGGGGGTTTAGGAACCGCTGCGAGGGGTGACTCGACCGGTTATGGAGCCTCCAGGGATTTGAACGACTTGGGGGCACCGTCGTGCAGGGGCCGAGTGGTGTCCCATGGGCTGCGATGCCGGCGAGGTGCTTTTGAACTGCCTCGGGGGTTTTAGGAACTGCTGCGAGGGCGACTCGACCGGTTACGGAACCTCTAGGGACTTGAATGACTCAGGGGCACCGCCGTGCCAGGGCCGAGTGGTGTCCCATGGGCCGCGATGCCAGCGAGGTCCTTTTGAACCGCCTCGGGGGTTTAGGAACCGCTGCAAGGGATGAATCGACTGGTTACGAAGCCTCTAGGGACTTGAACGACTCAGAGGCACCGTCGTGCCAGGGCCGAGTGGTGTCCCATGGGCCGCGATGCCGGCGAGGTCCTTTTGAACCGCCTCGGGGGTTTAGGAACCACTGCGAGGGGCGACTCGATCGATTACGGAGCCTCTAGGGACTTGAACGACTCGGAGGCACCGCCGTGCTAGGGCCGAATGGTATCCCATGGGCCGTGATGCCGGCGAGGTCCTTTTGAACCGCCGAGGGGGTTTAGGAACCACTGCGAGGGGCGACTCGACTGGTTATGGAGCCTCTAGGGACTTGAATGACTCGGGGGCACCGCCGTGCCAGGGCCAAGTGGTGTCCCATGGGCCGCGATGCTGGCGAGGTCCTTTTGAACCACCTCGGGGGTTTAGGAACCGCTGCGAGGGGCAACTCGACCGGTTACGGAGCCTCTAGGGACTTGAACGACTCGGGGGCACCGTCGTGCCGGGGCCGAGTGGTGTCCCATGGGCTGCGATGCCGGCGAGGTCCTTTTGAACCACCTTGGGGATTTAGGAGCCACTGCGAGGGGTGACTCGACCGGTTACGGAGCCTCTAGGGACTTGAACGATTCGGAGGCACTGCCGTGCCGGGGCCGAGTAGTATCCCATAGGCCACGATGCCGGCGAGGTCCTTTCTTGAGATCTGGTCCTCGGAGACAAGGAAGAAACGGCTTCGGTGATGAAGAAGATCCTTTATTGCTCATAGCATAAAGAGATACATTATTGATAATACCGATGGAGGTTGTCCGCATTCCAGGTACGCAGGATAGATCGGCCGTTGAGCTCTTCAATTTGGTATGCCCCTTGACGGAGTGCCTCGGTGACACGGTAAGGACCTTCCCAATTAGCGGATAGCTTGCCCCCCTCCATCGGCTTGGATACCTCAGCCTTTCTTAAAACTAGATCTCTAGGGCGAAACACTTTGGGACGGACCCGGGCATTATATTACTTGGCTGCTCATTGGCGAAAAGCTGCCATACGTAATCGTGCCCGATCATGTGCTTCATCGATGAAGTCGAGGTTAGCTCTCAGCTGGGCAGAGTTGTCTTCCTTGTTGTAGGATTCCACGCGCGGGCTTGGCAATCCGATTCCATGGGAATGACCGCTTCGGACCCGAAGGCTAAACTAAAGGGGGTTTCGCCTGTCGGAGCCCTTGGGGTTATGTTGTAGGCCCATAGTACGCTAGAAAGCTCCTCCACCCACCGACCTTTGGATCCGTCCAGCCGAGTTCTGAGCCCCCTGAGGATGGTGCAGTTCATAACCTCGGCCTCCCCATTGGTCTGTGGGTGGCCAACAAAAGTGAATCGATGGTGAATGCCCAGTTCGTTGCAGAAAGTCTTGAATGTGGCGTTGTCGAACTAGCGGCCGTTATCGGTTACAAGGGTGTGAGGTAGGCCAAAGCGGCATATGACCGACTTCCAGAAGAAGGCTTTGACTTTGTTCTCAGTGATCTTGGCCAGTGACTCAACCTCGACCCACTTGGTGAAGTAGTCGATGGCGACAATCAGGAACCTCCATTGTCCTGAAGCCAGGGGGAACGGTCCAAGGATGTCCATCCCCTATTGGGCGAAGGGCCACGGAGCCGAGAGTGGATTCAAAGGGACAGAAGGTTGGTGCTGGATATGCGCATGGCGCTGGAAGATGTCACACTTCTGGACCAACTTGGCAGCATTGTCCCTCATGGTAAGCCAGAAATACCCTTGACGGAGGGCCTTCTGGGCCAAGGACATGCCTCCCAGGTGATTCCCGCAGACGCCTTCATGAATTTCTCTGAGGATGTAATCGGTGTCGGCATGTCCTACACACTTGAGCAGGGGGTAAGAGAAAGATCTCTGGTACAGGCATCCGTCCAGGAGGGTGAATTTGGAGGCTCTCCATTTGAGTAGCTTAGCTTCGTCACGGTTGTTGGGGAGAGTGCCATCCGTGAGATACCGAATGTAGGGATCCATCCAGGTTGGCTCCTGGGTCAGTGGGAGGACCTCTTCTTTATCTTCTATGCTGGGCCTTTCCAGGTGTTCGATGTAGGTGTCCCTCGTGAAGCCGTCGGCGGAAGTGGCCAACTGGGAGAGGGTGTCGGCCTTGGCATTCTCACTCCGAGGGATATAGCTAATTCTGAAATAAGTTAGTGAAGAGACCAGGAATCGAACCTTATCCAGGTACTGGGCTATGGCGGAGTCACGCGCCTCGTACTCTCTGTTGATTTGCCCAGAGATGAGTTACGAGTCAGTGAAAGCTTTGAGGCATTGTATTTCAAACTCCTGAGTGAGCCTTAGCCCTGCTAGCAGGGCCTCGTACTCGGCCTGATTATTAATGGCTTTGAATAGGAATCGGAGGGCACACTCCACCATCTCTCCATTTGGGCCCGCAAGAATGAGGCTGGCGCCGCTTCCTTGGGGGTTCGAGGTGCCGTCCACGTGAAGGATCCAGGACTCCCCATCGTTGTCTGGCTCGGCAATGGGCTGCTCCACGGGAGCCTCTTCGATCGGCTCCTCTGCCCAAGTGCATTCAATTAAAATGTCGGCCAGGACCTGGGACTTCAGGGCAGGCCGAGCTTGAAAGGAGAGATTGAACTCTTCCAGCTTGATGGCCCACTTAGCTAGTTGGCCCGAGGTGTTTGGTCAAGCCAGGATGGCTCAGAGAGGTTGGTCCGTGAGCACCACGATAGGATGGGCCTGGAAATATGGGCGAAGGCGCCGAGCAGAGACGATCAGAGCAAAGATGATCTTTTCTGTCTTGGAGTATCTGACTTCCGCATCGTGAAGCACCTTGCTCACAGGTCTCTAGATCCCATCGCCGTCAAGGCGCACCGAAACAGAGCTAATAGCCTCTGAGGAGGTGGCAAGGTAGAGGAAAAGGCTCTCTCCATCTTTTGGCTTTGACAAGAGTGGCGGGGAGGACAGGAACGTCTTCAGGCCATCGAAAGCCCTTTGACAATCGTCTGTCCATTTGAAGCTATTCACCTTCCGTAGGGCTTTGAAGAAGGGCAAGCATTGCTCGGCCGACTTGAAGAGGAAACGGCTTAGGGCCGCCACCCTTCCTGTGAGCCGCTGCACCTCCTTCTTGCTAGATAGCGGCCTCATATCGAGGATGGTGCTGATCTTCTCGGGGTTTGCCTCAATCCCTCGCTAGGTTACCATGAAGCCTAAGAAATTGCCCGTAGTAACGCTGAAGGCACATTTTTTAGGATTCGGCTTAACTTGGAAATGGCAGAGGTTGTTGAAGGTTTCCTCTAGGTCGGAGATGTGGTCGGAAGCGCGGGTGCTTTTGGTCAACATATCATCCACGTAGACTTCCATGTTCCGGCCTAGTTGATCTTGGAAGACTTTGTTCATCAACCTTTGGTAGGTCACCCCTGCATTCTTAAGGCCGAAGGGTATCACCTTATAGCAATAAATGCCTTTCTCCGTCACAAAAGATGTGTGCTCCTCATCGGCAGGGTCCATCTTTATTTGATTATACCTAGAGAAGGTATCCATGAAGCTAAGAAGTTCATGGCCGAAGGTAGAATCCACCAGCTGGTCGATCCGGGGCAAAGGAAAGCTATCCTTCGGGCACGCCTTGTTCAAGTCAGTGAAGTCGATGCAGATCCTCCAGCTCCCGTTTGCCTTTCGCACCATGACCACATTGGCCAGCCAAGTGGGGTAATGAGCCTCCGGATGTGACTGGCACTGAGTAGCTTGTTGACTTCTTCGTCGATGGCCTTTTGCCGTTCGGGAGCAAAGCTTCTCTTCCTTTGGCGGACCGGACGACACTTTGGGTTAATATTGAGCTTATGGGTGATCACCTTCTGAGGAATGCCCGGCATGTCGGATGCCGACCAAGAAAATATATCCAAGTTGGCCCGTAGAAAAGCCAGGAGATGGTTGCGATCATCTGGAGGGAGGAGCCCACCTATGCGCATGGTCCTTGTTGGGTCATCTTCGAGGGGAAAAGTAAGGAGCCGCTCAGCTGGCTCTCCTCCTTTGCTAGACTCTCTGAGGTCAGGCACTTTTGAGGCCGACTCGGCCTCCTGAAGGCTTGACGTCGTGTGATAACAAGGCAAGACCGGGCTAACCTCGCTTCGCATCTCTCCGATACCTCCATTAGTGGGGAACTGCACGAGAAAATATCGGGTGGAGATGACCGCATCCAACAAATTTAGGCCTGGTCGTCCGAGGATGGCGTTGTATGCCAGAGGGACCCGTACGACCAAAAATTTCATGATGACCGTGCTCTGGCATGGCAGTGTTTCGACCATCATAGGCAAGGATACTTCACCCTCAACCCTCACCGAATCCCCCGTAAATCCGACTAGAGGGGTCACTATGGGCTGAAGAGAGTCAAAAGACAATCCCATCCTAACAAATGCATCGTAGGTAAGGATGTCATGTAACATCCTGAAAACCTTGTAATCTATGGCATTTTCAGTTAAAATGAAAGTCAGAAAGTTTTCTTGAAATATGGGTGTGTTGGCCTTTTGATAAATGTAAAGAGAAGAAATTTTGGAGTAAATAAGTATATTTCTAAATGTTAATGAGTCTGATTTGAGAAATTGAGAGACTTAAGTTTAATGGGTTTAAATCACAAGAAAAATCAAGTTTAGTTTGAGTTTTATCCTAAAATGACGTTTTTAGTGGTTGGAGTCGACTCTAATCAGAGTCGAGTCGACTCCGGCACGGTTTTAAACTTTCGGCACGCTTAGGAGTCGACCCCTGCAGTGCTGGAGTCGACTCCTACTTTTCAGGAGTTGACCCCTACTTTTCTGGAGTCGACCCCTACTTCTGCTCGAGCCGACTCGCAATCTGTTCGAGCCGACTCCGCGACGGCAGGTTTTTCTGAGTTAAATCTTGAGAAATTCATATTTAATCCGTTTCAAGTCCGATTTGGATGCCGTTTGAACCGTTGGATTTCTAAAATCGAGTTCTTCAAGATGGTAAAGTCTATTCTTAGAAATGTTACATAAAAGTATAGATTTAAGCGAAAAAGGATGATCTGGGCTATAAATCTATTAAAAAAATGCTATATCAGGGGCAAAATGGGAAAAGGCTCCGATGTCAATTGCAAATTGTGTTAAGGGCAACTTAGGAAAGAAAATATAAGGGCAAAATAGCATGGTTATAAGTAAGCCACGTGTTTTCCAAAAAGCGTGTGTTAAGAGTGTGTGAGGGTGAAAGGGAGATTTGGCATGCCTTAACCCTTAAGTTTCCTATGACTTGGTCCCCAAGTCATTAGAGAAAAAGGGGAACGTGGGTTCAGCCAGAGAAAAGAAAGAAAGAAAGAAGAGAGAGAAAGAGAGGAAAAGGAAGAAGAAGAAGAAGAAAAAGGAGGAAGAAAGAGAAAGGGAAAGGGAAGCTTAGGGTTTGTGCTCGACTCCAGGTAAGCTATAGCTTCCCTAGATCTTGTATGACTTTAGATTTCTAGATTTAGTGTATTTTGAGGTAATAGTAGAAGTAATCTTGAGTAGAGATAGGGTGGAAGAAAATAATGAGATATTAGAGGATAGATCATGTATGCATGCACGGTTCGTGGGAAAACCTCGTGTGGAGGTAATCCTAATAGCTATTGTATCTATATGTTAACGTAGGTCAAGAGGGTTATTCTAGGGAGCCGAAATACCAGAGTTGAGTACCAGTTGTACCAGTCGAGGAGTAACCTACTAAGGTGAGTGGATTTCTCATCTAGCAATGAGAGGTTAATTTGAGCTAGTATAATGAGATTTATACCTAGTTATGGTATGTTATGTTTAGCAGAGTATTATGTATGTTTTAAATATGAGAAATGAGAACCTAGTATATGATAAACTGATAAATGAGTTTTGAGCATAACACATAAGCATGAGTTTCAATGAGGGAATTTTTAATGTATACATGGCATATTTGCATGATAAAGCTTTACAAATGATGTATGAGTCATACTGAGCATCAGGCAGCTAGGGGGCTGATCACCCTTTAGACTGTACTGTAGCATGAGCATTGCACACTACTATCGAGCCGGCACCTCCTTGCGAATAGATCGTACGATGAACCCCAGAATCAGGGGTGAGTGCATGCCTAACCAGGCCAGTGGGGCTGGTTGTGAGCAGCCCGTGGGGGCATGAATCATAGCTCAGTGGAGCTGATTACTATATATAGCCCGTGGGGGCAGAGAGAAAACCCGAGGTTCCAGGGTTAAGGAACAAAGCACTTTGCCAGGTGAACCGCACGGGTAAGGGGTGCTATTTGTGCGGGGATCCTGTTGCTAGTCACGCACCCGATGAGAGTACACCTACAGAAGGGCGACTGTAGGGTGGTACCTCAGAGGCATTACACACACAGCCAGCATCATGAGATCTAAAAGCATATGTTGTGATATAAAAAGGGCCAATGGGCCAAATAGTTATCCCGAGAGGGAGATCTTACTTGAGATGCCAGTGGGCAAGCAGATCCTGATGGGAGTCTGGGTTGTAGATAAAGAATGCATATCTTCATATTGTAATGCATGAAGTTTTATTTTAATGAGTTATCTTTCAGTGAAGAGTTATTATAGAGTATTCCAGTACTGATATGTTATTTGAAGAATAAGCTACATTTTATTTTATCTGATATCATGTTAAAAATGTACTTTGAGTTGTACAAGTTAAATAGTTTCAGCATACGATTGAAATTAAGAGGTTATGGTTCTCTATTTCTCTATAGTTAGATGGTTATCCAGTCACTGGGACTTAGGTCTCATCCCTCTATGATTTAAATGTTCTTTCAGATCAGTGAGTATTTCTGCCAGGATCCCAAGATAATCAGGACAGGACCCTAGCTGGTGAAGCTTGCTTGGATGCAAGAGTGTTTAAATGCTAGCCTTGTATATTGAGAGAGGGTGGTTTGATAATTGTATTTTGTATATGTATGTGTACAGTGGGATGTAATGATGTTTTAGACCTTTTTGGATATGAATACGAGACTTATGTTTTGGAGAAGATTATGAGTATGATGTGTGCACTTAGGATTTTAATGTCGAATGTGAATGTGATCTTGTAAACTGCCTGAGGAATGTCATGAAAAATATTATCTGAGCAGGTTATGCTTAATGTTGATTGGGTGATTTGTGTATATAATTGAAATGAAAGTGAAAAGTTTTTAACAGGATGTTTTTCGTGTGTCTGCCACTTATGATAATTAGTTGGGGTTCTCTAGCTTTATGGAGCGCTACATAAAGACTAGTAAAACTCTATCCGATTACCACAAGTGTGCAGGTGTGCTGTCGGTGGCCCCAGAGAGGAGGGGGAGCTGACAAGTTTTGGTATCAGAGCCCTAGGTTATTAGGTCCTAGGGGAATAAGTATGAGTATGAGTCTAGGATGATTGAATGTTTTATGATTATAGCTATTGAATGATGAAACTGATGTAATGAATAATGTCTTGTAGGACGATTACTACAAAGGCATCTAGAGAGACAGAGCAATCTTCAGGCAGGGATAGAAGCAAAGGTCAAAGTAGATTCAGAAGGTCAGTTAGAAGAAGTCAAATTGATAGAATGGCTTCTAGTGATTCCACCGAGCCAGTATCTAAGGAGGCTAGAGTGGGGGCATCTCCAGAGCAGATGCCAGAGTCTTCTTCACAGTCTATTACCCCTGTGCCAGTAGACCCATCTCGAGTACAGACTCAGGGGCCTAGTATGTCAGAGTTGGTAGGCATGATTACTCAGGCTGTGGTAGCAGCTGTGGGTGCTAGTTCTAGCCTTCCATCTAAAAATACTGAGGTTGTGAGGAATGTGGAAAGAGCCAGAAAGTTAGGGGCTCTGGAGTTCCAGGGAACTACTGATCCTATTCAGGCCGGGGCATGGCTGCAGAGGATCGAGAGAGTATTTGATGTGATGGGATGCTCTGAGGAGCAGAGGCTGAGTATTGCCACCTTTTTACTGGAGGGTAGAGCCCAGAGTTGGTGGAGATCTATTCAGGGCAGGCAGCCCCAGGGAGTGGAGTTGACATGGGAAAATTTTAGAAGAGAATTTCATCAGCAATATTATTCTGAGATTTATAGGGATCAGAAGAGGAGGGATTTCCTTTGTTTGACTCAGGGGAGGATGTCTGTGGCAGATTATGAAGCCACTTTTGTGGAGTTATCTCAGTTTGCTAGGGCCTTGGTGGCTGATGAGAGGGAGAGATGTCGACTATTCCAGGATGGGTTGAATCTCCCTATTAAAGCCAAGACCTGTATGCAGACCTACAATAATTACTCTGAGTTGGTGCAGGGAGCACTCAAAGCTGAGGAGATTGAAAAAGAATATATGAGTAGGAGGCAGGATAGAATGAAAAGAAGTGCTCCTAGTCATTCTTCTGCTCCGGGAGGGACTCAGCCATTCAAGAAACCCCAGAGGACTGGACAGTTTTATTCTGGGTTTAGAGCCCCTGGTGATGTGGGCAGAGGATCCGTATCTGTGTCAGCATCTAGCCCAGTTCAAAGAAAGCCTTATGTGGGTGTGCCTCAGGTTGCCTCCAGCAGGGTGTCTGGTGATGTAGGGGAGCAGGGTCGTCCTTCTGTGGAGGGAGAAATATACCCCCATGTAATGTATGTGGAAAACTTCATTTGGGAGAATGTAGGAGGGGCAATAAGGGATGTTATATTTGTGGTGATCTAGGTCACCTGAAGAGAGATTGCCCTAGGAGAGGGCAGCAGGCTGGTGGGCTTCCTCAGGGGCCAGTAATGCCAAGGGGACAGCCTAGTAGGAGGGGTGATGGTAGTGTGTGGCTTTT